>CM039679.1:91110217-91587669 GCA_022537955.1 Schmidtea mediterranea
AAAAACTAAACCAATAATAAATTTGTTTGTGTAAGTCATTGACAAAACTAACATTAATTTTAAGCCTTAACATTATTTCAGCATTATTGCAATGCTTTGCGATTGATGATAAAAACTGTCTATAAAATAAAAAACAGTCAGTAAACTATTTGACACACACAAACTTGTCAGTATGTTAAAAATTAATTAGCAATTAGCAACTTATTATAGGTGTCGAGAAAAAATAGAAAAGGTTAACGAAACATACAAACAAGCCACTAAGAACTTCTAAAATAAAAGAAACAAGATTCAACAATGTGATATACAAGTTTCTTGATCGTAACTTCAAATTCTTCCAAAATTTTAGGTACCCGATAAATTAAACTATTTGTTGTAATTTCCAAATTCAATCTGCAATGAGCCAAAGATATGTACGCTGCCCTTCAATAAGGTCCTTCTTTAAAAATTAAAGTTTTTCATATATTTCAATCAAGGTTTAAACTTGAAAAGCAGAAACTTCCCTCAGATAGCCCAGTATTGAAGAGATCAGCAAAAACATTCGCAAAGCAATTCTAACATATAAACTTCATATGTAAGAAAGATTATATTACTCATTAAGGGTCTTTTACTTTTTTGAAATGATTAAAAACTTGATTTTTAATTAAATTTATTTTTGATTGCTTTTGTAATTGATTTTGTTCAAATTTTTTCTGTTTTGGTTGATAAAAATCGAGCTTGGTTGAATTTTTGTTATATACAGACGTATTTAAAAATAAAGGAGCTATGACAAAAGTGCATAATTTAATAAAGAAAATTAGAAAGAATAATGAAATAATAAAAATTCCCATAAAAATTATTAAATAAATAGCGAAATTTAAACCAAAATAAATTTAATAAATATATAATTGTTTTAAATAATCAATGGAATGTGTGATAACAACCAATGTACAGAGTGATGAATCACGCGTGTGGTGAATGAATTAGGCGGTGTTCGTGTATTTATGCGCTGTCAGCCTTTAATTCTTTGTATTACATCAACAGTAATTTCAGAGTGAAGAAAATGAGTAGAACCATACTCAAAACAATTGAAAACCTTAATTAGCATTCAACAAAGATAAGCAGAACAATAAGAGTGATTAAAAATAAACAATCTCATTTAAGATAGCATGATAAAGCAACGTAAGACCTTCAATAGGCAGTCAGGAACCCGAATGTGAAAATGCAATGAGGATTAGTTTTAGTAATAAAGCTTATCTACTTCTTTATTTTCGGCCACTGTGTTCATTACAAACGTGGTTGTGGCTATTTGTAGATGAATGGTATGGAGTAAAATATTCATTGAGGTGTTTAGGGAAGAGTCAATGATAGATTGATGAATAACCCTAGGAAATTAAAATAAGATTTTCTCTAAGCGCCAACTGATCGTTGGCATCGACACAAAAGACAATTTACTAAACTGAAATCTATTTTTTGAGTTTATAAAAATTAATGAAATTCATAATTAATCATTTAAAAACCATCTTCAAAAAGAGGAAAACAAATAAATCTTTAATTTCCTTTATTATTACTAAAAAAAAAATTCTAACGAAAAATAAAAAAAATAAAGATTATTAGAAATTCTAAATCTGCTGACATAACAATGAAAAGTAATTGAACTGATAGATTTTACAAGAGTTAAAAAGACATAATTGCGCCGAATCCGGTGTTTTTTTCTCAGATCCTAATTTTACGCTTAAATTTGACGAAAGAATATATCGGTAAAAGAAATTAGACTTGTTTTTGCGTTTGTATGTTGAAATAAACATGGGCTTATAAAACATTGCTGAGAATATATAAAAACGCATAAAATAAAATGGGAAAACTAAAGTTGTTATAAATTAATTAAAAACTAATTAAATATGCCAAAATTTAAAAATAAATATTTTTCTAGGGAGTGATTGCAGGTGTCAGATATTAATTGAAGATTAATAGAATGATTTTAAAAGGAATAAGCGTCTCTTGGAGCGCTTGGAACAGAAAAAGAAATTAAAATATTAATTAATCTCATTATTTATTCAAAATAAACCTATAGATAATTGCAGAATTTCAAACATGAGAGACCAAGTGATCAATAAATCAAGTGTAGAAAGTCTTCCAAATGTTCCTTAATTATCTCGGTGAGCGAGTATGGTTCATTAAAGGCGACATAAAAACTCTGAATGAGTGAGAGAAAAGATTGAAAAGATCGAAAGATAATATCCCAACAAAATCTTTTTTAATATAAAAATCTTTAAAATTCTATAAAACATTACATCAAACACTTTCCATCATTTTCAAAACTACCAATACTCATCAAATTTACATCTAATAAATCTGGATATAATTTAATGTTTAAGGGGTTTTGTAAAGATTCATAGTTATAGACATTAATAATTGAAGAGAAAATAACTTTCTGATACAATAAATATTTTAGATTAAATATATTTATTAAATGATTAATGAAATAATTTTGCGCTGACAATGGGAGAAAATGTTTTATTGAATCAAGTGAAGTTTCTATTTGGGAAAAAATGATAAAAATATAAACAATTTCATAATTTCATAATAAACACAAAAAATGTAGAATCGAAAATTCGTGTTAAAAATAAAACAAAATATTGATCGATAGTCTATAAAGAAATGAGGATAATTTATTTGATGAAATTGATAATTATAAAAATGAATTGTTTAAATATGTATATATATATATATATATATATATATATATATATATATATATGGAAATATTTTAAACATTTAAAATCGAAATAACAACCTGATTAGGTTGGGATTTCTTGATGGTTTCCAATCGCTGGAGGGGCGACGGAATATCTGAACTATCGCTAATTTGACTGTAATTGCTCGAAGTTGAATCGTATGATTCAAATGATTTCTGTTTTTGATCGACTAAAGTAGATTTTGATCCGATTTTCACATCTAAATAATGCTTGGAATACATTGGGCAAAAATATCAAAATCAATTCCCCGTTTGAATAAGTATAATTGAAAAAAGAGAATACGAATGATAGCTGCCGTAGCAAATAAAGTAGAAAGTGCAATCAGAAATTGGGATAAATGTTTTTTTGTATATGAAAAATTACAGAAATTCGTTTGACAGACAAAATTTGCCGGTGTGTTTCAGTTGCAATTTTGATTTTTCTGTGATTTCTATTCACAGATTCACTGTCAAAATGGGTTTTTTCCGTCAAACGAAAAATTGTTCCGGATATCAAATTCGTTGAATAGAAAAGTTTCCTATTTTATTTATAAGCAATGTAATGCAATTCATTTCATTGTTTTAATTGTTTGCTATTTGTGGGAAATTTCTTCAGTTTCACTATCAATTTTTAATTATTCTTCTGTTAGGAAACATTTTTATTGAATTATTTTTCTGAAGAAATTTCAACTCGGTGAAAATAATAAAATAATTAATTGCTTTGTTTGAGATTTTTAGATTAAATAAACCGAGGGTCACTCACAATGCACCTCATACTGGTGGCAATTATAAAATATAAGTTGTAGGGGCCTGGGATAATTTTAGAAGCATTTGCAGAGGTTTCAATTTCTCAACTTCAGCCGCTTATGACTAGAAAACCTTAAGATCACTGTTTCGGCCAAATAATGTTTAAAAATTATTTTTTATTGTTATATTGTAAAAATTTGTTTTTTCGTGAAATTGAAAATTTTGTTAATTTGGATATAAATAAATGTACTATAAATTGAGTTTTTTACTTTGAATTGAACTTGAAATAAATGGATTTTTCAGTGAATTTGTAATAACTTTGAACTATTTCGTTCGTTCTTAATGCATTCCTTATCAATGCAAAATTGTGAATTAGTCAAAATCAGGATTTATTATGAAATTAACGTAGTTAATGATCAGCTATTAAACATAATAATTGGAAATATTGGTCATATTATAGTTGTCATATTATAAGAGATTTTAGTTGTAAAACAAACCCATATGCGTTTATCGAATTTGCTTACCAAGCTTCTGCAAGTTTATTTTCATTGACAATGGATGGAATTTATATGTGGAACGATCAAATTAAAGTCAACTGGGCAAGTGGATCTAGTACGACACCAGGACCTGCAGCTGGAACATCTGTTAAAATTGACTATAGTGATTCAGTACAAACATTTTTTGTGACATTGGCCTTAATGTAGATGAATCGATACTGAAAGAAGGATTTAGTCAATTTGGGCAATTGATCGATGCTAAAGTCGTTAGATTTTCTGATGATCAATCCAGAAAACTTGCAATCGTTTAATTTTCAAATTCAAATCGACTAATTTAATTCAACTAATTTACTTTTACTAAAACCTTTTTATGATAGGTGAATTAGATTCCAGGAAGGTCATCCAATGTTGTCTCTCAAGTTGTCTCCGCTATCCTCTTTGGTTTATAGCGGACCATTATTTAATAATCAAAACTTTTTTTCAACAATATAATAATTACTTTGCAGCAAGGGCTTATTTTATTATTCACTTATCTGATATCTTAATTTATACTGCTACCAAGGAATCATCGTTTTATACTATTATTATTATAACAATGAAATTTTCACTCAAAACTAATTACTGTGCGATATGATGTTGATATACAGCGTTCATCATTTTACACTTTGAACAAATAACTTGGTAATAAACTGACTATTAAACCGACGACAACAAGGTGTTTTGTTTTGAATGGTCGCAAAACACTGGTGACTTCATTTGTTTTCCAGCTTGTTGTTATTGTAGGAACAAGATTCATTACATTTGAAAGTCTTGTTTCCAAATTTATTGTGAGAATAACACCAGTTTTGGTTTTAATTTTGGTTATTATTATTATTGTTTTGTAGTTATATCGATTTTAGATCGACATACAATAAAAATTTAGACAAGATTTTTGAAGAAACTAAAGATATTAGCAAATCTTATTTGAAATGAACTTGCAATTGGCTGTTGTATCTATAGCAGTATTCTTCAAACTGAGTGTCACGTAGGTTTTTTGGGTGTCACGATATTTCTTAAGATTCCATAAAAATTTGATTGAGTGTTACCGATTTTAAAACAAATTCAAAAACTTCAGCTAAAAAATCTCAGGAACTTCCAATGAGATTGTTTTTTTATTAATTTTAACGTTCATTTAATTTTTTTGCATGTTTTAAGTAAGTTTTATTCGATAAATTGTAAATAATAATATAATCGAGTTTATATTTTATTAGGAAGGATAGATTTTTGTTGAATATATCAGTTAAAGCACCAAATTCAGTGACCAAAAAATCGAAAAGAAAAGAAAATATCCTGAAGACTTCATCAAATTTACATTCATTGTGACTGAGAAAAATGGACAGGTGTTTCACTTTTGTCTGGTGTGTAATGAGACATTTTCAAATGCGTCAATGGTTCCCAACAAATTGATAAGACACAAGGAAATTATGCATTCAGAGCTCTCTTCAAAATCAAAACAATATTTTGAAACTCTGCGAGCACAAAGCGAAAAACGAGTGTTTAAGATGAAAATTTTCTGCAAGATTCCTGTAAAGGCTCAGATTGCAAGCTTCCAAATACCTTATTTACTCGCGAAAAAAAGAAAACCACACACAGAAGCTGAAAGTATTATTGCTCTTGCAGTTTCGATTATTTTTAGCACAATACTGGGATGTGAAGCTGCCGAGAAAATGAAGAATGTGCCATTGTCAGCAAACACAATTTCAATCAAGTTCTATCAAACGACATTTAATCTAAAATCATCAAGAATTTTCAGAGCTCGGAGGAGGAATTTTCCAAATTGTGGTTGTTGCAAGCTGGCAAAACCACCGACATCAGCGAAAAAAGCACCGCTCATTACATTTATCAGATTCGTTCACGGTACAAAAGTAATGAACCAATATTTGTTTTGCTAGGAGTTGATTGAAACGATCACAGGAAGAGATATTTTCAACTTGATCGATGACAATGTGAACAAATATCAACTTCAAATGCAGAAATGCGTCGGAGTTTGCACAGATGGCGCTCCAAGTATGCAAGGAAAATTGAAAGGACTCACGGCCTTGGTTCGTCTTATTAGCCCTTCAGTCACCATCACACACTGTATGATTCACCGAGAAGCTTTTGTTTCAAAGTCGATTTCTTCGCAGCTCCTCATTGTTATGAATTATCTCGCCTCGAACATTATCAAGTCAAAGCCTTTGAACTCCAGAATTTTCGGCCTTCTTTGAGATGCGATGTATTCTGATTTCAAAACTCTGCTCTACCACACAGAAGTTCGATGGCTGCCCAAAGGAAAAGTTCTTGAGCGTGTTGTACACCTCAAAACTGAAATAATTTCATTTCTTGAAGTTGAGGATATCACACTTGATTTTGATTTTCGTGACAGTGACTTGTGGTTAAAGGGTATCATTTCTTAATGATCTTTTCAACAGACTCAATGTTCTTAGTAAGAGTCTTCAGGGATCAGCTGAAAATATTATGACGGCAACATCAAAGTTTCTTTCATTTAAAGAAAAATTTCACTTGTTTATTGGTAAAATCAAGGAAAAAAGCTTCCATTTTCTTCCCACTGTTGACAAATTTGCTAATAAAGATGAAATTTCTGAGCTTACTCTCCAAACCATGGAAATGCTTTTAAAAACACTCGGCAATTATTTCCCCTCCTTAAACGTCAACTATTATCAGTGGATTTTGAATCCATTTGGAACAAACGAATGTCTTGAAAAAACAGCTTATTGATTTGAAAAACGACATGGTCAACAAAATTAATTTCGAACAAAAAGGACGGAAGAGTTTTGGATTTCTCTAGGCAAGGATTATCCCAAGTTGAGTATCAAAGCGTTAAAATTATTGCTTCTGCTTTCTACATCATACTTATGTGAACTTGAATTTTCAGCACTGGTTGAGATCAAATCAAAGAAACGTGAAAGATTGCAGACATATGATGAAGAAATGGGAGTTAGTTTGTCGTCGCTCTTGCCTCGTTTCGATGTTGTTTGCTCGGAACATCAAGCACATTCATCACATTGAAGTTTGATAAAGAAAAAATAAATAAAAATAATTTGTGTTAATTTTTTTTCTCTCAAACCCGCAAGATAAACAGCATTAAACTTTTATAACATTTGATCCAAAACTTTACATCAAAAAATTTGTCGCGAAATTTTTGTTAAGTGAATGGGGTGTCGCCATAGAAAAAAGTTTGGAGAACACTGGTTTATGGGATGTTTACAGCGTCTAAAAATCAAGTGCAACATTTGAGGTGATTATGTGAAAGCAGTGAAAAAGAATATTTATTTTTTTAATCAATTCGAATCCATTTGGTTTGTTTTGCTCAGAATTAAGACGACAAGCAATAAATAAATTTGTTTTTATTTGCCTAGTAGCCAAAAATTTGTGTCCCAATTAAAGTCCTTTTCAATTAAATATATTTTAATTGATATATTGAAATAAGGCAGTTGTAAAAATAAAACAAAGAACTAAATCACATTAAAAAGATATTTATTTATAAAATCCTTTATGGTTACCCATTGATTTAAACAAAAAAGGATTGAATGATATTGTTTTCTCAATATTTTTTCATAGATTTTACAATAATAATTTTCAATTAAAACTTATTACTGAAATAATAAAAATAAAATGACAATTAATAATTAAAATTAAATCTGTAGATTTCATTTCATCGAAACTGTTCAAAAAAAATTAAGTGGAAAATTTCCAGACATTGAATGGTTACGGTTGAGTGATTTGGATTCACTGATTCTGATATTCAGACGCACAAATCCTGGAGGGCGAACGTCTAATTTTGGGAGAAAATAAATGTCAATTGTAATGTTTGATATTTTCGATTTGATCCTGTATAGAAAAGCATGAATATAAACTCGACGTGATCGACTCTTAGAAAATTACCATTTGATACAGTAAATGGAATGTCTAATAGAATTTTAATTTTAATAATTAATTATATTTTAAATATTTTAATTTCGCAAGATTTTAATGAATTTTATGGGTTATGAGAGTGTTTAAAAGTAAAAACATTTTATTATGTACTTAAGTAGTCAGTTTTATCAAGTTTATTATTAATTAAAAATAATAATTTCATTTGTACTTTGATATTAGTAGATATATACTGCAAATAATATTTAATCAAAAAATTCACGACAATTTCATATACCAAAATCTCCAAAATCTCAAAATACCACTAAGCAAACCCGAAATAACAATAAACTTGAAAGAATTTCAAAAGTTAAAAGAAATAAAATGTTCATAACTATATTTAATATTTGAGTTGTTATAAAATTGGAAATTATTATACACTAAAGTGAAATTAGTCAGAAATACTTCCCATTCACCTTTTTTGATTTTAAAATTCTACATTAAATTTTCCAGCTTCAATATTTAGAAATGTAAGTGAACAATTATTACTTGGTAAATTCACGTAAAAATCTTTTTTCGTTGATTTTCCTAAAATGTAACGATAAATGTGTCTTGGTATCATTACTGAATATAATTATTTTCCCACTATCATCTCGAATATTAATTTCAATGACGTTCATAATTGAAAACGAAACTTAAAAACACATTTTATTCTTCATTTTTAATTGCATAATTTCACCATAATCATATTTTTTAATCCGAAAAAATATCAGCAGAGGAGTTTTAACATCTCCAAGATTTATTGGTTCAATAATATTCGAATAAATGATCATTTGTTTATGATAATGTAATTCTGATAAGGTGTTTATAAAAAAATCATCTTCAAAATATTTTGTTTTTTCTTTATAATTACACGTATCCTAAATTGTTCCATGACATTATTATCTGTAAATGTTGGTAATTTTATTCAACAATTATCATTTTCATTAATGATAGATATAGATTTTAATCCAAAACTAAAGGCATATTGAATATCGCAAAATTTTAATTTAATTGAAACATGTGGACAGATAATAACTGAATTCTCATATTTTTAATAAGCACATAACATCAGGGGTATATTTTGGATTTATTAATTCATAAGCTCTATCGAGTTTCGTCATTTGAAATACTTCATCTCTCCAATCGCTATCCAAATTCTTGATGAACGAAAAAGTACTGATTTTGCTAATTCCTACATGATCACCCACTTTGTATTTTGTTTTATCAATTTTTGAATAATTTATTTTTCTAGAGTTCCTGTATGACTCTTACCTAAACGCCTGTCCCTCTTATGTACACATGGTAATTTTACCATGGTACTGTATATAAGGGTTAAAATATAAGAGCAGGTGAGCTTCATTTTTAGAACTACTCATCGTGATATTTTCACTTTAGGGTTTTTGACTGCCTATAGAAGGTCTTACGTCTCTTTAATATTACATCATTGTCCCTGCTTGTCTATTTCTAAGATTTCTATTTAAATTTGTAAACTTAATCCATTACCTATCAAAGTATCTTTTAAAACTTTGAGTAGCTTTCTGCCCTTATTTGTGGATAATTTCATATTTTATTTTTTTAATCGTTGTACCCACTGCATTTTCGTTCTAGTTTACCCATTGCCTTTCCCTGTATTTTAAATTTGACTAACAGTTCCGATTGATATTGCCACCAAGCGCCCCTGATTATACAACAACCGTCTGCTTTATAGTTAAGCGCCACTAGACCTAAACTTACCAGCGACTGTTGAAGCATCAAAAACGTTCCTATTAGCCTCAACACTCAGGCTTGGTGTGCGTATTCCCAAATATAACATTTTAGAGATATATGAGCATTTAGAGAAAACTGATAAAAAACAAAAGTAATATAAAGAACATTTATTAATTTATGAAAATTACCATATAAAATTCAAATTCCCGAAATACAATTTAAAATCACCACTAGAAAAAGAAAATCAGCGATTCCTGAACTAGTGCTGCAAAAAAAGAAAAATTCTGAAAAAGCTTTTAGAATGAAATTTACGCGTCTATTTATACTGATTTTGTGCCTGTATGTTTTCAACTATCTCGAGCATTGCATAAATGACCGACCATTTCTGTGCATGCATGGATTTCCGATTTAAGATGGTGATACAGTGCTTTACTAATTTTATTTTATTTTAAATAAATATTTTGTATTTTCCTTGCGTTTTTTATTTTATTTAAATGTGTTTTTAATTATTCATCTAGTGTCTTAAGTTGCGTTATTATGTTTTAATTGGTATGCGATAATGAATTTTAAGTTATCTTGGTGCGGTTTTCATGCTAATTATTTTGACTACATAAAATTTTATTAATTACAATAAATTAAAAATTCCAGTTCTAGGCCAACAAAAGCATCATTTCCATCAAGTTCATTAGCCAAAATCATTTATTCTGCTGGTACTGATAGGTATAAATTTAAATTAAATCTAAGACTAAGATCTATCGGAATTCTATCCAGCGCGTGCACAACAAGATGTAACCATTAGACACCGGTCGAAAATTACGTTGGAAATGTGTACTAGTGGGTAAATGCTAGCAAAAGGTGAGTGTCTCTGCAAAAACTGGTAATGACCTATAATCCATTTGGTTTCATGAGCTGCGGTAAAAGACTTCGTGCTCTATCTTATTTGTCCCCCATTTTTATCTACCAATTAGGCTATCAAATTGTAATTTACTAAAAAGCAAACCATATTAAAACTAATATTATTAATTGAAATTTTTAAACAACAAAGAAAATCTAACATAATCACAGTTAACTGTTTTCGGTCAAAAAATCCATTTAAAATCCGTTGGCTTGTAGTATAGGGCCCACCATCTGAGCGGCCTTCACTTTGTTTTGGCGCTCACGCTTGCCCGGGTAAGAGTTTTGCCGATTTTGGGTGGGTTTCGCTTCCGTTGTAGTGATTTCTGGCGTTGTTATTGACAACTCGACATCTCTTCCCAAAGTATTTCTTATCACTATGTCTTCTTGTTCCAACGAGAGTTTGCTCCCACATTTTTGGAGTCCGGATCGGATCTCGTTTATCAATTTTAACTGAGCAATTTCTTTGTTCCTCTCTTGTATCATGAGATTTTCTTAATCTAATATCTCCCGATCCTGCTTCCACTTGGCCCGTAATTCTTCAGTTTCTGTTTTCATTTTTTGCATCTTTTACGATCTCGACCAAGTCTATTCCATACGTCGACATCTACGCACTAATGCTTCTGCTCGTTGATTTTGTTGTATAGTTTCGTCGTGGTACCTTACCACGTCCCTTCGGAATTTCTCTATTAGCTTGAGGGTTTGATCTACTATAATGATTAAACAATAATTATTTACACAAATATAAGTACTGTTTTAACTATGCCGATATTATAAAGTTGAGATTCATAAAACGGGTTTACTTGTGAGAATTTCTACTTCATGCAAGATGAGGGAAGACATGCAAATTACTGTAAGTTTACCTATTGTGATTTTAATGGTTTCTAAGATAATACCAGAACCCATCAACCTTTGGCCGATGTTCTGGTGGTATTATTGAGGATACCGGAACGTTTTATCTCGAGTTTTCTACCTCCAGCTTTTGATTTTCAAAATGAGTTAAATTACATTGGAATAAATCACAGTTTAAATGAATTAAAACTTTTAAATATGAAATAATAATAGTAATAGATTAATATGGTGAAAATTGTGTCAATAGAGAATCACGACAAACACCGTGAAAATATTACCTACCATAAAAGCCACACTAATGGTTGAAGTAAAGATAATAATAATATTCATAACCTTGTTGTCAGTAAAAGCAAATGCATTTGTTGGGCCAGAACACAAATAGCCTTGAGAATTGTTTGAATGCATCAGTAATACAGCACGAAAACCCAGCACCAAGATAACTTAAAATATAACATACAACACCAACTAAACATTTTAAAATCTGAGAGAATATAAATAAATATAAAATCAAAAACATAAAAGTAAAATAAAATAAATACAAAATGCATCAAGAACCACACGAAATTTACATAAAAATAACATAATAACAAGAAAATTTGACCGTAAAATGACCATTTATTTAAAATTAAAAATTAATGAATTAAATGAATAAAAATAAAATATTTTTGGCTGAATAAATTTAATTAAAATGTTAAAAATAAATTACCAATTTAAATTAAGAAATTAATAAAAATTTAATCTAGATAACACAAATAATTTCAAAGTCGAATTTTGTTTAATCGCAATAAAATTAACACGCAAGGTTAAGGCCAAATTATAGGTATATATACTGATGTGTTTTGACAAATTTTCAGTCGTATTTTTCAGAAAAAAAATTTTCAGTCCAAATCGGTTGGTGTGCATTGCAGCTGTTAGCCGTGCATTCAGGCAATTAACACTGGTAAGTGTTTTGCCTGAACACGATAACTTTCAGCTGTTGTACATTGACATATATGTGAATGAATTCTTTGTGAATTTACTGACGAGTTATGAGAAAATAATGAAGCGATGAACAGTGTTTATGACCTCCCGATTACTATGGGAGATATGTCATTGACCAGTTATGAGAATATGTGAACGGGTGCTTTGTGAATTTATTGACAAATTGATTAAAGAATGAAGCGATGGACAGTGTTTATACCAACGAACTCCCAATTACTATGGGAGATGTGTCATGCCAAATAAAACATTTCTGGATCGAAACTTTTACCCAACTGAGATGGTAAAATTTATTTATTATTTCTTTTTCGGTCCACAACCAAAACATATTGCAAGACAGAAAAATAAAACACCCCTATCGACTGTGTGAGTGCTGTGTAAGTCCGCCAAGAGTCGTGCCCGTGAATGTTCCAGCGTGAGAACGCAGGAACCCAAAAGTCAAATCACTGAATTAAATAGCGAAAGAAAGTAGCTTGAAAGTGGGTCTTTTGGCTCAACTTCCTTGCACTTAATTTCGATAAAATCGACATAAATATTTTAACAACATTCGGCTCAAAATCATTAACACCGAGTAGTCCAGTGGGCACTCATTAAATATAATATGAACATAAATAGATCATAAGGACAAAGAGAGGTAAAGGGTAGCGGGGAAAATAGCGAAATCGTTGCAACAGTTAAAATGAATGGCCATCGGAAAAAGATTAATCCGAACGACTAAAATCATGGAAAATAATGTTTTTAAATAATATTTAAGAATTAAATAAATTATGTTGAATTGAGACGGTATATATGGGCAGAACGCTGCGCAAATTTTCGGAAATAATTGAAACTTTTATCATAAAACTGTAAAATAAGGGCGGAACGCTGCCCAAATTTTCCGAATCAACTAAAATACTTATCAAAAATAGCAAAGTCAAAGTAGAATACGGCTCAATAATTGATAGAATGTCCGGATAAGGCCGTAAAATAAGGGCGGAACGCTGCTCAAATTTTCCGAATTAATAAAAATACTTATAGAAAATAGTAAAGTAAAAGTGAAATGTTGTTCGATTGTTAGTATAATATTCTCTTGAAACCACAAAATAAGGGCGGATCGCTGCTCAAATTTTCAGAACTAATTAAAGTACTTATCGAAAGTAGTAAAGTGAAAGTGTTGTTCAATTGTTGGTAGAATAATCGGATAAAACCGTAAAATAAGGGCGGAACGCTGCTAAAATTTTTCGAACTAACAAAAATACTTTGTCGAAAACTGTAAAATAAGAATGGGTTACGGCTAATGTCGTATATCAATAAAATATTTTTTTCGAAAACTGTAAAATAAGGATGGGTTACGGCTAATGTTGTATATCAATAAAATATTTTTATAACGCTGATGAATACAAAAACTTAATAATAATAATAATAATAATAATAATAATAATAATAATAACAATGATAATAATTAGGATAATAATAATGATAATAATTAGAATAATAATAATAATAATAATAATAATAATAATAATAATAATAATAATAATAATAACTATAATAACTATAATAATAAATATAATGGTAATTATAGTAATAAGAATAATAATAAATGTAATAGTAGTAACAATTAATAAAGGAAATAAATATAATAGTAACAATGACAATGCTAGTATCAATAATAGAGAACATTGTAGATATAATGGGGATAAGAGAAAGAGAGATACGGTGCGGATACTTAAATAACAAAGGGTTCACAGGCCATAGCAAAATCATCAATACTGACAACTATAAGAAGGACCAAGTGAATGGACATAAAGATAAATGATATGAGAGCATAGATTAACATTTGAAAGAGATAGGAGAATAATGGGACCTAAAAATCGAAATCGAGCACAGGCCTTCTATCCGCAGCTCGTTGGACCCATGGATCGTTCGGTCAATTATAGCATTAGTAATAGCGCTCACTTTTTCCGGACGATCTACCCACTCGAACACAGTTCCAACATTGCTTAGCAACGACTGCCGAGTGGTAAGCGAAAGATATTTGTATGGGGTTGAATGGGTAACAACCATATAGTTTCAAAATATCAACACCCAGAAACCCACTAATATGGTTGTTACCCAGACAACCCCATACAAATATTTTTTCGCTCACCACTCGTCAGCCGTTGCTGAGCAACGTTGGAACTGTTTTCGAGTGGGTAGATCGTCCGCAAAAAGTGAGCGCTATTGCTATTGCTATAATTGACCAAACGATCCATGGGTTCAACAAGCCGCCGATAGAAGGCCTGTGCTCGATTTCGACTTTTAGGTTCCATTATTCTCCTATCTCCTTCAAATGTTAACCTATACTCTCATATCATTCGTTGTTATGTCCATTCCCATAGTCCTTCTTATCATCGTCTGTGTTGATGATTATTCTTTGGCCTGTACACCCTTTGTTATGTTATATATTCACACACTAGCTCTCTTACTCTTATCCCTATTATAACTACAATGTTCCCTATTATTATTACTAGCATTATCATTGTTGCTATTATATGTATTACCTTTATTAATTGTTACTACTATTACATTTATTATTATTCTAATTACTATAATTACCTTTACATTCATTATTATTACTACTATTATTATAATTACTATTATTATTATCATAATTATTATCATTATTATTACAAGTACCATGATTATAATTATAATTATTATTATTATTATTATTATTATTATTATTATTATTGTTGGGCCAGAACGTAAACGGCGTTGAGGAATGTTTAAATGGATCAGTAACACACACGCAAATATAACATGCAAATTTAAATAAACCTATTGAAACATCAATTAAACCCTATCAAATATGAGAAAAAGAGAATTAAATATAAATTAAGAAACATAAAAATAATAACAAAACGCACCCTTATTTTACGGTTTATAAGAATATTATACTAACAATCGAACGACAATTCGCTTTTGTTTTACTATGTTCTATAAGTATTTTAATCATTTCGGAAAATTTGAGCAGCGATCAGCCCATATTTTCCGTTTCAATTGACATAATTTATTTAATTCTTATTTAAAAACATTATTTTTCATGATTTTGGTCGTTCGGATTAATCTTTTTCCGATGGCTATTCATTTTAACTGTTGCAACGTTTTCGCAATTTTCCCCACTACCCATTCCCTCTCTTTGTCCTTAAGATCTATGTATGTTCATTTCATAATTAATGAGTGCCCACTGGACTACTCGGTGTTAGATATTTTGAGCCGATTTTTGTTAAAATTTTATGTTAATTTTACAGGAAACGGATGATGAAGGAGCAGCCAAAGGACTACTCATTTACCCTGCAAGTTTCCCTATCTACGGATAATATTGACGTTCCAACTCCTGCGTTCCGCACGCCGGAGCCTTCACGGGCACGAATCATTGGCGTTATTCCACCCACTTACATGGTTCGAACAATATGTTTGATTTTAATAACTTGTGATGTGTCTTTGGCTGTGGGCCGGAAAAATTTCGACAATTTGAAAAATTAATTTATGCATTATAATAATTTATTAAAACCAAAATTAAATTACCAGATACATCCATCAAATTAAAATTTATAAATATATCATCGTAATAATCCATAAAACATCGACCAATGAATCCATTATTCACAGATAAATATATTAATCCAAAGTAAAAATCCATCAAATTAAAATTCATAAATATATCTTCGTAATAATCCATAAAACATCGATCAATGAATCCATTATTCACAGGTAAATATATTAATCCAAAGTAAAACTGTTGAAATCAAGTGTCAAAGTACGACGAAAAATCAATACTGAAAATTAAGATTAAGATTTGTCAAATCATATCAGTATATATACCTATAATTTAGCCTTAACCTTGCGTGTTATTTTTTATTGCGATTAAAAAAAATTCGACCTTGAAATTATTTGTGTTATCTAGATTAAATTTTTATTAATTTCTTAATTTAAATTGGTAATTTATTTTTAACATTTTTAATTAAATTTATTCAGCTAAAAATATTTTAGTTTTATTCATTTAATTCATTAATTTTTACTTTTATATAAATGGTCATTTTACGGTCAAATTTTCTTGTTATTATGTTATTTTTTATGTAAATTTCGTGCGGTTCTTGATGCATTTTGTATTTATTTTATTTTACTTTTATGTTTTTGATTTTATATTTATTTATATTCTCTCAGATTTTAAAATGTTTAATTGGTGTTATATATTATATTTTAAGTTATCTTGGTGCTAGGTTTTCGTGTTGTATTACTGATACATTTAAACAATTTTCAAGG
This sequence comes from Schmidtea mediterranea, assembly GCA_022537955.1. Classification (NCBI taxonomy): domain Eukaryota; kingdom Metazoa; phylum Platyhelminthes; order Tricladida; family Dugesiidae; genus Schmidtea; species Schmidtea mediterranea. Next base: position 91,126,826 of record CM039679.1, read on the forward strand.
CTATTTGTGTCCTGGCCCAACATTTGTTTAACTGCATAAAAACTTATATTATGTTGGGCCAGAACGTAAACGGCCTTCAAAAATGTTTAAATGGATCAGAAACACACACGCAAAAATAACACGCAATTTAAATGAACCTACTGAAACATCAAGTAAACCATATAAAATCTGAGAAATAAAAGAATTAAATATAAAATTAATAAACATAAAAATAAATTAAAATATTAACAAAATGCACCAAGATCCGCACGATACCTACACAAATACAACAAGAAAACACAACAAATTCGACGAAATTGAAAAAAATCAATTAAAGTTCATTAAAGTGAAATTTAAATCGAAAAATTTGAATTAGCTATAATTCAATAAAAATTATAAATAAAAAATTATAAAAATTAATCGAAAAATAATAAAAATAAATAATAGAATTTGCTAGAAAAGAACAAGGTCGAATTTTGTTTTACTACATCAAATTTCACACGCGAGAAAAATAGGTATAAATACTGATCCATTTTCACATTTAACTTAACCATTTTTCAAACTGATTAAAACCATTTTTGAAAACTTACCATTTTCAAACCGTTTTCGAAGCAAACTAGTTTAACTATTTTGAAATTTATTTAAGCTATTTTTGAAAAACTATCCGAAGATTATTCATTTTAGGTGAGAAATATTTTGGTTGGAACCCTCTTTCCACGTCACGTCCATAGCATCTCTATAGAGCTCTGCTTGGCGGCGACGTGGGGAGAGAGGCATTTATGTTATGTTATGTTATTTTATGCTATGATGTTTTTTCAATTTATGGAATGGTTAAAAATGGGTAATTAGTTTGTTTTATATTTAATAAATATTATTAATATATCTAACTTATTTTATATGCGTTTATAAATTAAAATTGTCGAAATTTTTCCGGCCCACAGCCGACACATCACGCAAGATAGTAAAATCAACATAGTGCAGATGCATGTAAGAGCGTGGAAAATCGCCAATGATGTGCACCCGTGAAGACTCAGCGTGCGCAACGCAGCGGTCGTAACGTCAATATTTATCCCTATAGCTGAAGCGAGAAATAAGGAAGAAGTCTCTGGCTGCTTCCTCGTTTCTCAATTCTGTAAAATCGACCTAAAATTATATTACATATGGCTTAAAATCATCACACCGAGTAGTCCAGTGGGCACTCAGTAAATATAATATGAACACAAAATGCGCCTAAGGTCTATTAAAGGGAAAGGGTACGGGGATAAAATAAATTAAAATCGTTGATATAACTAATCGAAATCTATAATGTGTAATAAACTAATCATTGGTATACTAGATTAACTGTAAAAATATTCAATAAATAATTTATTAACTCGGTTAGATTAAATGATTGATTAATAGTTAAAGACAAATAACTTCTGAATTAAACTGAATTTGTTTCACTTTTGGAAAATTTCAAAGGAATTTTGCGTAAATATACCCACTTTATGGCTAAATAATTGAAATAATTAAAGTTAACGTAGTTATAGATTAGAATCAAAGTTTTCATATATTAGTTTATTGGTTAAATAGTTCCTCGGTTAATAAAAATACATTAATTGAATTAAAAATCGATGCCGATCAACCAAGTCATTCTGTAATTAAAGTTAGACGATTCGAATAAAAGTAAAATAGTTCCCTTAGTAAGATCAAACTAGATTCATGAAGTTACTAGTATGATGTTAATGATAAAATAGTTTCGCAGAATTAAAATCAACGTAGAATAAATTAGCAATGATGTTAATATTAAGGTAGGTTCACGGAATTAAAATAAAGGTTGAATAAATTAGTTGAAGCAATGATATTAATATAGTTTTATAGAATTGAAGTAAAGGTTGAATGAATTAGCGTAATAAAAGATATGAGAAAACGAAACCGAACTAAGTTAATCCAATCATTCCCAAACCTAAACTGAAATGATTTGTAAGTTTATGATAAGGTTTTCTAAAAAATGAAGCAAGTTCAGAGACAAAAAACAAGATATATGGATTACCGTTTAAATTAAATTAACATCATTATAAAAATCAACGTTTTAAAAATGAGAAAAAACTTTTATTTTAAAAACATACAAATCGTTTACTCACAAAATTGTCGAATGCATAAAAATCCATAAGAGAAAATATTCCACTGGCATAAAGTCCGTCAAGATTTCGAACGTATTGTACTGATTCCCTTAAAAAAATGGCTTTAAGATATTCAAATTAATTTGCAGAATAACTTACCCGAATAGATTTTCGACGAATTCGCCAATCGATAATTCTAAAATGAAATATTGTAAATCACCGGATGCAACTATATAATCCTTCTTCCTTTCAACCGTTCAAATCGCGATATCCGCCGGAAGTACACCACACCTACGTCGACGCTTCAGCGAATCGACTTCCGCTCTCGCCTTCCGTCGATCATTTGGTTATAACTTTTGGTAAACAAAATTGAAGTCGATATTGGATTTAGAAAATCCATGAATCTATATCATAGGATGTGACGATAAAAGTTGCTAGGTTTAATGATTAAATGTTATATTGGAAAATCTAAAAATAAAAATTTAAGGGAACGAATAAAATAGAATATAGGTACCAAATCTTTAAAGTCCCTACTTACATTCGACGCTACCCCCATCGACATAGACGCTATCCTTAAAATCAACTCGACAATTTCTTGACATCATCTTGCTTAATTAAATAAAAGGAGTTGATCAATAGGCTTACCACATAACCCATGTAAACGTAATCACACCAACATAGTTCGCCCGTTTCGAAAGCAATCCAATCAGCTAGAACGCCACTAGAACTCAACAAGATTAAATCAGATAACCCACTCAGCAGTGATTTAGGCCTATTTGTTTAACAATTTAACATGATAAAGTTGATAGAGATAATAATAGAGCGTTTTAGATATGCCACGCGAACAAAACATCAGACGAAGTGTAGGAAAGCAGAGTCAGTCAATAACTCAATCGTCCACGACGTCAGCAGATCCAATACATCAAGCATGGCAGTATCCGACTGCTTGGAGAATATTAGATGTAGAGAAGGAGCCCAGCGATATCCCAGAAAGACAATACCCAGCAGCAGAAACCTACACAAATGCACAGAACCTCCTCACCCAGTTGGAAAGGGTGCAGGAGCGAGTAGATCTGCAGGTGGTTAAGGCGAGGATGTACCTTGCAAACGTGGTAGAAGACATCCTCGCCGGGCGGATCGCCATCACCTATCCACCTCGCCCAGTCCGAGATACCCGAAGACCCTACACAGTGGAGGCTCTCCGACGAAGCCTGAAGCGATACTGTCCCGAGGAATGACTCCATAATGACAATTTATGTAGTGGATGATTTAAAATATTAACAATTTGTGTGTTCTTTTGTTTTGTGTAATTGGAATTATTTGCAATTTTGTTTAAATGAAATAGATGACTCTTTAACTTGAGCAACAATAAATAAAAATAATCTGTTTAATTACAGCGATGTCTTCCTTACGAATCTTGCAAACGGAACTGGACCGCGCGAGACAAGCAAACACGGAATTACTCGCCCAGATTATCCAATTAGCGCGAGAAATGCAACATATGAAGGCAACATGGACGGATCCCGCAAAGACAAAGGCAATCTACCATCGACTCACAGCGGCCCAGAAAGGCTGGGGAGAAGAACGGCAACTCAACCAGAGTTTGCGCACGCAGATTCGGGGACTCGAAGTCGCCCTAGCGGTATGCCGAGAAGGTGAAGCGGTAACTTACCCGCTCATCTTCGCCCCAACCCAAATGCCACAGACCACCACCAAGCCAGCAGAACAGTCCATCAATAACCGTCGACCGGGACGTAAGGAACGTGCCCGACGTCGTGCAGCCAACTCCAAAACATCAAGCAGTAAATGATAATGTGTTTAGATCGAATAGAATAGTTTTAAACTTAGTTGAATTGTTATTTTTAATATAACCGTATGCCAACATCGCCAATTCGTTCTACAGTCGATTAAGAGCTAATCCTGAATAGTTACGAGGGACAGAGCAAAGCGAGCACAGGTCTTCTATCGACAGCTCGTGAACCCGAGGGTTGTCCGAGCAACTATAGTACTAGAACATGGTACTCAATTTTTGCGGGCAATCCACCACTTGAACACATTACCAACGTTGCCTAGCAACGGGTGCCAAGTGGCGATCAGTATCATTTTGTATGGCGTTACTAGGGTCGCCAGGAGGATAAGCAAGATTGGAAACCCTGTAACCCACCAATTATAAGAAGCTTGTCATTTTGATATTCTTTTGATCCTTTACCAAGGCATTGAAATACGGTCTTGAAGATCATTGTACAAACGATATTTAAACTTATTCTTATGGAAATAAGATTTGAATAATTATGAAATATTCTTTATTTTCTTGATTAAAAAATTTTTTGAAGTGTAAATTCTATTACAAATAAATAATTTATTAAAATATATTTAAATATAAAAAACAAATTTTTAATTCATTATTTATTTAAATTTAAATATTACACAAATGCGCTAATAAATTTTTTAAAAATTTAAAAAATATATTGAAAGTTTTAGAATGTATTTGACCTTGAATATTATTGTTTAAATTATTTAAATTATCAATTCTTTTCAGACAAAATTAAACGGTCATGTTTCAATATTAAATTATATGAAGATTAATTGTCATGGAATCATATCTTTATGCGATTTCTGATCTTTCAGATCGTTTAAGATTGAATTATTCTTCTTATGAGTGGTATGAAGCCGAAAATGCTCTATCTAGATGGAAAACTGTTCGAAATAAGCATGAAGCTGAAAATTGTTATGACAGTGTCGTATTCGGGTAATAATAATTGAGAATTATCATAGTGGATAATCAATTATTAGAATATGTTACGCCAAACAGCTTTTTAGAAGTCGGATGCTTTGTTTCACTGAAGTGCTAAAAAATTTAATGGCAATTGATGGAATGGAAAAGATTCTCAAAACTGTAAGAACTGGTTTCAATTTAACCTGTTTTATATGGAATTACCAAATAAATGAACAATTAGCTAGTTTTTTAAGCAACATTTGTATGATAATGAGAATATCACAGTGAAATTCAAAATATGTAAAATCATCTAATATTCAATACATCGCGATTTCTTGATCAGTAATTTTAATTTCTCTATATTACTGTAATTAATATAATAATAAAACCGATATATATATTCTGATGAAATTATCTAAATCTAAAAATTTATATTTAGTCGACAAAAATAGCTAAGGGTTTTGAAAGCCAACCGATACAGACCTATGCAATACTTTGAATAGCTTTTGTGTTTTTTAATGTAATAGAAATATGATTAAGGGTTTGATTTTTAGATCTTGGTCATTATCTTCGACGTTTGAAAAGTCTAACAAAAGCTAGTTTTTCTTTGGAATAAAAATGGATATGCTAATGCGTTTGTAGAAAGACTGACTAAGGAAACCATCGATTGCCTTATGATTGCGTCTGCTGAAAACAATGGCAACCATAGTCCACTTAATGATTGTGAACCCATAAAATCGCATGTTTTGGTAATTTCATATTCGGAAGGTTTTAGAAATTTTAAATTGTCTGTCACGAAATCATTATACAATTCATATTTGTTTTAAATAATTTAAAAATCGTTAAAACCAATAAATACGTTTAGTAATAAATCTCAAACCCCAATATGTTTAGTTTCTGATGTAGTGTATAAATTTGCATGTAATGGGTGCAATGCCAAATATATTGGAGATACTTCACGCCATCTTCGCACACGGGTTCAGGAACATAGCCGATTGAGAGTCGTGAGTAATATTATTGAACATATAAAATGTGTAAATGCACAACTTATTTAAAAGATTTTAAAATTTTATGTAAAAATTTTAATAATAAGTGTGAAAGAATTTTATTTGAAACTTTGGTAATTAAATCACATTCCCTTAAAATAAACGTTCAATCAGCAACAAATTTATTGAGATTATTTAATTAAATCATTAAATCATAACTATTACATCATTATTTTTTTCCGTATATAACATTTAACAAAGATTATGATGGCAGACTGAAGATGAGGATAATTTCCTCGAAATATATTTCTTATATTTGGCGTTTTCGAGTTTTTATTAATAATGGGCCATCATTTTTTCGATATATATATAATTAAATAAACATGGAGGAGGATTTAATTAAAAGAAAGCGCTGGACAAACTCACGTTTTACGATATATTCAATCTCATTATCAGTTAAAAAACTAACCAAAATAACGTGGATTGTAATTAAATATTCAAAAAACATTACTTTTTAAATACATTAAAAAAATTTTTTGTAACTTTAAATTATATAAAACAACTTCTAAAATTCTAAAAGTTTTAGATTAATATAAAAACAAACAAAATTTTAACTTGTCTCAATTTTACTAATCTAACTATTTTTAAAAATATTTAAACATGTGTACTCATTGCATTTTGCACATTAATCTTGGGATCCAATGACCTTATTAACAACGCTTCACATATAACAAATTAACAATAATTAATAAACTTTTTCAATAAAATTTTAAAACTATTTCAAAACCTTTTATCGACAATGCTCAAGAACTCGAATACAGAGATGACGAGAAGTCTCTATAATGTATGTGGTATTACATCCATTACATATAAATTGATTTGCAAGATTTGAACACAATCCAACCGGAGTTTTTGATTTATTAATGAACGTATTGCGTACCTTACACTAGTTAGGAACAATCTAATAATCTAAATTTCCCAACTGCTTACTTTTCTTATTCTTGTAATTTGTAAAACTTTCCAAGTATGGCAATACCAATACAAATTTAGGCTCATCATTATTACATATATTATTGATATTATTTATTGGCTATTCGAGACAATTTAATGACTTCAAAAGATAAGCTTGATTTATTTCCATCGCCTGAAGTACCCTACCAACGTCCTTTATACAATTTCAATCCACTTTACTATTTATTAGAACGCTCTTTATAAAATTGTCAAGTGTTCATGCTTGCTTTTCTATTGCTTCTACTGTCGCTGGATTTTCATTTTTTCTTCGCTTCTATGTTATGGTTTAGAATAAACTAATAATTAATTCAATATGTTTAATAAAATGTTTATGGCAATTGGAAAACAACCACTTTTGACAAGAATTTTATGTTACAACGGTTCGAGTTTTTGCACTCAAAGGTGACTATATTTGGATTCTACATACAAAATTATATGGATTTAGTCTGATAAGGGAAAATAAAACTTACATCTAATTTTTATTACACAGCTTGTAAATTATAGCCGCTAGTATGTGACTTTTATTGTTTAAATACTTGTAGTCCAAACTTACTCTAGAATAAAATCAGAATTATAAAAAAATATAAGTGAAATATCGAATAATTAAACAAACGATTTATTTAATTTTTATTACATTATTAAAAAATTAATAAGAATGATAATTTATTTGAACCTTATTTACCCTTTTAGAGTAATGAAATAACAAGTTTCGGTTGTGGCCCAGGCCCAGATATAGCGGCGTATATTTGTTTTGTTCGTGATACTTTAATGTGTAACAATTTTTTACAAATCACAGCTGTGGATCAATTAGGTTATTGGAAAACATTTATTAATGAAATATCACAAATTGATTCAAATGTTCAGATTGCCTTTAAAGTAATATTATTTTATATATATATATATATATATTCACTGTCATCATCAGGTAACAAACCAACCAAAATAATAATGTTGATTTAATTAATATATTTTTTTGTTTAAAAACTCTACATTGATTTTAATATTTATATAAATAAAATAAATTCATTACTATAATAAAAATTTTATATTAATATTTTAAAAATTAAAAATTGAAACCATTTTACTTAAAAATATAAAAATAATATTAAAAATTAATTTTTTTTAAATATAATCATTATTAATAACAATTTTACATAATCAAACTATTTAAAAACATTCGTACTCAGCATTTTGCACATTAATCTTTGGGTCCAATGACTTAATTAGACATGCTTATTTCACTCACACAGTCTATATTGCCCTCACTATGATTGGTCAATCAATTCAATCGACAATGCTCAAGAACTCGAGTACATAAATGACTGGAAGTCTCTCCAATGTACATACATTACATACCCAACTGAATTTTTGCATTATAGGCAATTAATTTGGGTTAATGACTAGGAGATAGGTTTAATGAAGCAATAAATTGTTTGTCCAACTCCAATTCTGGATTAGAGAGAAATGAATGTGGCAAAATAATATAGAAACACATTAAAACTGGATACAACAAATGAAAGGAGAATAAAATAGGAGCAGACCAAAAACGGAGGGAAATTAGATTTAACCAGACTGTTTCGATTGTTACGAGTAATATCCATAGTGTGTCTACTTTTATCAATTGTGAAATAGTGTTAGTTTTTTTTGTAAATGAAGCTATTTTGTTGGGCTTTTAGTCTTTTCAATTTAATAAAAGGAGTCAGATCGAGACCCAATTCTTATCTACAAAACTAATTAAAATCCCAAAACTTTAATTTTCTTGCGTTGCCTGGAAATGTTCGATTAGTGAACTTTGATGTTATAATAGTTTAGTTAATAAGCAAGCTAACCAGAGATGTAAAACGCTAATTCTTAATTAACTTTAATCCCGAAAAGCTGTGCTCGGATGAAGCTAGGGTTAGCGTTAAGCAACATTATTTGTAACGCAATTAATAAATTGAGAAATGCTTAGGGAAGATTGCTTTTTATAATTTATTACACCTTGTTAAGCAAAGATTTTCTTATATCATCTTGCGAAACTTTATGGTTTCTTCACATTTATCTGCTCCGTTAATATCTATTTCTATACATTCGCAAATTTTGACATTTAAATAAATATGCTCATCCATGTTTGCACTTTTTATATTAAACCAAATATCAAACGTGGGTCCGGTTTCGGAAAGTGCTGAACCGCCTCACAATAGCCCTAATAATGCAATTCGTTGGAAATACTGAAAAAATTAATTTAAGTTTTTAAAACGAAAAATATTAATCATTAAGTTATTTTATTTAATTATTTTTTAATGTTCTATTAAATGTTTGAAATTTGGAATCTATAGATCATTATTCTTTAAATTTCAATTAATAATTAAATTCACATGACGCGCACTTGTCTGTGCATATGAATATGATTGGCTAGTATCTAATTCTCGGAATTAATGCTCTTCGGGTCTAGATAAATTTTTATATTCACACTAATTTTTGAAAGTTCAAACAAAACAAACAATAAATTTCTGAATTTACTTAAGCTGATCTTTAATAAATTGATTCATATTTCATTAATGATTGTAAAGTTCATTATTTTAGAGGTTGCATTTAACTAATTAGATCTATTGTGAGCACAGGTTGTGGTGTAGCGATCATAACTGGTACCGGTGCACCATATTTTTTTGGTGATCCTTTAAAAAAAATGCACAAATAAAAAAAAATTATTGTGTTAAGATATTACTCTTCAACACAACAACTGTAAATAAAATATAAAAAGAAGCACTTAGTTTATTGTAAATTTGCAAACAATATAAGGATATTAATATTATAAATTGTGAGTAGATCCCGGGATATGATAGTCCCCGGTGACTCCCCTCTCTACGCCATTGAGTAAAGGAAAGTAATTAATTATTATTTAACTACATTTATTTTATTAGGAAAATTCATGTTAATTAATTATGTAGTTTTCATCATTATTTATAATAGTTTGCATACGTTCCTGAAGCTTTTTAAATCTATTTTTGAACATGTTAGAAATAAACAAAAACTACAAAATAAATAAAAATAAATTCCATTTGAATATCTACATAGAATAATGCGCAACCTTATTGTACAATGACAATTTAAATCAGTAACGATTCAAACTATAAGTGTAAAGGAATAATGTGAACTGTTCAATGTGATATTTGATTTATATTTATATTAGGTTGAAAAGGTCCCAGTGAGTTAAATTTGGGGTGGGAATGTACAGATTTCTAAATAGCATATGCTTAATTAATTTTAAGACAGAGGAGACAAATAAATTTTTATTTGTAATTTTATTAATTAATCATTTTTTCACTAATTTAAATTTAATTAGCTAGTACGTAATTAGATCTATAAAATTTTTACAAAATCTTTCTTACTCAACATTAATAATAAAAAAAGAATTTTTATTTCAGAATCAAAAATTTAACCTAGGATATTTGCGAAACAATAGAAAATCGGAAGTCTGCATAATGTCATATCCACATGCAATGAAATTCGAAAATATATGGCTGGAGTTAAAGTCTAAATTTTCCCTAATTGTTGTCATAGACCAAGCCAAATATTCCTTAATAAACAAAGTAAAATCCTATGGATATAAAGTCGTTGAGTTCCAAAGTTTAGGTAAAAAGTTTTTTTTCTATTATCTAGATCAAACTGGTTATGATTCACTTTCAAATAGAGATTCTTTCTATTACGATGACGAAAGTGATTATTTATATGACTGTTCATACAAAAATGTATGTGAACGAGGTCAGCATAAAATTAATGAATGGGAATATAAATGCGAGGAAATCGGACGAAAAACTTTGACTTGTGGACACATCATTAATGTGAAATGCTATCAATATGATGAGGAAGCGGTTTGTTTGAAGATGGTCGAAAAAAGGTGTAAAAGAAATATTCATGTTAAATCAATTCAGTGTGGAAATAAAATGATTTGTACAGAGTTCATTGCCCAGAAATTAAGCTGTGGACATACAGAAAGTGTTCAATGTAATGAGACATTGTATAAATGCCAGCAGGAAATTGACTACGAATTAAATTGTGGCCATTTGATAAAGATTCCCTGTAGTGAAAATCAATCAGGAAAACTGAATGGATTTAATTATAATCAACAGAATTACCAATGTTCGCAACTCGTTCAGAAAAAGTTAAACTGTGGCCACAATGCAATATTCAAGTGCTATGAACGAAATGGTCCTATTGTATGTTCAGAGTATATTAATAAGAAATGTGCGAGAAATATTCACGAAAAACGAATTCTGTGTGGAACGAATTTTATTTGCAATCAAACATTTAACACAAAATTAGATTGTGGACATCTTCAAGGGATGACATGCTCTAAGAGTGATTCGTATCTGAAATTGTTCAAATGTGTTTCAAAAACGCATAAATTGTGCGACAGAGGAAGGCATAAACATGCTTGTTTGTGCTTTGAAAAGGTTATTTGCACAAAAGAGTGCTCAAAAGACTTAGAGTGTGGACATTCGATTATTGTGCCATGTTATCAATATAATGTGAAATATGACAAAATCTGCGGGAAAGAAGTTACTAAAAAATGTGTTAATGGGTTGCATGAAAATCAAATGAAATGTGGAGTAGAATTCTCTTGTCCGGTAATAATACCAATGGCGCTTTTCTGTGGACACCAAACTAGTAGAGTTTGTGGTGACATAGATTATTCGAAGCGATATCAAATTGAGTGTAACGTGAAAAAGGAATGCGGTCATAAATGTGCCATGAGTTGCGTATGTAAAATGTTTAATAAAATGCTCACAGTGGAAGAAGATAAAACAAATTATGGAAATCAAAATTCATGTGAGCATGGATACGAAAGCTATTGTCAAAAGATATGTGACAAGGCGTTGATTTGTGGACATCGTTGTAAGATGATTTGTGGAAATTGTCAAAATGGAAGATTGCATAGAGAATGCACGGAGATCTGTACGAAAACAATGCCATGTGGTCACAAATGCACAGGTCGATGTCATCAAGGAGATTGCTGGCAGTGCGTTGAAAACTGTTTCAAAAATAAATTTAGAAACTTTGCATTTTCGAATATGATCAATTCGATAGAAATGAATAGAAAATGGAACGATTTGAAATCACGGCTCAGTAGCAAAGCACCGAGCGAAATGCAGGTCTTCATCAATATAATTGTGAGGATGTTGAATATAAAATCACATTCACAATTCTGGTTAATGCAATACAGAATAGCGTTTGAATCTATGGAGAAGGTGATCAACTTTTATAATTTGGTGTTGAACCACCAGTTTAGTCCCGACTTAAAGGAATATGTTGATTATTTATTAAATAATATTACAAATATAATAAAATGGCTGAATCCAGGCAAGAGGAATATTTCTAACTTGACCAATTATGATTTCACATTGGAATTTAACCGCCTAAAGGATATTTATATGCTATTAGCTATTGGCTCCATGGAGATGAGTGCTGGGAAAATAGAGAATTTCAGAAAATACCAAAAGATTCTGGAAGACTTGTTGTTAGTGAAATATAATTATAATTTTAGGATTAAACTAATTGATGAAATTAATTCTATTATTTTGATTTTGTAAACATTTATTTTGTTGCTACAACAATATTTCGTTAATTTTATAAATAAAAATTATCGTTATTATTAACAAAGTAAAACAATATCGCTAGAATATTTCATGGTAATTAGATATTTGAAGTTATTGAGTGACCTAAGCCAAACCCACTTTACTAAGAGACTGGAGAGGATAACATGTTTGATAATCTAGAGAAATGCAGCGACATTTGACTTGTATCTGACAAAACTGTGAGGATAAGACAAACTAACAAGGTATTTGCTAATTATTTTTGAATTTGCAAGTTCAAAGTTCTTAATCTTCCAAAGAATAAGTTATAATGCCATAATTCAACGATTGGGGAGCCGGGGTAAATTACCCCAAATTGGATAAGAATGAAATTATCGGCGGTAATGCCAACATTTTTAAAATTTTCCATTTTATAAACAGTTATCATAATCGTATATATTTATCATTATAGTTTCATAATATTTTCTACAAAATTTGAATATGGATCAAATTTATTAAACAATATTAATTAATTAAAAGAATCACACAAAATTGGCTCAGAACCAAATAAAAGAAAACGCCAATCCAAAATATATATTCAGCTACTGTAACTGAGCTACAATATATTTCGACAGACTCACTGTCTTCGTCCTACAGCATGTCAACACATCTTTTTTCAAAAACAATTTGAGCACATTGGCTCAAATACAAATATCTTTTTGACTGTTATAAGTAAGATAATCAATATAAATCCAAAAAATTGACGAAAAAGGCTTAAAATTATCTGATTGGTCACACCCAAGCATGAAAATAGTATGTATACAACAGTCATTTTTATAACTTTTACAATTTTTACAAAAACTTCAAAATCTTTAAAACTTGATCAAACGTTTTCAAATCTATAGTAAGTGGTGTTATATTTTATGTTCAAACATATTTGTAATCTTATGCAGTTTTAAAGTTTCTTTTAAATTTATCATGGATGGCTGCGACACCTTTTTGTGATCGCGACAGGTCCCTCAAAATTTTATTACATTTATTTTATGCTAGTCTGTGAAAATGGTGAATTGATATTCGATTCGGTCAGTTGAATTTTAAGGATGTCGTATGTGTCAGTTTATCGTTTTCATCCATCGATGTCTACTGGGACAGGTCAACCCGGGTTGGCACTGATCTCGAAAACAAGACTTCGTTTCATGTCATCCTAGTGCCCATGAATGATGGCCGGAGCGGTATTAGGGTAAACTATGGGGAGAGTAATATGAATCTATGGGTACAACATTCAATGGATGTGTAAGTAGGGAAAATAATTTAAAAATCTGTCATAATTTTATTTTGAGAAAGACGACAAGGGATATGTGTTTACGAGTATCGTTTAAGAACATTTTTTATCATGGATAAAAAATGATATAGGATCAGTGACTGTAGTGAGCACAAAGATTGAAATGGCATTTTAATAATCAATTTGTATATTAATCCTGACGCTTTTGTCAAAGAATTTATCCACTAAGAATAATAATAAATCTTTAATGAAAAGAAATGTTTCCCTCTTTTCGACTAATCCAATCAAGAGATATTCGAGTTCCACGAAAATAAGATAAAAAGCGTCGCAAATTCGTCGCAGATGCTGTAACAGTTAGGGTTATGTTAATTTGACAATTAGTAACCACGACGATATCATTTAGCAGGACGACTAAAATCATGCAAAATGAGTAATTTAAATAATATTTAAGATCTAGATAAATTGTCATGGGTTAAGATGGAAAATAAAGGTGAAACTCTGTGCAAATTTTCCGAACAAGTAAAATATTTTATGAAATCCTTTATAAGAGCTGAGAAATTAAGTCGGATAGATTGCGGAAAGCATTCGAAATCCAAGGAACAGGATCACGAGCATTCTCCTGCTCAAATTTTGAAAGAATTTTCTTGCCTTTTTACTTTGGCAGCAGATCGCCTAAATGCACTGAAATTTTCAAAAGATTTTTAACGCTTCTTTATTTATAGAACATCCAAAATTTGTGACTGATAGTAATTGAAGTTTTACATAGAGATTTTGAAATATCCCTTTTATTTTCGTCTTCTATGAAAAATCCATTATTAATACTGGATCAGAACAAAACACTGTTGAATTTCAAATTTTCCGCTTTCAATACATCTAAGTCTGAAAAGCCATTTAAAGCGAATGGGATGTGATGTAATTGTAATGGGATATTTGATTGTCCTCTATATGTAGGCTCTTGTAATTAATGTGTGTGACCGCTGCATGTTTGATTGATTGTCTGGGTCCTTATTATTTATCCCAATGCTGTATATGTATATTGTTATTTTAATCTTACATCCGATATTATAATGCCAGTAAAATATCACTATTTGCGAACTACAATCAATGTACCTACGTCGTAGGTTATTTGAGCAAGCACACCCACCCCTTCCGAGAGATTTATTTTAAATTTGTGTAATATTGATTTGTGAGTGCACTGTGCAATTTAGACTAGTCAGAGCACTCATTGTCGAAATATAAAGAAACCCAACAAGCAGCCACCAAAAGCCCAAAATTCAAACAAAACAAAACAAATAAAATAGAAAACACAAAACCAATAGACAATTATTTATTTTTCTTGGGTTTTTGTTGATTCCTAAAGCGCTCCAATTTGAATGCGTCGGTGGACTTTTCCGTTTTCAGGATATTTTTCTCCACTGATATAAAAAATCGATGATTTTGATACATATATTTATTAAGCAATTTCAACCTTCCAGTTGTTCCACTGACGGATCACCGGTGCAAGCAACTTTTTCTGGTAGCAATAAATCTTTGTCTAAATAAATTGGTCAGAAAAAAATAATTTTAAAATTATATTTACTTTTAGTTTGTTCGGCAAAATTCACAGCTATATTTTTGGGAACAAATTTAATAAAGCCAACAATTTCATTTTGTTTCGCTGCCCAACGATCTTTCATTAATTTTTGCTTGGCTTCTTCAGTAGCTATTATGTTTTTCATTTTAGCTTCAACGCCTAAATCAACTTCAGGAATTCCACAAAGCATTTGATTTGACACCATATCTTCTTTCGATTTTTTCAATTCTGGCCTTAGGTGCGCTGGAATGGTTTTTAATACATCCTCAACAATGTCCAGACTTACTCTATGGATATTATAAATGGCTAAGATTCAAAAATTAAGTATACTTCTGTTTATTAGTTTCGCAATTATTGACAGATCCTGTTCGTTTAGATAGCTCTTCATCTATAAATTTTGTCATTTCAGCATCTTCATTCATTGTATTGGTTTCTTGAGCAAACCCATCATTAAATGTTATTTCTTCATTTTTAGACTTTAATAAACTCTTAACATCACGTATTTCATAATCGTTTTCATCCAATTTTCCGTTTTTCTTTTGTTTTTTAATACCAAATTCTGTTTTTTTCCTTAATTTTTGAAGTTCAACAACATCAAAAATTCTAGATTGAGTCTCAACATCATCTTCGTCTGATAAAGAAATCGCAGGTTTTCTATAACTTCTTTTCGACATAAAGTTTCAAGATATTTCAAATTTAAAAATCAAAAACAACTAAATTAAATATTAATTTATTTATTTCTAATGAAAATACTGTATTTAATATAATTTGAAGTTGACTAAATTTATTAAACATATTGAAACAATGAAATAATTCTAAATCTCCAAAATAAATTTTTAAAAATTTATCAAGAACTTCTTTGTCATTGAAATAGTGTCACGAATAATGTCGAAATCTTTATCGGTATCTAAGAATTTTTTTATTTTTACTTTACTTTTAATAAATCAATGTGTTTTATATTTAACACGAATTTTCGGCACAAAATATTTTTAAAGTTTTTCATGATTAATGATTGTCCGATTCATCACTGTTATCAGGTTATTTTATTCAATTATTAGCGTTTTGATTATTAAATTAATGTTGTTAATGGAAACAGCAATCCACTGACCCAAATACAACAAATTATTTTGATATATGTTGGGCCAGCACACAAATAGCCTTGAGAATTGTTTAAATGCATCAGTAATACAGCACGAAAACCCAGCACCAAGATAACTTAAAATACAATATACAACACCAACTAAACATTTTAAAATCTGAGAGAATATAAATAAATATAAAATTAAAAACATAAAAGTAAAATAAAATAAATACAAAATGCATCAAGAACCGCACGAAATCTACATAAAACATAACATAATAACAAGAAAAATTTGACCGTAAAATGACCATTTATATAAAAGTAAAAATAAATGAATAAAAATAAAATATTTTTAGCTGAATAAATTAAATTTAAAATGTTAAAAATAAATTACCAATTTAAATTAAGAAATTAATAAAAATTTAATCTAGATAACACAAATAATTTCAAGGTCAAATTTGTTTAATCGCAATAAAAATAACACGCAAGGTTGAGGTCGAATTGTAGGTATATATACTGATGTGTTTTCACAAATTTTCAGCACAAAATTGACAACTAAATTGACAGACTGTGTACAGCCAAACTGACCAAACAAGATCAGACCAAAATTAACAGGCTGTATGCAGAGAGAAAAATTTAATTTTACTGTTAGCTATTGCTGATCAGATTGATTTTAAATTACTGTTGTCGATTTGTGGTATTACTTTCCGAGTATATATGGAGAATCTTTATGGAAATTTATGATATGAAATTGTTGGGCCACAACGTAAACGGCCTTGAGAAATGTTTAAATGGATCAGAAACACACACGCAAAAATAACATGCAATTTAAATAAACCTGGAAACACCAATTAAACCCTATAAAATATGAGAAAAAGGGAATTAAATATAAAATAATAAACATAAAAATAAATTAAAATAATAACAAAATGCACCAAGATTCGCACGATACCTACACAAATATAACAAGAAAACACAACAAATTCGACGAAATTGAAAAAAATTAATAAAAGTTCATTAAAATGAAATTTAAATCGAAAAATTTGAATTAGTAATAATTCAATAAAAATCTTAAATAAAAAATTATAAAAATAAATCAAAAAATAATAAAATTAACGAATAGAATTTACTAGAAAATAACAAGGTCGAATTTTGTTTTACTGCATCAAATTCCACACGCGAGAAAAATAGGTATAAATACTGATCCATTTTCACATTTAACTTAACCATTTTTCAAACCATTTTTGAAATCGTTGTGAAACTATTTTAAACCATATTTTCAAACCGTTTTAGAACTTTAAGACTATTTGCAGATTATCTTGGAAATCGTAATTTTTAGGTGAGAAATATTTTGGTTGGAACCCTCTTTCCACGTCACGTCCATTGCATCTCGGTAGAGCTCTGCTTGGCTTCGACGTGGGGAGAGAGGCATTTATGTTTTTAATTTATGATATGATATTTTATGCAATGTTATGGAATGGTCTAAGGGTAATTATGTTATTTTTGTTCATAATTAATAAATATTATTTATATACATAAATTGTTTTATATGTTTTCGTAAACTAAATTAAACTGTCGAAATTTTTCCGGCCCACAGCCAATACATAACGCAAGAAAGTAAAATCTACATAGTACAGATGCATGTAAGTGCGTGGAAAATCGCCAATGATATGTATCCGTGAAGACTCAGCGTGCGCAACGCAGCGGTCGTAACGTCAATATTTATCCCTATAGCTGAAGCGAGAAATAAGGAAGAAGTCTCTGGCTGCTTCCTCGTTTCTCAATTCTGTAAAATCGACCTAAATTTATATTACACACGGCTTAAAATCATCACACCGAGTAGTCCAGTGGGCACTCAATAAATATAATATAAACACAATATGCGTCTAAGGCCTATTAAAGGGAATGGTACGGGGATTAAATTAACTGAAATCGTTGTTATAACTATTTTGGATTAATATTTTGAAATAGATAAAATTTATTGGAAATCATTGAATTCGATTAAATTGCGATTACTGATAAAAATTAAAGTAACCATTGCTCGTAAAAGTAAAGTGTTTTATGGCTTAAAATTAAAGTAAAGATTGAGTAAAGATAATTCATAATTTAAATGATCGTAAACTATTGATTAAAATTAGGGCAATGGCAAATAATTTCATCAATTAAACTATTATAATTCGCTTCGATAAAATTAATCTAATCCTTGGTAGGGACGAGTAACGTATTGGAACCACCGAGAAACAGGTAAGCAATTACGAATCGAATTCATTGATTTCAAATAATGAAATGTATCGATTAAAAGTAAAGTAATTCTCGAATAATAGTAGGGGATCCCTTAGTTAACTTGTTGACTAAAATTAATGTAACGACACGTGATTCACGGATACTTCATTTGATAAAATTGAAGAGTTGATTGAGAAAAATCAAGCGTTTAGATTAAATCATTGTTTAAAAATAAAATGAACTAAAATAAAAATATCGTTGATTAAATTGAATCAATTTATTGGTAACAATAAAAATGATTAAATTAGTTCAAATAGCTATTGAGTAAAACCAAGATAACCTAGTTTTTGGGTAAAGTAAAGTATTGAATAAGAATAAATAAAATAAGTTCCTTAACGAACTATGATTAGTGGATTAAAGTAATTCATAGATTAAAATTAGAGATGAATTGAATAACCGTAAGACAGTTTTTTGGTAGAAATCAAGTAATTTACGATGTAAATTAAAGTACAACTGAATTCACGGTCTTAATTAATATTAAAATAACTTCGCGGATTAAAGTAATAGTTGATCCAGCTAGCCTCAGGGAAACTATTAGTAATTTGAATAATGGACAACAGAATACATTACCAATAACACGACCCCTTAGTTAGAACTAAAATAAATTCACAGATTTGAAAAAAGGTTTTCTTTAATTATTATAAATTCGGTAATTACAGCAAACCGATTAAAGATAAAGTGAACGAGTTATTAAGTAAAGTAAATTAATAGAATTGGAAAAACCCAAGTTTAAGATAAGAGTGAATTTGTATTAATATCACATTATTGAACAAAATGAAATTCCACATAGCGAAATTATTCCAACAGAAGGGTATCGCATCTACTTGGAAACCTCGGTAAGCGTAGAAGTTTTCCTAAAATTTGCTAGTAAAGTACATTCAAACTAATCAACGAAATAACTTACCAGAATTGAGATAATCGAGTGTAGGCGAAACAGTTGACCAGTAATTCTGAAAATACGACACGAATAATACAATCACCGGATGTAAACAATGTAAATCACCTTTAGTCAACCGCTTAATTTGTAGTGGTAGGATCCGCCGGAAATCGTTCGCCCACCAGAATACACCCACGTACAACTAAGTTATCTCGGATCAACATCCGGTCTAGATCTTAAAGTTCGAATTGACCGTACATGGAGTTGGTAAACAAACTTTAAATCAATGTACAAATTCTCTTAGGTCAATACACGAGTATCCGCCTACATGTAAAGTTTTAATGTTAATATGCATATATTGAATAAATTAAACATCAGGTTATCTCATCCATATGATTAATCAGATTATTATATATTTCCCCTATAAAGGAGTGCACCTTAAAGAACCAGACCCGCAAATTAACCCAACCTGCTTATTAATGTCCCATCGCGTAAAGGAAGGCAATGGTCACGTGTATGACACCCTTACTAGCAACACAGACACAATTTGCTTGCTAATAACTTAGAATGGTGAATCAATCGAACCTAATAACAGTAATGTTTAGACATGTCGCCCAAACGAATTACCAGACGAGAGACCGCCAGACAGGAACAGACAGGAGTCCCGCCGACAATGAGAATACTCGACCAGTTGCAACGACCATGGCCATATCCTGCCACCTAGAGAATATTAGGCTTGGAGACGGATCCCTGTGGTCTCTCGGAACGGCAATATCCAGCTGCGGAGACCTACCTGAACGCACAGGACCTCCTCACCCAATGGGAAAGGGTGCAGGAGCAGGTAGATTTACAGGTGGTTAAGGCAAGGATGTATCTTGCGAACGTGGTGGAAGACATCCTTGCCGGGCGGATTGCAGTCGCCTATCCACCTCACCCAGTTCGAGACACCAGAAGACCCTATACCGTGGAGGCTCTCAAACGAAGCCTGAAGAGATATTGCCCTGACGAATGAACTAACAGTGATAACTTGATGTAGCGACTGATTTAAAATATTAGAAATTTGTGTGTCATTATTTTTTCTTCATATAGCTAGAATTATACATGGTTTTGTTTAGTGGAATAAATAATTATTTAAATTGATCAGTAACAAATTAAAATGATCTATTTGATTATAGCGATGTCCTCCCTAAGAATCGTACAGACTGAATTGGACCACGCGAGACAGGCAAACGCGGAATTACTCGCCCAGATTCTTCAATTAACCCGCGAAATGCAACAGATTAAAGCAACCTGGAAGGAACCGGGAAAGGTGAAAGCATTGTACCACCGCCTGACCGCAGCACAGAAAGGCTGGACAGAGGAGCGGCAGCTCAACCAGAGCCTGCGCACGCAAATTCGGGGACTCGAAGTCGCCCTAGCAGTCTGCCGGGAGGGTAAGCGGTGACATATCCGCTCGTCTTCGCCCCAACCCAGATGTCGCAGAAGAACACCCAACCAGTGAAACAATCCACCCTTCCAGCAAACAATCGTCGGCCGGGACGTAAGGAACGGGCCCGACGTCGAGCAATCCAGCTTCAGAATCATTAACCTGTAAACATTGCGCGCGTTGCTAAATAAATAGAGTAGTCGTGTTCTTAATTTAATTTGTTCCGTTGATATATTTATATGCCAAACATTCGCATCATGTTACTCAACCTTAATTTCATCTCTCCGCAGGCAGATAAGAACCTAATCTCGAATGATCATGAGGGACAGAGCAAAGCGAGCATAGGTCTTCTATCGACAGCTCGTGAACCCGAGGGTTGTCCGAGCAACTATAGTACTAGCACATGGTACTCAATTCTTGCGGGCAATCCAGCACTTGAACACATTACCAACGTTGCCTAGCAACGGGTGCCAAGTGGCGATTAGCATCATTTTGTACAGCGTTACGGGGGCAACCACCGGTTAGTTCAAACAAACAATGAAACCCTGTAACCCACCAAAATGAAGAGTTTTTGTGGAGAATCTTTATGGAATTTTATGATATGAATGAAGAATTTTTATGAGAATATATATTTATGCCTCGAAACGTTTATCGAATTTAGATAATAACATTTAATTATTTTGTTTATTTTTATTTTGTGGCCCACAGCCAAAATCAAACTGCAAGTAATTAAAATCACACATAATCTATCGAACTGTGTAAGTGTGTGTATAATCGCCAATAGTTCGTGCCCGTGAAGGCTCCGGCGTAAGAACACAGGAGCTGGAACGTCAATATTATCCGTATATAGGGAAAATTGGAAGGTAAAGGAGTAGTCCTTTGGCTGCTCCTTCACCATCCGTTTCCTGAAAAATTGACATAAACTTTTTAGCAACAATCGGCTCAAAATATCTAACACCGAGTAGTCCAGTGGGCACTCATTAAATATAATATTAACATAAATAGATCATAAGGACAAAGAGAGGTAAAGGGTAGCGGGGAAAATAGCGAAATCGTTGCAACAGTTAAAATGAATAGCCATCGGAAAAAGATTAATCCGAACGACTAAAATCATGGAAATAATGTTTTTAAATAATATTTAAGAATTAAATAAATTATGTTGAATTGAGACGGAAAATATGGGCGGAACGCTGCGCAAATTTTCGGAAATAATTGAAACTTTTATCATAAAACTGTAAAATAAGGGCGGAACGCTGCTCAAATTTTCCGAATCAACTAAAAAACTTATCAAAAATAGCAAAGTAAAAGTAGAATAAGGCTCAATAATTGATAGAATATCCGGATAAGACCGTAAAATAAGGGCGGAACGCTGCTTAAATTTTTCGAGTTAATTAAAACACTTATAGAAAATAGTAAAGTAAAAGTGAAATGTCGTTCAATCGTTAGTATAATATTCTTATTAACTGTAGGATAAGAGCGGAACGCTGCTCAAATTTTCCGAATCAATAAAAATACTTTATCGAAAACTATAGAATAAGGATAAAAC
Organism: Schmidtea mediterranea; assembly: GCA_022537955.1. Lineage (NCBI taxonomy): Eukaryota > Metazoa > Platyhelminthes > Tricladida > Dugesiidae > Schmidtea > Schmidtea mediterranea. The sequence continues at coordinate 91,149,243 of CM039679.1, forward strand.
CGTAAAATAAGGGTGGGACGCTGCTAAAATTTTTCGAATTAACAAAAATACTTTATCGAAAACCGAAAAAATACAGATGGATTACGGCTAAATTTTTATATAAGAAAAATATTTAATGAAGCTGAGGAATAAGGGCGAATCCCTACACAAACATTCGTTAATAATATCGATAATAATAATAATAATAATAATAATAATAATAATAATAATAATAATAATAATAATAATAATAATGGTGGGTTACAGGGTTTCGTTATTTGTTTGAATTAACCTGTGGTTGCCCCAGTAACGCCATACAAAATGATTCTAACCGCCACTTGGCACCCGTTGCTAGGCAACGTTGGAAATGTGTTCAAGTGGTGGATTGTCCGCAAAAATTGAGTATTATCGCTAGTACTGTAGTTGCTCGGACAACCCTCGGGTTCACGAGCTGTCGATAGAAGACCTATGCTCGCTTAGCTCTGTCCCATGTATAAGAAAATTCACGATCGAATGTGAAAAGATGGTTAGAAACTACGATGCGAGTATTCATAGTAATGTCTGTATGTACGTACATCTAGGAAATAATCTAACTACAAGTACAACTACTTTATTGAATTCAACAAAAATATATAGTTATCAAGGGTTAATGGGGTGGTTTTGGTTGTTGTGCAGCTCGGCGTCGGGCACGCTCCTTACGTGTTGGCCGACGATTGTTTGATTGAGTGGTGGACTGATCTGCTGGTTGAGGATTCTTCTGCGCCATCTGGGACGGGGCGAAGATGAGCGGGTAGGTGACTGCTTCCCCCTCCCGACAAACTGCTAAGGCGACTTCTAATCCTCGGATTTGAGTGCGCAGGCTCTGGTTGAGCTGTCGCTCTTCCACCCAGCCCTTTTGTGCTGCGGTTAGTCTGTGATATAACGCTTTTACTTTTCTCGGATCCGACCAAGTCGCTTTGATCTGCTGAACCTCTTTGGTCATCTGGAGAATTTGATGGTGAAGATCCGTATTTGCGTTTCTTACACGGTCTAGTTCTGCTTGCAGAATTTGGATGGTGGCCATTGCTATAATGGATAAGTTCATTAAAACTGATTCTGATCATTTATATAATTTATATTTATAATTATCATAAACATATCGATTAGGACGGGTATTCTCAGGCAAACGATCAAACGCAAAGACAGGGTAACGAATATTTCTTTTTCAAAAAAAAAAAATCAAAGCTAGCTCATATTTATCGTTAGTGTTTTTGGAATTAATGTTTTCCGTGAAACGGCTTCTTTCGGCTCTTTCTCGGAGGAACCACGGAGTATGGGCGTCGGGTATCGCGGACTGGGCGAGGTGGGTAGGCTTCTGCAATCCGCCCGGCGAGGATGTCTTCTTCTACATTGGCGAGATACCACCTGTAGATCCACCTGTTCCTGCACCCGTTCCCATTGGGTGAGGAGATTCCGCGCATTGATATATGTCTCCGCTGCTGGATATTGTTGACCGGCGAGACCACACGGGTCGCTATTTAGGCCCAGTAACCTCCAAGTAGTGGGGTACGGCCACTGTTGTTGAATTTACTTGAAGATTTCCGCCTTTGGGGTGATTCTTTCCGACATTGCTCATCGGTCACTGGAGTGTCAATCCGTTCGAGTGGCATATCCTTTTCTAAAAACGCATCAAAATCAATTATTGGTGTGTATGGGTGAAAAGCAGTTTATTTAAATAGTTCGCCCGATTTTTTCTTGGTACTAGACTCACTAGTGACTAGGTTATTGCTCTGTTGGGCTTATCAAAATCAAAACTTATCGAATATGCTTAGCGCTAATTATTACTACAATCCTTTGCAAGTTTAATAGGCTGTGCCTCTCTGAGTCCTTGGGGAAGTTATTTAGTGACAAATCTTTCTTCACGGCACTCCTATATATTCTCTTTTATTGGTTGTACTAATTATAAGAAGTTAAGTGTGATTTTATGACCGAACTGAACTCTACAACCTATTAGGTATCAACGTTTATCAAGTTAGTGATAGTATCAAGGTGTTATTAGGACCCACTTAGAAGTTGTTAACTGCCTAGCATCGACTCTTATCGACGGTAAGTTATCGTTAAGTGCCAATATTTATTTAAAAAGTGCAATCTTTAAAAGTCTAATAGATACTAAGCGTTGTTATTCACCTGCGGGTAGTTGGAATTCGTTAGGTATATAATGTTATTTGGTCTTGACTCAAGGTTGCGGTCTATGTGGGGTTGAAATTGATTAAATGCGAAATTTCTTAAAATTATTAATAGGTAATGTTAGCTAAGTTGACTTCAATATTTATGATGCTTAAAATTATTAATATGTAATATTAGCTAAGTTGACTTCAATATTTATGATGCTTAAAATTATTAATATGTAATATTAACTAAGTTGACTTCAATATTTATGATTGCGTACGCTTGACCATAATTTGGTTAAGTTTCGAATTTTTCAACTAGGATGTTCACTTTTATGAACACGTTCAATTAGTGGGGGGGATATCCGTTTTTATGATGGCTACGTGGATGTTTATATTATTAGTAGTGGATTTCGTACGCAGTGTCGACGAAGAGATCTCCGATCACGCTAATTCGTATCTTCCGGTCGAATTGCCTGACATTACTGATGTATGTTAACTTCAAACTCCTATGTCGCATCCTGTTTATATCACTTACGGATTATTTTATTTCACAATATCACGATAGATGGATTCGTCGCCGTCAATGGATCGATTTGGGTAGTTTATTATTTTAGTTATTTTAGCACCTTTATCACCAAATTTTTAGCGTCACCTACTTACATTCGTTGTGGATTACGACAGATTACCTCCCTATGCCTTTCTCTGGAACTTATCATTTTGGATATTTTATTTATTGCTTTATCTGAAATCATTTCATTTGCACTATCAACAATTGGCAGTAAGCCTTATCTATGTTTTGTAATTTTCTATGATCAACTTTTTGTATTTTATAAAGTTTTCGTTCATTAATTTTATTTATTCATTTATCTAAATTCTGATTATTTTAATTCGCCTTAACGTGGTATTAACCTTGTTTATTACGATAATTTTCCTACGTTTTTAAGCGGGTTGTTGCTTTATTCATCGATAGTTTAACTTGTCAACTAGTTAATTTATTCAATAAACTGTTTCAGTTCAATCCAAAATTTATTCTATTCAATCGTTACCATACTTTAATTTCAATTAAGGGGTTATTTTCATGTTCAATCTATGGGTTCCTTTACTTTTAATTTGACGAATTGCTTTACTTTTAACTGAGAATTTTGGTATTTGAAATCAACGAATTTAAGTACTAATCATTTTAATAGTTAACAATAAATTAATTTACTCAAAACAATACATTACTTGTTCCTATTTAATGATTCCTTATTAAGATGAATTATACTAATTTAATCCAGAAGCTATTTATCACTACTCTAATTTTAATCAATAAATTATGATAATTCATGAATTGCTAATGATTACTACAATCTTATTGAAAATAGGTTATACTAATTTACTCAATTATTCGTCGTCACTCTACCTTTCATCAATGAGTTATACTAAACTAATCACTGTGTTTTTTAGTGAATTGTAAGAGTTTAATGAATGAATTTCTCAATAATTGCTCCAATTTTAAACCACAAAACTACTTTAATTAGTACTTTATCTATAGTCGATAGCTATTTTAAGTTATAATTTAATTTAACTGAAACATTGAGTTATTTATTCGAAAATTTCTACTAGTTTAGTTCTAAATAAGAATCAATTTAATTACACCCATGATTTTATCTAATTTACTTCAAAATATTAATTTAATGTAGTTATATCAACGACTTCAATTTAATTTACTCCCGTACCCTTCCCTTTAATAGGCCTTAGGCGCACTCTATGTTTATATTATATTTACTGAGTGCCCACTGGACTACTCGGTGTGATGATTTTGAGCAGTGTGTAGAATAATTTAGGTCGATTTTACAGAAAGGAGAAACGAGGAAGCCGCCAAATGACTTCTTCCTTATTTCTCGTTTCATCTATAGGGATAATATTGACGTTACGACCCCTGCGTTCCGCACGCTAGGTCTTCACGGGTACATATCATTGGCGATTTTCCACGCTCTTACACAAATCTGTACTATGTAGATTTTACTATCTTGCAATATGTGTTGGCTGTGGGCCGGAAAAATTTCGACAGATTTAATTTTTAGTTTATTTAAATATATAAAAACAATTTATTAATATTAATAATATTTATTGAACAAATAAACATAAATTACCCTCCATGTCAATCCATACATAAAAATTTCATAACATTGCATTAAATAACATAAAATAAAATTATCTCTCCCCCCACGCCGACATCCAAGCAGAGCTCTACCGAGGTTGCAAGGATGTGACGTGGAGAGAGGGCTCCAAAATAAACATTTCTCACCTAGAAGTAAGATTTGAAAAATAGTTTTTAAAATGGTTTTATAATTTCAAAAACGGTGTGTTTTTAATGTGAAAATGGATCAGTATTTATACCTATTTTCTGTCCCTAACCTCGCATGTTAAATTTGATGCAGTAAAACAAAATTCGACCTTGTTATTTTCTAGTGAATTCTATTCTTTAATTTTATTATTTTTTGATTTATTTTAATAATTTTTCATTTAGAATTTTTATTGAATTATTACTAATTCAAATTTTTCGATTTCGATTTCATTTTCATGAACTTTTATTAATTTTCCAATTTTGTCGAATTTGTTGTGTTTTCTTGTTATATTTGTGTTGGTATCGTGCGGATCTTGGTGCGTTTTGTTATTATTTTTATTTATTTTTATGTTTCTTAATTTATATTTAATTCTCTTTTTCTCATATTTGATAGGATTTAATTGATGTTTCAATAGGTTTATTTAAATTTGCATGTTATATTTGCGTGTGTGTTACTGATCCATTTAAACATTCCTCAACGCCGTTTACGTTCTGGCCCAATAATAATAATATAATAATAATAATCATTATAATCATGGTACTTGTAATAATAATGATAATAATTATGATAATAATAATAGTAATTATAATAATAGTAGTAATAATAATGAATGTAAAGGTAATTATAGTAATTAGAATAATAATAAATGTAATAGTAGTAACAATTAATAAAGGTAATACATATAATAGTAACAATGATAATGCTAGTAATATTAATAGGGAACATTGTGGTTATAATAGGGATAAGGGTAAGAGAGATACTGTGTGAATATTTAACATAACTAAGAGTGTACATCCCATAGAATAATCATCAACAAGAACGACGATAATAAGGACTATGGGAATAGAAATAAAGATAAATGATATGAGAGTATAGGTTAACATTTGAAGGAGATAGGAGAATAATGGGACCTAAAAATCGAAATCGAGCACAGGCCTTCTATCGGTAGCTCGTTGGACCCATGGATCGTTCGGTCAATTATAGCATTAGTAATAGCGCCGGGTGCCGAGTGGTAGGCGAAAAATATTTGTATGGGGTTGTCTGGGTAGCAACCATATAGTTCAAAATAACAACACCCAGAAACCCACCATACAAATTTGGGGGCTCAGCCGGGATTAAATGATGGTTTTTGCAAAAGAGCAAACTAAATGATTGTTTTTGCAAAAGCGCAAACGAAACTGACAGATAAACAGATGAAAGATGAACAAGAATGGAAACAGATGACAGTAAATGTAACCTGATAAAGAACGATGAAAAACGACCAACTTGACTACAAAATGAGAAAATATGTTAAGAAAACAAATGACTAGCCCACCAAGTACAAATTTGGGGCTCAGCTTCTTTAATAGGAAGAATCAAAACAATAAAGTTAAGAAACAACAGCAAGTGACCAGAGGATACAAGTTGCAAAAATCGAGTTATTAAGCAGAAAATGTCGGGACAACATTTTGCCAAAATAGAGCGTAATAGCAAACGATGGAAAACGATAAAATTGGCTACAAAATTAGAAAAACAGTGCAATGAAATAAATGATTAGACACCACATACAAATCTGGGGACAATAAGTAAAGAGATGGATTTGTCTACAAAACGAAATGAAACAAATGACTCAACAAGTATAAATATGAAGACTCAGTATTGAACAAAGAGAACAATATAAAAATTTCTGTTAGAAACAATAACAAGTAAGGAAACGTCGGGACGACATTTCACAGAATTGCAGGAGAAAATAAATAGAAGGAAATAAAACAAAAACTATGAAAAACGACCAACTTATCTACATGGAAAACAAACTAACGAATGAAAGAGATACAGAAAGAAGAGACCAGTGCGAAATAAGAATCGAAAACTTTGTTTGATCATTCGAAGCTGAGATCTAATGATTATTTTATAACGGAAAATAAATGTCAAAGAGAAATTAAGAAACTACAAATATTCTCAGGAGCACACTCAACTGAGCATGAATGACGATTTTAGATGGAAACAAATAATGATCAAAAAACCATAAATGTTGGGATGGAATTTCACCGAAACGCAGACAGATAACAATTGGAAAATATGGACAGAAACTTTGAAGAATGACCGGTTTGTCTACATGGAAAACAGAAACACGGAGTATGAAAAATTTTAGAAACGGTAGAACATAAATTCACTTAAGAGAAACCAGAATGTGAGTGATATAAGGGACAGGAACACCGTCAAGATTGCTGGAAAAATATGGAGAAAAATCAACTGGAGAAAAGTAGAAAGTTTCACGAAATAAACAATAGTTACTGGAGATCCACGAGAATTAGATAGTATCGTTATAAATAAATTAGGAAAGATAGAAGGTATCTTAGAGGTTCTAATAATATGAAATAAACTTGTAAAAGGGAATAACAAAATCATAACAGAAAATAAAATAATAGATAACCTCGGAAAATAGATGAGCATAGTTAATCAAAAATGTCGGGATGAGAAAAATAGAGAATGTAAAATATGATGAAAATACGAAGGAACAAAACACCAGCTTAGAAAGCCCATGAATGACGAGTATTGTAATAAGAGAGGAAAATATCAATATATGTAAATAAATTTTAAAAATGAAACGATTCAACAGGAAAGTGGGGATAAAATTATCAATATTTGTAAAGCAGAAATCAAAGAAACAGGAAACTATAAATAAAAATAAAATTAGGGGTAGGTTGTATAAATCAATGGAATCGTCGTGTAAATATCATCCATAAAACCGTAGAAGTAGTAATAAAAATGTAAAAAATAGATAAATAAATAAAATAAAAATAATAAAAACAAGGAAAAGGTGGAAATCACGAGGGTTAAAGTGATTAGAAACAGGGAAACCATAAAAATTTGGGTCGTCTAAGAGTTCGTAAAAAATTGGAAAACTAGAAATTATCGGATTAAAATTGTTTGAAATAAGACGTGATCACCAAGTCAGTCAAAATAATTTTAAACGTAATAAACGATTAACTGAAAGTAATTAAATTAAAGATCAAAATAGTAACGGAAGAAGGTTGCAACGATTTCGAACCCCTACTCCTATGAGCTGAGAAATTGTAGCGGAAATAACGAACGATCGATTGTGTGAATTACAAACAGATAATCGATTAAGTTAGAGAAATTGACGAAAAGATAATCCAGATGATGGAGAAACTTAGGCGTGGATAAAAGGAAATGTTCTGTTGTAAATGAAATGAATAGGTAGTGTTGGGCTCAGAGCCACAACTTAAATAAAATTGTATAAAAATTAAAACAAAACTAAAGAATAATGAAATAAGTCACTGAACAGAAGCACGCACCACAAGAAGATACTAAAAATCAATAAAAACATATTAATTAAAACAAATTAAAAATATACCAAAAATTAAATAAAAACAAATAATTAACTAAAATTATGAAAGCATACAGCCGCATACAGAAACATACGAAAAATGAAATAAACTGCCAAAACCTTGCAAAATAAGGCTTAGAAAAAACAGAGGCAGAAGAGGCGACCAGAAAACAAATATTGGGGTTAAAAAATAATATTGTAAGAAAATAATAATAAAAATAAAATCCAACAGTAAAATATTAATATATCAAAAAATAAAAAAAAATATATAAAAAATTACAAAAATATTTTGAAATAAATAAAATAATTAAAAAAGCCCGAAAAATCGCGAAAAATCGCCCATTGGTCCCACACACGCATAAAAATAGTATATATACAGTGACAAATTCCATTATTTTTTAACTTTTGCTTAACTTTCAACTTTGCGACAATTTAACTATCTGATCAAAAAGTAAGGAATTTTGTGGTTTTTGTTTATTTCTGATGTTAATGTAACCAGTTTTCATGATTAAATTTTATGATGTTTCATAATGCCTTACTTTAATATTTCTCGTTAAAACTACCTATATATGTATACTTTCGATTCCGTTAAAATCCTATATTAAAAGTATTTCATTAGCAGTTCATGGGACGGATCTCGTGCCGGCTGGTGGGTTAAGTCCCCTAGTTGAGCTCACGGGTCATGCCTCGTGGACACCTCGGTAGTCCACAGTAGGGTCTGGCAATACGCACAGGACCTCCATGCAGGGCACTGTTGCATAACTCGAAGCGACTGCTGAAAAGTGGCCGGAGCGAGTATAATAAAATCACGGGAAGGGCGTCATTCAGTCAAGGGGATGTTAGGCAAGATCATGAGATGATCTAGAAAACGTTTTTAAACCTCGAACCAACTAGTAAACTGAGACCGGGTAGTAGTGATAGGCATAATTATCGACGATTAAATAGCCAAACTATCGCATGAAAAATAAAAATCAACAATTAATAACGCAAGCGCACAAATTTTATGCGTTCGGAGACGCAAAAACATATAAAACGACAGTTGAAGTTTTTCGATTCGAAATAAGTTCCGGGATACTGACATGCATGTTGAAACCGTTTTTACAAGTCGGCGGAAAGTTTCCTTTGCATCTGAATCCTACGGGAACCGGCATGAACTTTTAACACGTCAGATAAGGAGATAAATCCATTTCACGGACGCTCCGATTTTATAGATACAGGTTCAGGAAAAGATAAATCACCGCAGAACACCTTTCTCTAATCGTCTTAAGATAACAAGAAACCCGATAAACATTATGACTAAAATAGAAAACTCGCCATATTCGTCGAATCAATTACTCCTGACGCAAGATCGACCACTTCAAGAATAAGTTACTGAAGCCATTGGATTGGCAAGGTTCTCTTTTAAGCGTAATATTCGCCACGATAAGAATTCGCCTCCCCATACAGTCTGCAAACTGAGAAACCGGATGAACCAATTAGATTACTGGATAGCACTAAACAATTTCTGAGAATCAATAAATCTAGTTCGCCTACACACTTAATCGCTGATGTAAATTTTTGCTCACCATCACTAATATCTTCATCGTGAGTACCAAATATCGATTGGCAGCAGCTGCTCTAGTAATAAACCATCTATAACGTGCATATTTCAGTATCGTGGATTTATTAGTTTCCAATCACATTTCCGGAGCATTAAGAACATTATCACCCAACTCGCATAGTACCCCGAAGTAATCTAATTTTAGTGAGTATACTATTAAGATTATCTTAAATTTTAAATAGCAATAGTAACGTATATAAATTTTCATATTAAATGATTTCTAGAACCAAATTTCCTCAGTATAATCACTAACAATAATAGTAACCTTAGTATTGAACCATTTATAATAATAACTCGGATTTATAGGTAATAGTCCTTAATAATGGTAACATCGGTTTATTTTTTTTAATTATATTAGTTTTAATTCAGTAGGAATCATTAGTAATGGTAACATTAATACAATTTACTATAATGCTAAACCGTAATCATAGTGATATTGTCTTATTGCGAGTTATATTAACCTTAATTCAGTAAGAATTATTAAAAATGGTAACATTAAAACAATTTACTATAACGCTAAATCATAATAACAGTAATATTGTCTTATAACGAATTACATTAATTTTAATTTCGTTAAAAATTAGTCGTAATAGTAGTAATAATATAATTTATGATGATTTAATTTGTCAAAGGTACCGAACAACATTATTAATGCTATTCTACAATTCCGTGCGAATATCCTAGTCTAATGATAATTAATCGTAACCCTATTCAGCCGATAATTTAATTGATGATAGAAGCTCTAATGCTTATAAGCCATAATGGGGAATAATATAAATTTGGGGATCAATCAACCATTTAAGAACGTGTAATATCCTTCAAGGAATCATGCAGAAGGACAAGGATTCCTTAAGTTCCGGATATCAAGGAGCTTGGTTCCGCCATTGCGTATGGGATAATAATATAGCCCCTTAAATAATCACCAGTAATGATTTAAGTTATATAAATACTATGGTTAAAACCCTTTAGAATGACCATTAATATAACCGGGATCATGTAAATTAACTTATATAGCAAAATAACTCTGATAGAATGTTTAATCCCCATAAGAACCATAAATGGGTACCCGACCTAACCATATAACTGTTGCCAATAGTACACTTCCCGGAGCAAGAACATTGTCGCCAAAAGAATCACCAATAATTCTGACCCTGTCCTTCCGCTACTTTCCCGTCAACCAGACATTTTCCCTCATTATCTCTCATTTAATCTCCATTTCCTGAATTTCCTCTCCTTCTTTAGATATGAACTCTAACTCCAACTCAGCGTTAAATAACCTCCCGCGGATTCCCCGACTCTCTCCGTCGGTAGTGGCACTTAGGCACAGATACGGGGAACTGGAAGAGAAATACAATGCGCTACGAACCAAATATGAGCGGGTGAAGGGCACTTGGTCCCCTCCGGAAGCTACCAAAGAACTTCATCAGAAGATTGCGAGGCTGACTCGGGCTCGAGATGAGTTAGTAGCAGAATCGCGCAGCCAACGGCTGCTAATCAAAGAGCAGGCTACGGCACTCCGCCAAGCATTTACAGATATCGAACTTCGAGCCCGCGTCCCAGGGAATGTTCTGGCACGTCAGCTGGAAATCATACCCGAACATCATTTACCAATGGCCGAGCTCAATTCCATTCCCTCAACCTCAGCTCCCCCTCTGAGTGAGCCATCTCAAGTTCCAATGGTGGAACCGAATATCAACCCAGCCCGGTGACGACCTAATCGAAATAGACGTCGACGCGACCGTCGTCGCAGGGAAGTGGAGCTCCTTCGAGAAAAGGAGCTACTCGAGACCCCGTACCGGATCGATGATCTCCCGCCCCCCCTATCAGGAATTCGAGATTCCGGGGCTCGATTTGGACATTCTCTACGCTCCCTCGGTAGTGTTTCATTCACCAGCTCAGTCAATCCACATAAATTTGGTGGAGGAAGATCTAGAACCTCCCAGGACCGTCCGCGCTCTAGAACATCTGGTGCTGGATTTCGGCGATATCGCAGTGCTTACAGGTGACGTGCCTCAATCCTCTTCCCAATCGGAAGTCGCCGGACCCTCCACTCGCATTGAGGCCGCTTACAATGTGAACCCCCCTCCGTATTGGCTGGCAAAACGTAGGTGCTTCCCTACAGATATAGATGCCGATGAAGATTGAGCTGAATTCGAATACTCATAGCCTATCTCCGTTCCGTGTCTTTATGGATTGCCTATCGCGCTGTGGATGTGACTATTAATGTATAATAGTACATTACAAATTACTTTTTTCTTTCTTTGGGTCAAAATTATTTAAGTTTGAGTTAATAGAGGGGAAGTAACAGTAATAGTAAAAGTAATTCATGGGATAAGGTTTGGTAAAGGAGTTGGATGGTGTGAATGATTCCTAAGATTCCCTCGACTTAGCTAACGTAACGACAAGGGAGTTTATGGATAAGCTAGTAGATGAGATGCGTAAGTCCTTCCATCGGCAGCGAGTAACCGGGAAAACAAAGATCCTTCGAGGAGTAGCACTAGTAATAGCGCTCACCTGCTCGAATGGCATTCGGCCGTTGCGTACAGTACCAACATGATTTCGGTCATGGGTACGCAATGGTTATCCAAATCGTGCGGCGTATCGGTAAAACACCCCCTAGAGGTCCAAGGCGACAGTCACACTAATAACATAAGCGTTAAGGTGTTAAAGTAAGATTACCATACGTCCAACAGTAGCAATAAACGTAGATATATAGAATGGTGGGTTTCTGGGTTTTTGTATTTGAGACTATATGGTTGTTACCCAGACAACCCCATACAAATATCTTTCGCTTACTACTCGGCACCAGTTGCTAAGCAACGTTGGAACTGTGTTCGAGTGGGTAGGTCGTCCGCAAAAAGTGAGCGTTATTGCTAATACTATAATTGACCGAACGATCTCTGGGTCCAACGAGCTGTCGATAGAAGACCTGTGCTCGCTTTCGATTCTTAGGTCCCATTATTCTCCTATCTCTTTCAAATGTTAACCTATACTCTCATATCATTTATTGTCAGGTCCATTCCCATAGTCCTTCTTATCGTCGCCCGTGTTGATGATTATTCTTTGGCCTGTACACCCTTTGTTATGTTAAATATCCACACAGTATCTCTCTTACTTTTATCCTTATTATAACTACTATGCTTCCTATCTTTATCATTAGCATCATCATTGTTACTATTATATGTACTCCCTTTATTAATTGTTACTACTATTACCTTTATTATTATTTTTATAACTATAACTACCATTATATTTATTGTTATTACTACTATGATTATTAGCACTATTATTATTATTATAATTATTATTATTATTATTATTATTATTATTATTATTATTATTATTATATTATTATTATTATTATTATTATTATTACCATTATCCTTACTATTATCATTATTATTATCAAGTTTTTACTAGGGATCCTTCATTATTCCTCCGCTTTATAAAATATTTTTCTTGTATAAAAATTTAGTTGTAATCCATTTGTATTTTTCCGGTTTTTCGATAAAGTATTTATTTTAATTCGAAAAATTTTGCAGCGTTCCGCCCTTATTTTTCGGTTTTTAAGGATATCACACTAACATTTGAACAACATTTCATTTTACTTTACTATTTTCTATAACTATTTTCATCAATTCGGAAAATTTGGGCAGCGATCCGCCCTTATTTTACAGTTTCATTTTCACTTTGCTATTTTTGTTAAGTATTTGAATTAATTCGGAAAATTTGAGCAGCATTCTGCCCTTATTTTTCAGTTTCATAATAATCTTATACCAACCGTTGAGTCGCATTTCACTTTTATTTTTCTATTTTCTATAAGTATTTTAGTTGATTCGGAAAATTTGAGCAGCGTTCCGCCCTTATTTTACAGTTTTTTATGATAAGTGTTTTAACTATTTCCAAAAATTTGCGCAGCGTTCTGCCCATATTTTCCGTTTCAATTTAACATAATCTATTTAATTCTTATTTAAAAACATTATTTTTTATGATTTTGGTCGTTCGGATTAATCTTTTTTCGATGGCTATTCATTTTAACTGTTGCAACGATTTCGCAATTTTCCCCACTACCCATTCCCTCTCTTTGTCCTTAAGATCTATGTATGTTCATTTCATAATTAATGAGTGCCCACTGGACTACTCGGTGTTAGATATTTTGAGCCGATTGTTGTTAAAAATTTATGTCAATTTTACAGGAAACGGATGACGAAGGAGCAGCCAAAGGACTGATGCATTTAAACAATTCTCAAGGCTATTTGTGTGCTGGCCCAACAAGAATGATGATGCTTGTCACAAATGAAAATAAAGGATTGGAAGTAATAATGAGTTACGAAAATAATAGTTAGCAACCAGAGGAAAATGATGATTGAAAACTAGTACGATGAGTTGAGATTAATAATAATAATGATAAAGGAGACAACAATAGCAACCGAAAGTTGTAAAACATACGGAAAAAGCCGAAAACTTCATGAGAGCCGTTAAATAAATTCTGAGTGGACAAATAAAACACAACTTAAACAGTGAAAGCTGAAAAATCACACATAAGGTACGGTAAAAGTTTCGATGCATCATTTTGTTAGTGTATTTTGTAGTGTTATTTATATTATATTATATGGAAATGATACTGGAAAGTAAGATTTAAAACTGAGTTATCATAACGATAATACGCTTATTCCGATGGAGAACCCTGATCAACCCAAGGAGAGGAAGGTAGTAGGTACCGTCGCAAATGTTGGGGAGTTTCTGGCGAGAGATTGATCACCTCTCTGGGGAACAAACCAACGCAATTACTACACTTTTTGAATTGGGAAAGTGAAGGAGAAACCGAAAATAAAAATAAAAATTGAAAAATGAACATTATTTAGGAGCAGAAGGTGAGAGAAAATGCGCATGATTTAGACGAGAAAGAATTAAGAGTATTGTAAAGGTACCTAGAGACATTTTTTCCCCTTAGCTGGTGGTGAGGCACCAGAGGACAGCTACGGACTCTCGAGTTCAGGATGTTATCAGCCAAGGGACTGGTAGCGCTGGACCGTTCGATACACAACCCGGATACCACACCGAGTATCGAACAAATCTTTTTTGCTGGGCAGGGAATTGATACAACAACCCGGATCCCACACCGAGTATCGAGGCCCAAACGGTAGGTGAGATGTGAACTAACCGGTAAATGGTTCATACTCGAAAGGCCTACTAAGGTCAGAATTCATCCCGCCAAGTAGAGCCGGACCTCTGACGGGAGCGGGCGGATAGTAGAAAGAGATATTAAGAATTACCGCGCCCTTTTATCGCTTCTTTTTCTTTTCACTATTCGGGAAACCAGGTAAACCGTTTTTGGAACTTGGTTGAACGTCTAAACATTTCCGTTCTTTTATATTCTCCGAGGTACACAACCCGGATCCCACACCGAGTACTGAGGGAATGTTTTTTAGTTTTCCCAGCAGGAGTTTGGTACAATAACCCGGATCCCACACCGAGTACCGAATATCCGAGTGGCGGTGAGGTAAGCGTAACCGGACAAATACGCTACCAACAGACGACCATGGTTTTGAGCGTTAGTGTGAGGCCTCAAACTTGTTCACCAAACAAGTCATCAAAAAGACACTAACGAAAACTCAACACCGATTTGATAGTAAGGCCATAGAGTGTCAGATAAAACGATATTTGATAGTAATGCCATAACGTGCCAGATAAGATAGGATTATAATTAGAGATTAAAGGCCACAGAGTGCCAATTAGAAATAAGATGACGAAGACCCCAGAGAGCCAACGGAATGATAAGGCCATAGAGCGACTAAGGATTAAGCAAACGATTTTTAGATCAGGAAGACTTAAGAAAAATTATTAACAGATTGAAGGATAGTATGGTTGTAGTGATTTTATTTGATAAAGTATAGATAATTGATGCGACTATATAGATAATTGGTAAGACGATATAAATAATTAATACGAGATTAATACGAGGATGATAGATAATTGATACGAGATTAATACGAGGATAATTGATACGAGAAATAGATAATTTAAAATAGATTTAAAATGAAGGGAGATGAATCCAAAGGAAAACGATCAGTTTAAACGAATAAAGTTTAAGGAAAAAGACAAGAGGATTTAAATAAAAAGGCTCATAGAGTAACCGCGTTTAAAGTTTAAGATAAAAGACGAGAGGAGTTAAGTAAAAAGGCCAATGACGAATAGAGATTAAAAAACATTTTTGCACCAATGATAAAGAGATAAAGGAGAATAGTTAACGAGACGATTGTTGATATGATGGTGATGATTTATTTGATTAAAATAGCTAATTGATACGACAATATAGATAATTGATGCGACTATAAAGATAATTTATACGAAGCAAATAGATATTTGATACGAGTAATAGATAATTTAAAATAAACTTAAAATGAAAAGACAAAAATTAAAAAAGATAAATGAGTTGTCGTAGCGAAAAGAATTAAAATAAGGAAAAGCAAGGAGAGTAATACTATAAAATTAATGCCGAAATTTGTGTAGAATAATATGTACTAGAGGTGTTATTTATTTTTAGATAATTGACAAGGAATAAAAAGATCGAGTAAATCAAAAGAATAAAGAGATCAAGTAAACGACGAATAATAGAGTCGAGAGACTAGAGATAAACCAAGAAAACAAGTAACGAGAAACTGGAACCAAGGAAACCATTGAGTAAAGAAACTGAGAATATACCAAAACGAACGCATAACAAGGATAAAGAAAATAGGCCATTTTATTGGAAGTCAGAGAAAGTGAAAAGCAGCAACAGATAGAAAATTTGATACAGTAACGACAGCAGAACTTATAATTACAACAAGATTAGAAAGTTTGGAAACAGAAACCGAAGAATACGATAAATTAAATAAAAAGTTAACTGACAAAGGAAACAACGCGAAATCACCCGAACCAAAAATTGCAATTCAGTTGAAAACAAGTACAAGTAAAGAGACGAAAAAACTTCGAGAGGAAATTAACCAAGAGTTGCCAAGCAAAAACACGGATGAAACAGAAATATATTTGAGAAAATCAACAATGTACGAAATCACACGCGATGAACCGGAAATGAGGAGCCAAAAACCAATATCTTCTAGTTTAAAGATAAATGTACAAGAAATGCATTCAGAAAAAAATGCAACGAAGAAGATTTAAACGACGAAAAAGAAACTGAAAATTCGAAAATGAAAACAGTTGAAACAAAAATAGCTGAAACATGAACAACGGAAATCATACCAGAAAAGATAATGTTAACCACAATTGAAGAAAGAGTCGAAAGAGAAAATGATCAAACCGAGTTAAAAGATGAAGTATCGGACCCAATAAAAGTAGCAATGAAAACAATGAGCCAAACGAAAGATATTTACCCGCAAACAAATCAATACATTAAAAAACCATTACGAATTTGCGATATGCCAGTTAAGAGAATTCAAGACAGTCGAGGTAAATTTATAAATTATAATAATTATTTTAGGATTAACAACGCGAGCTACAATCAAGTATGTAATATCTGTTCAAAAGAAGGATGCCGAACTGACCGAGGTTATCAACTAAAGAATTGCCAAGGATGTGATAAAAGAGTCAGCACGGAAAGTATCAGCAGACAACAAATACTAATAAACCCTACACGGAACGTAGAAGAAAAAATGATAATCTGTTCTAATGGCGATCAAACTGGTCATATGTCAAAGAATTGTCGAATAAAAAGAATAAAAAGTCAACAAAGCAATCAAATAAGATATTGAGCAATTAGGTGGTATGATTCAATGAATATCCGCAAACAACAAAATACAACGAAGTAATACGAGGAGAAACATGAATGATGTAGATATTAATGGACCAGAAAATATCCGGAACTGCAACAAATTGAATGGCAGAGATTACAGAGAGAGGAAATCCAAGAAATTCGACAAAGACCGATGAACAGAAATCAAATATAAAGTAGAAGCAGTATGTCGAGAATAGTCAATACAAAGGAAATCCATACTGCGGAGCAGTGTGTTGTCAACAGCGAGGATGATATAACAATAAATAAAGATAAAGAAAATGAAGTAAGTAAGAAAGATGAAACTCAAGAGGACAAAATAAAATCAGAGCAAGAATTGAGCAGCGAAGAAAAAATAAAGATAATTCAAGAGATCACCATAGAAGAGAACGACAGACGACGAAAAAGCAACAAAATCAGTGATAAAAAGATATCAGAAAAACAAAAAAACAAAATATCCAAATCAGAGGGTACTACTACAAAAATCGAAAAGAGAATCGATAAGGAAAGCGAAAATAAACATGTTACAACAAGGGGTAAACAATAATGAAAAGGTGAAGAAAGAGGAACTTCAAATAAACGTAGAAAGTAAAGTATTGGAGTCAAAATCTATACAAACAACAAGAGATAATATAGGAATTGGAGTGGCGTCAATCGAACAAGAGTTGGAAAGAGAATCCAAAAGCGACAAAAGAGAAATCTTAATATGCAAGACATAGCAAAAACAGTCAGTGAATTGATAATTGAGACAAAAGAAGATGGAATGGAAGAACTCAGCAAAACAACGAATGTGGAAAGGAAAATTACAATGCAGCATGAATACAACAAAACACGACTAAGAAAACCACAACGAACCAAGAAAGTACCTGGACAATCAATACGAAAGCTAACGAAGTAAATATCAGAGAATATTGTAAAACTTGTCAAAAATCGAGACACGCAGAGAACGACTGCTATCGACATCAAATAAGCCAACTATTCGGGAAGAGAAGACCCGTAAATAAATTTTGTCACAAAAGACGCGGAAAATGTTTTAACTGTCTAAAAATGGGGACATTTGGCTCGGAATTTTCCAAATAAAAATAATCAGAACTCATTCGGAACAGTGTGACTAATGAGAGGAAGCAATAGGAAACCAGATGAGATCAATACCAACACCAGAATAAAGCCAGCGAATGATACAAGTGTCAAATCAAGTTACGAATCAGGAAAAGACATGAAAACTGGAAGGCAGAAAACCTATTAGTCATGACGAAACAAGTTACTAGAGCCACAAACAGCCAAAAGATAAAATCAAGATATTATAGTAATCAGGCTAAACAGAAACGAAAATATAACGAAATCCACGATGCTAGAATGAATTACCAGAAACAGGTGGAAGCAATCGTCAAAATAACTAAGGAAATAATGCCGAAATGGACCAGAAACAAGAATACCACCGAGATATTCGAAGGAGTAACAAAGATGATCACGAACTACGCGAAAGGCTCAAAATCAACAGCGGAAATCAGCATCTTAATGAAAAGAATGCCAATATTATTCACAATAATTGACATGGCGGGTAATACACCACTAAATCGTGCCATAGAAAGCGAAAACGAAGAACGAACGATGAAAATTGTTGAGGCAATGAACCAAGGTGGACAAAATACAAATATCAGAAATGAGAAAGGATAAACACCCATGATGATTGCAGTGTCAAGAGATGCGTCAACGAAAATTATGAGGAATTATTAAAAACAGGATCAACTCTAAATGAGGACAATAAAGGAAAAACGATGTTAAATTATATTATGATGTCGCGAGAAGCAAGAGCAATAGATTTCGTTATGATAAATGCAATTCAAGATGACATCGAAATAATAGGACAAATTTTAAACCCACTCCTTGAAGCAATCGAGAGAGGATACGATGAAGCAGCAGCAAAACTGATCAACACATCAACGACCAGTTTATGTGTATCGTGAGCGCTCTCACGCTCAGCCGATCCCTGACGAATGTGTTGAGAGACACCATCCAGGCCCTCAATTCAGTGAATGATTCGACCCCGGATTTACAATAACATTAGTGTGATTAGATTTAAAGTTAAATAAATAATTAGTTACTTTCCACGATTTTTGTTTGTTGGTTAATACTATAAATATTTGTATGATTAATTAAATAACTCAAGATTCGCAGATCAAAATTAATAGCATTATTTACAGAGATGGAACCCTAAAAATTCTACAGAAGGAATTGGAACACGCGAGGACAATCAACAAAACCTTTTACGAACAAATTATCCAGTTGTCCAGAGAAGTTCAGCAGACAAAAGCCACATGGGTGGAACCAAAGAAAGCAAAGTCGCTTTACTAAAGGCTCACGGCAGCACAAAAGGCTGGATGGAAGAGAGGCAACTGAACCAAAGCCTGAGGACCCAGATAAAGGGGTTAGAAGTGGCACTGTCAGCCTGCCAAGAGGGAGCGGCAGTGACATATCGCCTCGTTTTTACCCTTGCCCAACTGGTCTACCGGGAGACGGCAACGACTCCAAAAACTACACCAACGGCAAGCGGCTATCGACCCGGACGTAAAGAGCGAGCCAAGCGCCGAGCAGCTCGAATATTAAATAACACGCAGCCGACTCATTAAAAATGTATTGTTTTTTTTCACAAAACATGTTGTTGCACGTATCAAATTCGTTGTTTCCTTTTAAAATATATATTTGTCGTTATTTAAACGTTATTTAAAGAGTTTGATGGACACGAATGATAAAATTTACGACATAAGGGGACCTGATTATCAAAAACGAGCACAAGTCTTCTATCGACAGCTCATTGGACCCAGAGATCGTTCGGGCAATTACAGCATTAGTAATAGCGCTCACTTTTTGCGGACGATCCACCCACTCGAACACAGTTCCAACGTTGCTTAGCAACGGGTGCCGAGTGGTAAGTGAAAGAATATTTATATGGAGTTACCGAGGTAACCACAATATAATTTCATACAAACATCAACACCCAATAACCCACCACAAGGAAAATACTCCCGGAAGAAATGAGGAGGAAAAACAAGGGCCGGAGAGTAGAATGGGATCACTCCTATACATTATAGGAGTTTTTAATGAACTTAAACAGGTGTAAGTTTTTATTAAGTTGAACAAATTACATGCAGACACGGGTAAGTATGTATGTCCTTATATTATAACACTATTGATTTTTTTCATTTTATTATAGGAGTTTTTAATGAACTGAAACCAGTGTAGCCTTATTTTACTAGGTAGGGTAGGACTAATTATTTTTTGATGTTTAACTTGAATGTGTAACTGTCAAGAAAGCAATTTGGCGTTGAATAATAAAATTTTAGCTTTTTCAACTTGAGATGCGATTTTTTATTTTGCTTGAGATTTAAGTCGACCTTGGTGGAACCTGCTAAAATGAGGACCTTGAATCAAAGGGTAACGGCAGCACAACGCGATTGGCCAAGGAAAAACGACTCGGACAGGCCCTGAAGACCCAGATTCGCGGTCTGGAGATGGCGCTATCGGCTTGCCAGGAAGGCAAGGCCGTCACTTACCCCCTAGTTTTCGCGCAAGCGCAGTTGGCTTATCGAGCAGCGACCAAAACAACCAAATCGGCCGTGAAGCCAGCTCAACGCCGTCCCAGGAAAATGGAACGGGCGAAACGTCGATCATTGAAACTCACGGGACAGATACAAAACTTAGTGTTATAATTTAATAAATAGTTTATTCGACTCTCTTAATATTATTTATTTGATTGGTAGCAATAGAAGTTAAGTCCACGAGAGATTGAAGTTTCATAAAGGTTCGGAAGAAAGATAGCTGATTGAACGTGACGAACATAACGAGAGAGCGGACGAATTAAGAAATCGCACACATGGCTTCTATCGGTAGTACGTTGAACCAGCCATGAGATCGGGCCTTAGCAGTTCCTTCGTGGTGCTCACCTTTGGCGATCTCATAACCAGTGGTTAAATTACCAACGTTGCTTGGCAACGGGTAACCATTGTGGCAAGAAAAATTGTATTTGGGGTCAAGGTTACACCAACCATAAATCCCACACCATTATTCTTTACTTTGGGTGATGAACTATATTTTAACTTGACGGTTAGAAGCTTTAAAAAATTTAGAACCTTGTTAATATTAATTTTATAAAATAGAATTACCGTACTTTCAAATACAAACGACCACACGCATTAAAATTACATCCAATTTTAAACTTTCCCATTTAAAAAATACTACACATGCAAAATTTACGATAGCCCTTAATTCATTATTTCTTTATTAAGACTTTTAAGTGCAATCAAAATTAATTTTATTAAAAAAATATTATTTTCACTTTTACTATTAAGTACTAATTGACTTAAATCCATAACTGTTAATTGTTTAAATTAAGTAAATTTTCAATTTCATTTTTCATTGTTACAATTTTTAGGTAAGAATTCAATTTATAGTAATTTATGATATATGTTCTCAAAATATAAAATTTTCAACTATTCTTTTTAATTTTGTTAAATTTTTATTTTTTAATAAAATTAAAGTAACTGTTCAAAGATTTTAACCTATATATTGTAATATATCCGTAAACTTAAATTAACAATTAAATTTACATATATAAGTATATTTTACACAACTTAAGTATTTTTCAATATTTTTAGGTTCTTGTAATCAATTGTAATGAACAACATTAATGTAAGCTAGTTTTTTATTAAACTACTGTCTGTAGTTATATTTTAATAGCGATTTTCTGCTGGATATACTAAATATTGTGATAACCAGGCTCCTAATCTATATTCTAAATTTAATTATTCTCTTAATGGCTACAATGATTATTCTGAACCATATAGTTCTAATCAAAGTCCGTGTGCATCTTCAACGAGTTCATCTAAGGTTTTATTTTATACGGTATCGGTGTTGTTATAATAAACTCAGACTAGAAAAAAGGAAAAAAGGACTTACTATCATTCAGATGAAAATTCTGATGTTGAAATCAGAAAAAAACCTAGAAATGGAATTTTAAATGAATCATTAAAACCTGAAACGTGAGTTTTTCAAATTATTTTTACTATTCAATATATTTACAAAATTTAATTTCTAAAGAAACATTGTACTATTTGTATTAAATGGTGAAGATTCATCGTATTATATAATTTATTTCGTATTTGAATGCTTTATCCGTTTAATATTTTTTATTTATTCTAAATAATAAAAATTTAAAATTTCCATAAACATGCTAACTTTTTAGAAAGTTTATCTATATAATTTATTTAAACAGAAGTGTTTTTTATACATGCCAATAAGATAAAAATCGCAAAATTCCAAGTTCAGGTTGAAAAAAAAGAAACAAATTAAATTTTTTTTTATTTCACGGTTTTATTTAATTAACCTCTTTGGATTAATATTATTTTCAATACTGAAATAACTTTTAAATACCAACTTGAGTCGCTTAATAAAGCTACATTAAGCTCTACCCAATACCTCTACTCTCTTTTCATATGTACATTTTATTTCCTACCATTATTTATACCCAATTGGATAATCTAACATAAATTAAATTCATTTGTCCTAAAAACTGATTAATTTTGAATCACTTTTTCTTCATTTCCCATTTCCTTGTAGTTTCAAGACCTACACTGCATTTCAAAAGCGCTTTTCTTTATCTTGATTCAAGACTTCATATTTCTTTACAGCTCCCCACAAAAGGGTTATTTAAAAAAAATGTTGTTGACCTTTTTACTTGCATGTTAAATATGCAATGAAAAAAGACCACTGGCTAAGAGAAAAGAGGAATATACCAAAGATAAAGTTACATAAAAATGTTATGTTTGATTTCCTTAGATTTCTACTAATTCATCTGCATGTATCAATACATTTTTAATGAATTAGCATTATAAGACGGCATCGACAATGATCAATATAAAACAACGGTTTCCTTATAACTGTATAAATTAACACTAAAGTAATTAATAAATGAATAAGTCTTTGTTTCAAGTTTATCAACTATTATTTCATAGTTGAAATTCATAAATAGGTTTTTATAAAAAACAAACTTGCAGCAGCAAAAGCTTATTATATAATTTATTGATTATTTTATGCAAATATAGCGCATTGTGCATATCAAGCTTTCTAACTAAACCCATTTCTTCAGTCGCGTTTACGATTTTAGACTTGTGAAGGGCCGCACAAGAAACTACCGTGTTTAAAACATTTATTGCAATATATATGAATGTATACTGCGGCTTGTGTATTTTTCTTTTTGTTGTTCCTATGAATGAATGCTGAAGATTTTACAATAATAATAGGCATAAATAAATGTGTGTATATAGACAAAATTTCTTAAATTATATTTAACATTTCTTTTGAATTTTAGTTTTTACTCAATATTTTTATAATCATTACATTTGTTAGTTGGGCGCAAAAACTTTGTTGATGGCCACATGCGGTTGCGGGCCTCGAGGTTGACATGCCTGGTGTATATCATATTCGATAACAGACTAGCTAGTATATTGTGTTCTTTAACTTATAGCCGTGATACCCATTATATAGTTGAATTAATTTGATTTTATATCGAATTATTGACGGTCACATCTTTAATATTAGGATGTGCCTGCTGTTCTTCAACTTTGTGTCTAGCAAAATTCGTTTTATTTTGTGACAACACGGGTGACGGTAAGTCTCGCCAATGAATGTGACATTACATCCATTACATGTTAATTGTTAAACGAGTTCCAAACATAATACAACAGGGATTTCGGAAAAATTTTACTTTTAATAACATAAATATGAAATTATTTACGTTTTATTTCATTAATGATATACATATCGTATGATAATCAGAAATAGCAAAATCAAATCTCCTGCTTCCTTTCCTAGGGCTTTCCAGGAGTTGTGATCAAGGTGTAATGCACAAGATTATTAGGAAATACGTATTTAAGCATATAACCAATTTATCTAATGGATCCTTGTAAAATGACTGTAAAATATACAGACTATCAAAATGAACCACCGAATTTTGTTGAATGATTTGTTCAAAGCAATTCTGTCACGCCATTTATATTTGAAATATAAATAATTTAAGCCCTGTTTCAAACTAAATATTGATTTAAAGCCCACGGTTCTTGCTGTTTTGTAAATCTGTATCATAAGGACGAACGTTATCGCTATATATCATTCCAATACTATGCTTCTTATTCTATTGAGTTGGATAAGGTTTAATAGCGACTATATCAGCTGTTCTTCTCAAATTGGAACTATGGCTCCACTCATCTTTTGTCAATAATAATGTTAGAATCACTTCCATATGAGAATCACCTTTACGATAATAAATGCTTGCAAATATCCACAAATGCTATATATTTCCCAACGTAACTGTTAGAAATTCAATGTTATGTTGGGGTTCTTTTATTTGAAATCATAAAGAAGCATGAAATGTGTAATACGCTATGCAGTGACACCGGAAGCGGCAAATGTATAAGATGTACAGTAGAATACACAATGCATATCCCGATAACTTACTTTTAAATAGCACTTTTTAATTAGAAGGATTTATTTTTTGCTATATATTAATATTTTAAATAAACTGAATAATAGGATAGATCAATGTTATCTTTTCAATTTTACAGTTTTTAAACCCTTAAGTACACGTGCTTTGTCAAATGATATATTTTGAAGTTTAATGAATTTGGAATTTTAACCTACACGGTAGATCCAAATTTAAAATGTTTCATGAATCAGTAATTCATGGTGAAGAAATTGCGAGTACTCAAGGGTTCAAAAACCTATATTTATATCAAAGTACTGCATTAAAATACTTTTATTCCAGCTCTGAAGAAGTGGATACGATACAAGAAATACTTGATACTCGTCTAGGTGCGCCTGGTGACACAGGCGATGAAACAACAATTTACAATTCCATTTATAATCCAAATCCGTCTCACGCATCGAGAGGAACGGAACAGCAGTATCTAATAAAATGGAAAAACTGGAGTTATGTTCATGCAACTTGGGAGTCAGAAGAAAGTCTTAAAGCTCGTGGACATATTGAAGGTCGTAAAAAACTCGATAAATTCATTGCGACGTTTAAAGAAGCAGAGAGATATAAAAATTCCTGCAGTCCAGATGAACTCGAACGAAGATTATTTGCCGAAGAACAAATACGAGAAAGGAATTACCAAAAAATGCAAATCGATCGAGTTATTCACAAACAATATGACAAAGTCGGAGGACTTGAATATTTCATTAAATGGAAATCTTTGGATTATAAATTCGTCACAGCAGAGTCAGCCGAAAGTGTCGTTGAACCGCTATTCAAAGGAGCTATCGCTGACTATGAAAACAACCTGAAAAACAATAAAGTACCGAATAACAACAACATGTATCTACGAAAACGACCGGTATTCTTTCCTCTACCGAAAACCGTGACATTCGGGCTACCGAGTAGCCGGTTGTGCTTGAGAGACTACCAGGAAATCGGTGTTAATTGGATGATGAAACTGTGGACTATCGGTCACAATGGAATATTGGCCGATGAAATGGGTCTCGGGAAAACCATTCAGATAATATCGTTTATCAGCATGCTATTCAGACGATATGACATCTATGGTCCCTATCTTCTCATCGTTCCGTTAAGCACAATCGATAATTGGAAACGGGAATTCGAAACCTGGGCTCCGGAAATATACACCATCGTCTATACCGGTGATATTGCATCTCGGGAAATTATCAAAAAATATGAATGGTATCAACCGAATACTAAAACCCTGAAATTCAATGCCCTCCTAACAACCTATGAAATTGCAATGAACGATAAAGCGCTGCTCGGTAATGTCTATTGGACGTTTCTAGGTGTTGATGAAGCTCATCGATTGAAAAGTCCCGATTCCAAATTGTACAAAACCATATATCCATTTCGAACTAACTGTCGGTTTCTCATTACCGGTACACCGCTTCAAAACAACATCAAAGAACTTTGGGCTCTGTTGCATTTTATAATGCCATCGATTTTTGCATCGTTTGAAGATTTTGAACAGAAGTTCGGCAACACTGACAACGAAACGTTATGCAATGAGAAACTGGCGAATCTCCGAGAGGCAATTTCTCCTTTTATAATAAGACGAGAGAAAAAAGATGTCGAGAAGTCATTGCCTGCTAAATCCGAGCAAATTCTACGGATAAATATGTCACACAAACAGAAAGAGCTCTATCGATTGATATTGGCTAAAAATTTTGATTCTTTACTGGCGGAAACCAACAAACGAACGATATTTAAAAATGTGATTGTCGAACTGAAAAAATGTTGTAATCACGTTGAACTGATCAGTGAGAAATTTAAAAATCTACACTCTTTGCCGGAACGTCAAGAATATCTAATAAAATCAAGTGGCAAAATGATTGTTCTAGACAAACTATTAACTCATTTGAAATCCGAAAACCACCGGGTTCTCATATTCAGTCAAATGGTTCGAATGTTAGACATTCTAGACGATTATCTGTGCATGAAAGGCTGGGGTTTCCAGCGATTAGATGGCAGCAGATCGTCTGTGATGCGCAATGAAGCTATCAAGAATTTCAATGCTCAAAACTCCACAGATTTCTGCTTTCTATTATCGACGCGAGCAGGAGGGTTGGGAATCAATCTGACAACCGCCGACACTGTTATAATATTCGATAGCGACTGGAATCCTCACGCCGACCTCCAGGCAATGGCTCGTGCTCACAGAATCGGTCAAACGAAACAAGTTTCAATTTATCGATTTGTAATCAAAAATTCTGTCGAAGAAAAGATTATTGAACGGGCAAAACGAAAAATGGTTCTCGATCACTTGATTATCCAAAGAATGGAAGCGAATGGCATCACTTCAAAGAACAATAAAACGAAATTGGAAGCCGATGATTTTGAAGCAATTCTTCGATTTAGTGCTCAAGAGATTTTCAAAGAATGCGATGATAGTGATGATGCGGATTTCAATTTGCAAACCATTCTCAAACAAGCGGAAGTCCGTGATCAAGACACTTCGAGTGCAACCAGTGCTTTTCTGTCGTCTTTCAAAGTCATCTCATTGGAACCCGATAAACTGGAATCTCCTGCTGAAATTGCCGATGCTAAAAACTGGTGTGATTTGATACCGAAAAAATACATCGACACACTCCACAAAAACCGCGGTGACATTAATGCTATCATGGATATGATCCCGAAAACTAAACCATTAGAAGTAAACCCGAAAACCAATTCTAAAATCAATATCAACGTGCCCCAACCACCGAATGGTAAACTGAACAGAATAGAAACGAGAAAACTCGTTACCACAATCCAGAAATTCGGATGTCCTCAGAAAAGAATAGAAAAAATCCAGTCTGAAACTCAGTTATTGAAATTAAGTGAAAATCAATTGTGCAATTGCATAATGGAAATAATTGATGGTTGTCGGAAAATTGTCGTTGAAAACTGTGATGCAGACGATCTCAATAGTCTTACTTTCGAATATAACGGTTATCATATAGTAGCGAAAACACTTATCACAAAAATCGATTCGTTGAATGAGTTGCACATGATTATGACACAATATTCCGAAGAGGAACGCATTCAACACGAATTCATTACCAAAACCAAACCGACCAGTTGGAATTGTGAGTGGACGCGGGAGGATGATAACCGATTGCTCGTTGGAGTTTTCGAACATGGAATGTCGAGCTGGAAAGAAATTAAATACGATCCGAAATTGAAATTGAAAAGTAAAATTCTAAAATCAGACAAATCGATTTTGCCACAAGAAAAGCACTTGAGTACACGAGTTCACTATTTACTTGATGTGCTTACCAAATGCAAACAACCTATCAAATTGAAATTCAAATTGGGTGCAAATTTGAAAAAGATCTCAACTGTGTCCACGGAGCTTTCGAAACCGGTTCGATGTAAATCAGAATCTTTTGAAAAGAACCATTCGAAAAGTTCATCGGACACAGAAAGCAGTTTATCATCCATTTCACATAGAACGACAAATCCAATAACACCAATAGACTTGCATATAAATCTAGATGAATTTTCAGACAGTGAGTTCACATCGTGTTCCGGTGCCCGGTTTTCAGAGGTTGGTTTTAATTTGACTCATTGATTAGTAATTTTTTATACTTAATTTTATGTATATATATATATATATATATATAAATATATATATATATATATATATATATATATACGAGTAATCCAAACTATTCCCATAGAATGGTTCAAGTTTAAATAAACGGCTAAGCTATATTGATTAATCCTATGGATGTATTTAAATGTTTTTAAGCAATATTCATATGCTTTCATTTTTAATCTCTCGGATTTTAACTTTGCGACACTGACTTTTGATTAAGTACATTTATAAGTGATCTGATTCCGATAATAATCTCTATTTAAAATCTAAAATTATAAATTTTCTCCATGACTATGTATATCAATTGTTCGCAAACCTCGATTTTATTGTGAATTTTAGCAATACTGAAGAAATCAAATGTATTCAATGTTTTCAGAGAAGAAAAATTCTCACAACCTTACTATTGTTATAAGAATTGCTGCTAAGTGATCACAAAGCTATTTCATATAGAAATTCCTTCGCTTTAGAATTTGGATTTGAAATTACTAAATTACACCTGAAAACAGCGATTCTTAGAATTTTTTCTTACCGGAATACTTAAAAATTCCAGATCACAGTTTAAGAACCGCTGTCATAAAATACTCTTATAAATTTATAAAAACGATTCTAAGTATCCAATTGGACATTGATTTTGCTTATCGGTTCTAAACAATTTCAATTCTAATTGAGTAGGAAGTCTAATTCTTCAAATCGCAATAAATGAATCGCGCTCAATTGCGTATTGTATCCAGATATCATAAGATATTAAGATTATATTTTTTGAGATGCATGTTATTTTTCTAGAAATAATATATATTTTATAATAAATTAAATAAACTATATATATATTTAGAAAATTGCCTTTTATTATTAATATTATTATTATTATTATCATTATTATTAAAATTAAATAAACTATAGATTTTAAAAATATGAACTACTTATTTGATCGTAAAACGACCTTGACCTACTTTTAAAATTTTTCAATATACCTATTTCTGATGGGCTAACATTTTACTATTTTATGTTAAGTGTAAATTGTTTAAATTTAAGTCATGCAATCTTACGAATATGTTAGCTTTAACCAATTGAACTTAAATCTATTTTCTTTACTCCTATCGGTTATCTACATGTATTCAATTTACGGAACAAATTCATTTGGTACTTTGATTTTCAGTGTAAATTATTCATGAAAGAATGTCGAAAAGAGTTAGCAGCTGTTCAAAAAATTCTTACAAATGAAGAGAATAAAGATGAATATCAACACCTAGATCGAAATATCATTAGAATTGGTGATCGAATCAAATCGGTATTGGAAGAAATTAGTCCAGTACAAAAAGCACAATATTTTAAGTAAGTGGATTTTATTTTAATATAATTTTCATTTGTTTTATAATTTAATTTAGTTGGTCAGATTGAATAATTTTTCAACTAGAATTAATTCAAGAAAATAATATTGATTTTTTTCCCTCAATAAGGATCCATCTAATATTATTAAATGATTTTAATGACATCTATAAAATATTTAAATAATCTTAACCGATGTATTCTAAAGATTTAAATTCTTCGAGTATTTTTAAGTGGTCACTTTTTTTATTCGAGTGCATTTTTTAAAGTGCCAGAATATTATATATATTTGGGGGCTTGGGAATAGGAATAAGGAGTAACGAAATATACCAAGGGAAAATTAATAGAACTTGTAAGAATATTAAATAGGAAAATATTAAAAAATTTTTTTTATTTATAATTTTAATGAAAATTAATTTCAAGATAAATTTTATTGATTTTTTAATGCATTTTAAAATTCTGGATTTATACAAAAACAAGGCAAGTCATTTAAATATAAAATTTCTAAATATAAAAATCATTTAAGTATAAAATATCGACAATTCACATACAATTTATTTTATTAAACATTTTATGAATAATAATATTTTCATATTGTGTTAATAATACTTTAAATTTCCATAATCGGGCTTTTGGAGCTCTTCATTGACTTCTTGAAGGATAGCAACAGCATGTCAAACATTGAAATACATTGAAGAGAGGAGACATTTTTTCTGATTCCATTTTTGATTTTACCAAAAAACTTTCAAATAACTTCAATTATTCATTTTTATCGACAGTAGATATTCTCAAATAATCTCTATAAGTTAGCTAAATTTAAAAGGCAAACTTACATATGTCGATGGTTTTCTCTGTGTGGAATATTTAATGCCATTGAAGCATCAGAAAAATTCATAATTTATTTTTTAAATTTGTTAAATTATTATCGTCAAAGTCGGTTATTCACTGACTCTCTTCTTGTCCTTTAGAAATAAATAATTAAACCCAACACAAAATACTTTATTATCTATTTATCACAAATACAAGTTATCAACTGATTTGCACTTTTTTACAATGATAATTATTGATTATCGTTAAGTAAGCTACCCAAGGGATAAACACCTTTTAATGTAATTAATAATTTTGATTTGGTTTCTTTAATTCAACTAAATTCGATATTTCATTAATATTGCTCACCCGCAAAGTTCTCTTTTTATACTTTGTGAGAACAAATAACCACGATTGAGCAATGATTGTGGAATCTTTGAAGATAATTTACTAAATAACAAATTAAACAATATTATTTTCCCCCATAGCATTCGTTAGTGTGTATCTCAATTGCTCTTGGGTTTGGAATTTCTTCATCTCTCGGATTTCCCTTTAGCTCGGGCTTTTCATTAGTCGATTACTTCATTTTAATTAGTTTGTATTTTCGTTAAAACTTTTTCTAGAAACCCTTCACTACATTTTTATTATTATTACTGGACTCTTCATGATTTGGCGTTTTTTCCCCGATTAATATTAAATTTCAAATTTTATAAAATAATTTTTAATTAATTTTTATAATTTAATTATTTTTGATATTTTTATTCATTTTCGCATTTCCATGCCCCAATTCACTTCATTATATAAAAACTCCAAATAAATGCACCTTCAAATATAACATTTATTATTTTGAAATTAATGTTCAAATTTTAT
The DNA here is from genome assembly GCA_022537955.1 of Schmidtea mediterranea. Lineage (NCBI taxonomy): Eukaryota > Metazoa > Platyhelminthes > Tricladida > Dugesiidae > Schmidtea > Schmidtea mediterranea. The sequence goes on from CM039679.1 coordinate 91,180,542, forward strand.
AAATTTTTAATTAATTTTCGCACTTTTATTATTTTATTGATTTTTTTTAACCCCAAAAAATTTAATTAGTTTTTTTTAGAGGAATTTCGTAAACCGAAATTCTGTGGAGGTGTTTTTTTTTCTTTTTTCTTTTTGTTTAATTATAATAATAAATAATTTTTGAAATTGAATTGGAAAAGATATCAAATATGTCAAGTGAGAATATTTGTAAAATATTTGTACTGTAAAAAAGGCCAAAATGAAATGCAGCTAAAATGTTGTTCTGATGGTTGGATTGGTTTTGAATGGAGATGTCTAAATCATAAATGCAGCCATTATCAAACAAGCCTATCACTTAGACAAGGAAGCTGTTTTGAAAAAATTGCAGTATCACCAAAAAAATACGAAATTTATTAATTTCTAGAATACATCAATATTTTAACTTATTTCCAATTGATGAGGTGATGTTAAATCACAAGGTGAAAAGTCACCGAGGTCGAGGTCCGCGAGAAAAAGTTTGGGCTCTAGTAATTGTAGATACATCTACATCACCTGGACTCGGGTTTGTTAAAATTGTAGAAAACCGAACCAAATTTGTTTTGTTCTCAATAATTGAAAGTGTTGTTCGATGTGGTTCAATTATTCACTCAGATGAATGGAAAAATTATAATGATCTGGGGAATATAAACGAGTACAAGCATGTAAGTGTTTGCCATAAATATAATTTCGTTTGTCCAAACGCTGGTGTACATAATTAAGCTGCTGAAAGAAATGAAAGGGCTGAATGAAAAATGAAGGAAAAATTTTATTGTAGAATTTAATTTTCTTGATACTTTTAAGAATGAATCTTATAATAAGATTCTTGATTTATTAAAAATAATGGGCCATTTTTTTCCTTGATCCAAATTTTTTTATCCTTCTATACCATAATGTCGAATGTAATGTCCCAGTTCCTATGTATTTTCAATTTTGACTATGACACACACGCATACATATACTATTTAAGATGCAATATAATACCCGCCTAGATCCAATTTAATGCCCCTAGGTGAATATTCGTGATTAACTTACTCTATAATATTGCATAAGAAACAAAAAAATGTTATTACGTATATTTCACCCAGTGTTTTTTTATTATTTTGTCTTGGTCATTTTATTATTTTCATTATTTTCATTCTTCATATTACACCTGTAACTTTTATATATACAAGAGTTATATGTTGTATAAATAACTTATTGTATAAAAAAATAGTACAATAAAGAATCAAAAGTGAAAAGGAAAATAAAAGCAAACAGTTGTAAAATTGTGTGTATTTTGAACAGTTAATTTAAAGTTGGTTTCTCTTTAATTGATCTGAAGAGCGTTTTAATTACAAATAAAATTTGAAAGTTTACTTTTAGATACAAAAATACTTTAAATATTAGTTTATGATGTTACATTTCAGTCTATAATTTTGTTTACATTTTATTATCATCGTAATACTAAATGATTGATTAAAAATGTGCAAGATTACAACCACGGCTTGTTGAGGAAGTTCGCCATTGCTATGCCATCCAAAAATCTGTTGTTTCCACAACTTTTTGGTTGTCGACTTAATTCACAGTAAAAAACACCATCTGGGTATATTCTTATTCTAGATAAGTTAAGACAGGATAAAATAAAAATTATGGAGTTTCAAAATATAGAAATTGCAACAAAAAAATTCGGTGATAAACAAAAATCGAGGTTTGAAAGTTAAAATAGCAAAATTTTGAAAATTACTATTTTTATTCCTTACAATAAAATTATAAAATTTTTCACTTAATTTTTTATCGAATTACACGCAACCCTTTTTCATGTGTTCTTAATTTGGTGGACGACTAAAATTGAAATAATTGCAAAATTAATTCCATTAACATCGAGTTTAAATATTAATAGCTGATTATATATTTTTCAAGCATTAATAATATTTTGACATTTGATTAAAATTAAAATTAAAAACTAGATAAAATAATAACATCAAGATTTATTTGTAATTTATTAAAAAAATTCTTCTCAAGTTTTTCGGTCAATATTTAAACTTACTCTTACTCCTATTAATTAAAGTTTAACATTGCGATTCCTTCTAATGGAGCATTTGAATTTAGTTTTGGTAAAGATTGAAATACATCGAGCTTACTAATAATTCCTACCGCTGTGTTTAGGATAGTTTTCATACGGGCAACATTTTTCAAAAATATTATCTTGATATGATTTAAATGAATTGTTATTAAATTTTATTCAATGTGTTTAAATTTTTCATATAATATAATTTTATATTTTGCAGATATTTGTGGCACTTTGTGAAAATATTTTTCCCTAATTATTCAGCAACTGATTTGTATAATATGTACAAAAAAGCAGAAATGAATAAAGATTATTAAACAAGTTAGTTGCATGTTTTTAATAAAAAAATAGTTGCTATTAATATTTCTGGTTTCTTTTATTGATTATTATTATTATTAAATTACATTTGTACTATATAAATTAATAATTTAGGATTTATGAGTCCTTAATATGGCTGCTAAAATTTGCGAAATAAGAAATTCTTGCATTTATTTTCGCTGTTTCTCAATAAAGAAACTGTAGCAGCTTCCGTCAATATATTAAGCCAAACCTAATTCAGTTTTGTGATGCCACTGTTCTATTCCGTATTTTGATATGATCAATATTTGCTTTTGATAAATGGAGTTATTAAATAATTCAAATATTTTTAGTGAAAATAAATATTTTGTTCAGAATTTGTACAATTTGATTGAAACACGATTTGTAATTTTCAGTAACTGATTAGAACGGTTATATTTCTAAAATTAATATCCGTTTTGTTTTAACTAAATGGTTGTCTTTCAAATGAAAAAGTGTCTTTATCTACTGTCTAATATGTATAAATTAAAATTTTGTTAAAAGTTTTTCATTGTTTTTATTTAAACACTTATACACAAAAATATTTTGTTATTTCAACATTTGAATCATCCCAGAAACTGCTTGGTAATGACATTGAATTGTTAAATTCATTCTCCTTTATATTTTGAATTTCTTTTAAGTTCATAAATCTAAATACAAATTATTTAAATATGATTATATATACAATTTATACATTTTTGCATAAGAATTAAATGATTCCTTTGTATTAGTTCCTTCAGTAATTGGTTCCAAAATTGTTTCTGAAATACGATTTTTAATCATATAGTCAATTTTTATATTATATTTATTGAATAATCTATTTGTGAAAATTTTCCAGTGTTTTATACGATTTTGAAAAATTCAATTATATGATTTTTTCCTGATAACAAATTGTATGTTTCAATCAAGATGTTTAAGATAATTAAATTAAGTACTGACTATAAATGAAATGCAGAAATTAGTTAAAATAATCCGTCAGATAGTGAAAGTCACGAATTAGGAACTGCTTGAAAGTTTGTGAGTTAAGGTATAATAATAAGGTAAGTAAAGAAAATCAATATATTTCGCACGTTGGTAAATATGGATCGAGTGGAACTATTTGAGAGAACAGATATAAATATCACATTCGAGAATTACTTTTCAATCTACGAATTTTCAGAAATAGCTTATTGTCCAAGGTCCTTACATTTGTAGGTACTTTACGAAAGAAAGATGTATACCACAATTCTCTTCCTCATAGAGCTAGAAAAGTTGAAAGTAGCGTTTTTGATTTCAGAAAGACAGTGACGCTAGTCAGTTACGTACCAAAAAAAAATCGAGCTGTTGTCTTATTATCGACAAAGTACCACAAATAAAAATAAGTCATATAAACTTATATTATAATAGTACAAAACAGGGATTGATACATTGGAACAAAGAAAACCCGTAGATGGCCGAATTGCATAGTTTTATAATCTCTAGGACGTATGTGTATAGCTACAGAAATTAATTGAAAAAATTTATATCCGGATTGGAACGTAACTAAAGTGAATTCACGACGCAAAATAATTACAAGAATTTTTAATATCAAATATAAAGCCTAATAGTGCAAAACATTTGCCTAAAAATACCGTTGCTACAATTGTTGGACGTATGGGAAGTTTGAAAACCAGACCATTCAGTAACACGAATCCTGTGCTGTCACTTTCTATCACTAGGGGTAACCACTCCGTACGCCACATGATTTTACTCACCATTGTACACCCATGACCGGAGCCACGTTGGAATTGTGTACAGTAGCCGAATGCCATTCGAGCAGGTGAGCGCCATTACTAGCACTACTCCTCGAAGGACCTTCGTCTTCCCCGGGTTTTAGCTGCCGATAGAAGGACTTACGCTCCTATTCACAAACCCATTTTGAATTCCGCATTCCCGCTTAATTTCGTTGAGGAAACCATGGAAAACATTATCCCCATATCTACAAGCGCCTACGATTTCCCTCGCCTCCGGTACTCCATTTTTCGAGCGAATTAAACAAAGAAATCATTTAACGATAGCGACTATAAACAGAATCAAAAACAATTTGAAAAATCGAAATCTCAAGAGACATAATGAGAATAAAACTATATTAATTATAACAAATGTTGAAATCGCACAGTACGATGAAATAATGTGAACACCTAGGGTTAATAGAATGGATGCCCTAATTTTCCTCGGCATCCATATCGGTGGGGAGGCATCTCCTCTTCGGTGGACGATAAGGCGGGGGATCTCCTTGAAAATCCTCGTCTCTTCGCGAAGATGGCCCTGCGATTTCGCCTCGAGGTCCGATATTGGGAACTTCCCCCGCGAGGATGGCGATTTCCTCAAGGTCCAATTCTAAATTATTCAGAGCCCGAACCACTTGAGGCGGTTCGTTCTCCTCGCCCACTAAGTTAATGTGGATCGATTCTGGAGGGGAGGAGAACATGATTTGCGGGCATAACAGATGTCCGGGTCGAGCCCCGGGATCTCAAATTCTTGGTACGGAGGTGGCAGATCATCTATTTGATACACCCCCTCCGCTGGCCGGGCTTCTTCTTGTCGGCGTCGATCCCGACGCCGCTTATTTCGATTCGGCCGGTGGCGGGCCGTAGGGACGGCAGAGTTTGTCTGGACTTCCACTGGCATAGAAGATAGAGAGTGCGTCGGATTTGTACTTGATGTAGGGATACTGGTCGTTGAATTGGAGAGATCCTCACCGTTGGGGAGGTGATGGGCCGGAATGATATCGAGTTGCCCTGCTCGGATATTTCCGGGGACACGAACTCGGAGCTCGGTGTCCGAAAAGGCTTGTCGAAGCGCTACCGATTGCTCGCGAATCAGCAGACGCTGGGCGCGTGACTCGACGATTAGTTTGTCACGCGCCTGGGTGAGTCGGGAGATTTTCAGCCTGAGCTCTCTGACGATTTCTGGTGGAGCCCAGGTCCCTTTTACCCTTTCGTGTTTCGTCTGAAGGTCACGGTGCTGGATCTTTAGGTCCTCGTATTTGTGACGTATTGCCACGATTGAAGGGGGCAGGCGAGGAATTCTCGTTGAGCTGGTAGAGTCATCATTATTCTCCATACTAGTAGGAAAAGAGAGAAAATTGAAAAAAATAAATTATTTTATAAACAGAGGTTGAGTTATGTTTAGAAGTGGAGTATCGGCGGCAGTTTGGGTTTGTTTTCCCCTTTACTATGCTTCCCCTGATTCTCGACTTGCATTTATGACCTGGACAGTAAATTTCGTCCTACTGTAGCGGGTTAAATTAAGTCGTATAATAGATTTTAGCGTATGATGGGACTATTAAATTATTTGCCTGATAACACTTGGAATGAATTCCTACCATTTAATTATTTAGGTAGCAAATTTTAAAATATGATGTATTGATTAAATTATTCATAAGATAGAATTTAACATTTAACGTAATTATTAAGTTACTTATATAACTGAGATTGTGAAAAATACAATATAACTATTAATTATTTATATAATAAAATTTAGTATTTAATACGACTATTGAATTATTTATATGACTAACTTTAGGATACAACCCGATTATTGATTTAATTGAGTAATAATATTTAGAATTTAAATGCGGTTGTTTAATTATTTATATAATGAACTTTTAATTATCGAGCGATAGCTAATTCATCCTTATAGTAAGATTTAGATTTAGTTATTGCCATTTAATTGTTCTCATTAGAATCCGGATTAGACTATTAAATTCAGATTATTCCAGTAATGGGATTTGGGTCAAGGTACTACGGTTAAATGACTCGGTATTGAAACTAAAATGTGGTATGGCTAAATTCAGCTCTCACTAACCTAACGGATCTTTAGCGATTTGTATACTCGTACGTTCCCGGTTCAATTTGATCTAGTTAGGGTTTAATTTGTGGAACAAAGTAAAATTAATTTTGGTGATGTTTAATCCAAGAGTTTTTCCATCTATACTACAATATTTTGATCGGATTTCTTCGGTAACTATGATCTCGTTATATGGTATTTGGTGGAGGGAATCCTTATTTAAATCATTACACGGGAACATCTGGACGAATAATCGTGCCGCGGTATTCGATTGGATTTTTATCGTTATGTTTACAAAATAAATAGGCAAAATTTTATGGTATGCAATATATATATACTTACATTTTACCTTTTGGTGAAGAAGAAAATTTAAAATCCGATTTTACAATCTGCTTGATTTTGTAATGCGCATCGATGCTAAAATTCCAATCTATGCCGTTATACTGATCAGAAATTAAGTGTATTCTCGTTCAACCGCGACGGTTATCGATTTTAAGTTATCAGATTCACATTTTTGGATGGAATTTGATATTTGTGGATCTGCGGACTATCAGGTCATGGGATACTAATGTAGTTCGCGTATGGATTTTGGTTATTCTCGTCTCCTTAACTGCGTAGATTATCATTTCACCCCTCGCGGGTTCTTTATGGATATTCATGGTGAACGTCTCGCTCTTACGGCAACATTGGATACTTGAAAACAGCGCGTTATATGAAGGTATTCTCTTTTCAGTTTCGGTGAATGGTGAATATTAGTAGTGCTGCTCTCCTGTGGAACATTTCATCAATCAATTATCGGTTTGGTCATTCAATTTTCGTTTATCGTTATAATTTAAATAAATTATGTTGTTATTGTTTTATTTATATTTTTAGCAGAAATATTTATCTAAATCTTTTATGACATCCAACTTATACCTTATCCCTGCTGCCCGGCTTTTATTTCCATATTTTTTTTGTTGGGAATAATTGAAAATTTTCATTGATCACCGAGCGATCTGACCTAATTTTTCCCCTTAACTAAAGTCGGCCGCTCTCCCCGTGACTTTAAACGACTCGCTCCGGCCACATTTTCAGCAGCCGCCTCGAGTATACAACGGCGCCCTGCGTAGCGGTCCCGTGCACAAAGCCGGAACCGACTGCGAACTGCCGAGGGGTTCACGAGGCATGACCCACGAGCTCAACTAAGGGTTTTCACCCACTAGCCGGCACACGGTCGGTCCCATGAACCATCTATTTCCATACATTAATGATATATACTTTATAGGGTCCGAACGTATAAATATGTATATATAAATGTAGAGTTAGCAATGAAATAAACGTGAAACATCGAAAGGTTTAATTTAAATGAAACATAAATAAAATTTATACCAAATAACAATAAAAAGGTCCTTACGTAGTTCGTCGAATTCAAAGTTTCAGTATGGAAATTGAATATTTTTATAACAAGCATAAGATTAAAAATAATGAAATTCATCACTGTATTTATAGTGTTTTCGTGCATGTGTGCGACCAATAGGCGATTTTCCGCCATTTTTAGGACTTTTTAGTTATTTTGTTATTTTAGAATTATTTTTATTATTTTTTGTATATTTTTCTTTATTTTTTGATACATAATTTATATTATATTTGGATTTTATTTTTATCATTATTTCTTGTAATATTATTTTTAGCCCTTTTTATTTATTTTCTGGCTGCCACTTCTGCCTATGTTTTTTCTAAACCTTATTTTGCAAGGTTTTGGCAGTTTATTTTATTTCTTTATGTTTTCTTTTTGCGTCTGTAGGCATTTTCGAATTTCAATCAATTATTTGTTTTATTTAATTTTTGTTATGTTTTTATTTTGTTTTAATTATTCTGTTATTTTATTGATTTTTAGTATCTTTGTGCGGTGCATGTTTATGTGCAGTGATTCCTTCCATTACGTCCACTCTTTGACTTTAATTTTTATTCTGTTTAAATTGTGGCTCTGAGCCCAACACAATCAAGGTAGCAACTGCCTCAATCAAAACAAGATTTAGCCAAGCTCCACCCGTCACAAATGACCATGGAATTTTGCAGATTAATTGAAAACCAACAACAATATTAAGAAATCCTGGACTTACTAAGTTTAAGGTACCAATAGAATGTATATTAAGGCCATATTCTAGGTCCTAACTTGACGCAGGGTAACTTCCCACCGAGGCTCTTTGTAAATTATTAATGTTGTGATTATGAAACTTCCGAAAAACATAATATATAATTAAGAGTTCTTAGAATAAATAATGAAGTAATTTAATAATAATTGAATAAATCAGAAATAATAAATAAAAAATTGTTGATATCAATCAATTCGCTAGGTCGACTGTGATCGAGAACTGGTGAGCGGAAATAATGGGCAGTCATTCCAAAGTATGTGGTATTACACCCATGACACATAAATTGAAAACCAAGATCCGAATAAAATCTAAGTAGGACTTGAAATCCACTTATAAACACAAAATTCAGACAAAAATTGTATTCACTGGTATTAATCAATTCTTACAGTCGACAGTTATCAAGATTTTAAGAACGGAGATGACGCTACATACTCACGAGCAACCCAATGTTAGTGCTGTATATAGCAGTTGAAAACTCATGAGCAGGTAAGCTATATTTCTAGAATTACTCCTCATGATATTTTCTATTTCGGGTCCTAGACGACCGATAGGTCTTAGGTCATCTATTCCTTATTTTCATTCAAATCACCACTCTCTTTCAACAACTAGAATCTATAACGTCTCTTAATAGTTTTATGTATACACCTTCGGTTATTTACCATAACAATTTTTAAACCTTGAATTCTAATGCATATTGGGATATTAAATATTCGTCGATGGATAAATCTATCGATCCAACTCCTCGTGTTCAATAATCAATAAGACAAAATCCCAAAAAAGAAATCTTGTCTCGCAAATATTTAACACAGGATACAGTTCTTTAATAGATCAGTTTTGGGCTTAAAGCCACAATTAATACAAAAATGAAATTCTATGTCAATTTAAACAAAAATATAAAATCGTGAAAATGGCTACTGTACACATACACACACTGCAAGCAGATATTAAGAATAAAAAAAACATCAAATAAAACAAAAATAATTAAAACAAAATTAATAAAATTAAAAGAAAGCCCACAGCAGCAGACAAACACAAATGAAACATAAAACCGCCAAAACCTTGTAAAAGGTTCAGAAAATACATAAGCGGAACAAAAAAACTAACTAAAAAGAAAAATGAGTAAAAAATTATAAAAATATTTCAAAATTAATAAAATAATTTAAAACTCAAAATGGCTAAAAATCGCCTATTGGTCGCACACGCACACACAAGTCTACTATATGTACAATAGTAAACTTCATAATTTTTAATGTTATTTTATCTGACATTTTGAAGCAAATTTGATACATTTAGTTTTAATTCGGTAAGGATTTATTGAATTTTCATGTTAATATATTTTTATGTTTAAATATTAGTTTTAACTCTAAAGTGATCGATACTATTCTGGATGGTCAATAGTATCTTTTGGAACTATTGATGAGCCCCCCTTATATCATAGTATAATATGTATTGTAATAGCTCATGGTTGTGCAAACTGGTAGCTCGGTTGGCGTGTTAACTTTGGTCAGTCGTGGTGGCACTTAAAATAAAGGGAACAGCGAACTTTAGTAAGACGATTTAAGACACGATCTAACTAGATGGATAAGAGAAATTTTTTCTCAAATCTCGTATCTAAAATGTAGTATTCGAGTAGCTAGGGTTAGGAGAGGCAAAAAAACAGTTGTTGCGCCAATACAGACATTTGTTTATATGGGTCGGAAACAGCACGCAGATTTAAAATCAGACCTATTAACACCAAATAAACAACCCTAAACTATGTGAAAAATGTAATTAAATAAAATATCAAAAAATAAAAGTAAATTAAAATAATATCAAAGATGCATCAAGATCAGAACAAAATTTACATAATAAAAAGAAAGTTTGACTGAAAAACGACAATTTCGATAAAAGCAAAAAAAATCAATGAATAAATCTGAATCAAAATAAAATAATTGGTGATAAGTTTACAGTTGAAAAATTATTAAAACATAAGTACAAGATGATAGATAATAGAAAGGATTTAATGAAGCATAGCAAAAGTAGAATAAAATCGAATGAGCATTATTTCATCAAATTTAAATCTGGCTGTTTCAAAAGAAACAATTTATCGGTATTTGAATATTTACTAATAAAATAAATAAAATAAAATGTCCATCAATAAGAATAAATATTGGCGGTATTAAATAAAATTTATTGGTTATTTGAGAAAATATTTTCATATTAAAGGAAAAAAATTAGGATTTATATGATAGATTATTTTATTAGTGACGACGGCGGAAATTGGCAGAAAATGCCACAATTGGTCAACTATTCATTCATAAAATCTGCCACTAAATACAAGGAACGAAAGTACAGAAATTTAATATTACTCTCAATAAAAGAAATTAAGAAAAGTAATTAAGTCAAGATTATTCGCGACGATTGTAAAGTTTATCATTATAATTCTTGATGTTTAACAGACAGTTGATTGATAACATAACCATAGAATATTTGTCGTTATGTTCAGAATTAAATTCAAATCTTAAATTCTAAGTGAATCTTTTAATATACCACGTAAACAGGTCTCGACAAAGTCCGATATTGCCTTTATAATTCATGAGTTCAGTTTATACTTTACACTAAGTGTTAAAGCGTAAATATTTAGATTTTTGCGGTAAAAAATACAATCGATTGCTTTCACAATTATGGCGTGCAAATTTCATTTATTTTGACCATTATTTTTACAAAATAAAAAATTATTACTTTATGACTATTACACCAAAATTTCTTGGAACTTTAGTAAGCTCCGGCTGTTTGCGCTCGACGGTTCTAGATTAAATAAACTGTAAAGACAATAGGTTAAAGTTGATCTAGACTTTACGAAACTTATACCAAACTAGAAATCATTTTAAATTGAATGTGTACGCTCAGCCGCTAGATGATTTAACCAAAACTAAATCAAAATGCTTAACTACCTATCTCCAAATAGCAAATAAAAATAATCAAGCGAATAAATTTTATTAAAATTAACATACTATTAATGATCACCGAAAAATTCACCATATCAAAACCAAAAAGCATATTGAATTGATTTTCAAAGTTAAGCAGGATAATAAAATCGCTGCAATTTTCAAAGGATTTCGACAGTATTATGTCAAAAACTTCAAATTTTACATTTATATTAATTTTAAATGAAGTAAATAAAACAACATTTTAACTGGAAATCAAAATTAACAATCCAAGATAACTACAAAAATAATATTTATTATTCGCATTAACAAATCTAATTATTGTTGGGCTCAGAGCCACCATTTAAACAAAAATAAAAATAAAAATTAAGGTTAAAGAGCGGAAATAATGGAAGGAATCACTGCACATAAACATGCACCGCACCAAGATATTAAAAATCAATAAATAACATAATAATTAAAACAAAATAAAAATATAACAAAAATTAAATAAAACAAATAATTAATTAAAATTCGAAAATGCCTACAGACGCAAAAAGAAAACATAAAGAAATAAAATAAACTGCCAAAACCTTGAAAAATAAGGTTTAGAAAAAACACAGGCAGAAGTGGCGACCAGAAAAACAAATAAAGGGCTAAAAATAATATTATCAGAAAACAATAATAAAAGTAAAACTCAAAAATAAAATAAATTATATATCAAAAAATTAAGAAAAATATACGAAAAATAATAAAAATAATTTTAAAGTAATAAAACAATTAAAAAGCCCTAAAAATGGCGAAAAATCGCTAATTGGTCGCACACATGCACGAAAATACTATAAATACAGTGATGAATTTCATTAAATCTAATCTTATGCTTATTGAAAAATTCGATTTCTACTCTACAATTAAGTAAGGAACCTTTTGTTATTATGTAATTATCTTACTTTTTTTATGATGCATTTGTTTTTGATTAAATAATTTTTCGATGTTACATTTCGTTTCATTTAACTATATTTATATAACGTTCGGACCCTCAAAAATCTTATATTATGTATTGCAATAGATGGTTCATGGGACCGACCGTGTGCCGGCTAGTGGGTGAAAACCCTTAGTTGTGCTCGTGGGTCATGCCTCGTGAACCCCTTGGCAGTTCTCAGTCGGTTCCGGCTTTGTGCACGGGAGCACTACGCAGGGCGCCATTGTATATTCGAGGCGGCTGCTGAAAATGTGGCCGGAGCGAATCGTTTAAAATCAAGGGAAGAGCGGAAAACTTCAGTTAGGGGGAATTAGGGTGGATCATACATTGATCTGAAACAAATTTTTAACATTCCGAACAGAATGGTGGGAATAAAACTGGGTAGCACGGATAGAACTTAGGTGATGGAAAACGTTTTTTTTTGTATCTAGTGATTAAATCGAAAAATTATCCGATAGTCAGCTACATTAATATCAACGACAATTTTCACAAAAATTACCTTGTCGAAAATGCTCCACAGGAGGGCAGCACGTATAACCACTCTCCATTTGTTTCATTCCATCTGAGAATAGTGTTGAGAAAACGCCAAAAAATCGAAACGTCGCTTGACAAACAACCTTTCCTTTCTCATAGAATTTCTAGATCCATCGCGATAGAGGCAGACCACGATACGAATGATGTTTAGAAAATCCGCGACTAATAGAGTAAGCAACTGGAGACAATGAGTTAAAATGAGACTTAAAAATACCATTGTATAATAATCCGTTTACGGACCAGTGCATAATAGTTCCAAAAAAATCGACTATTGATCACACCTACCGATATACAACTGCTGTAGGCTGCACAAATTACAATTTAGATAAATCAATAAAATTTGTTTTGTTCTTTTTCGTCAAATCAAACGGAAATTATTTTTACGGTTGGAATTCATTTATCTACGACATTAGGACGTTTTAAAGAAAAAAGGGAGAACGTAAGCTAATTTATTAATTATATTCATCGCACACAAGGAAATCTCGAAGCGGAAACCCAAATATCCAAACCTGTAAATCACCCATTGACATCGCTTCGTGGAAAATTAAATACCAAGTTGAATTCACAACTCCGTAAGTTAACGTTCGGAATTTTCGGCATAACTTAACCTGAAAAATTAAATGCGGTTCTTTGAATCCTACGAAGTATTGCCTAAAGCCCTGTCATCTACCGGTCATATTGTGAATAACCACAAGTTAGGAGGCTTCTACCAAGCCTTAAATTTCTAATCGTCATTAATCGGGATCTGGGAACCATAACTGCAACCTTTACCGTAGATTGTCGGGAAATAGAAAATTGTCATTCCATGTCGGCGTGGGGATCGTAAATTATCTTAATATTTGGGTGGAAGACCGCGAGCCGATCACCCCACACCCAAATCAATTGCGAGAACTACAATTTATCGCGACGTTCGGATTTCCAGATACTCGCAAATCACGACGTTACCTTGGAGGACCCTAATATCATGAGCCATCATTCGATAAATATCAAGCATTAAAGTTCGAGATATACTCCAAACCAAATCGCCTTAAGTAAAGTAAATCATCAATAGGAGAATAAGAAAAATCAAAGTCAGCCTTATTCAACCACTCGAATTGTAATTAAGCGTACTACCGCCTCTTTAATGTCGAAATATTGACCCCGCTATTAAATACATGATCAGGTAGAAGTTTGAGTTGTAGTTGTGTTAATAAGGTAATGATGATTATAAATGTAGAATTTTCCGTGTAAATAATTTATAATGATACTGCGGGAAATAACGACGACTAGGTTATCAAATACATCATACCTAAGTAGGGAATCTGGGTTACAGTACAGGAAAAGGGCCCTAAATTTCCACGGATACTCCGAGTTTCGATATCACGCAAATTCCCTTTAAAATTTCCCTTTATATTTTTTTTGTTATGTATTTTTTTTTGTTCTGTTCTTAATTTTTTTTAGGTTAAATATCTTCCCCTTTTTTGCTAGTATGTCAAGAAACGAAAACACGAATACTTCAATGAGGATCCCTCGTCTGCCCCCGTCAATCGTGGCAATCCGCCACAAATACGAGGATCTCAAACTCCAGCACCGGGACCTTCAGGTGAAGCACGAGAGAGTAAAGGGGACCTGGGCTCCCCCAAAAGTCGTCCGGGAGCTCCGTCAGAAAATCTCTCGTCTCGCTCAGGCGCGTGACGAATTAATCGTCGAATCACGCGCCCAGCGACTACTGATCCGAGAACAGTCGGTAGCGCTACATCAGGCCTACACGGATACTGAACTCCGAATCAAGGTCCCTGGAAACATTCGGGCGGAGCAGCTCGACATCGTTCCTGCTCACCATCTCCCCAGCACCGAAGTCCAACCCAATCCAATAATAACCACTCCGATCTCGAGTGTGAACGTCCCACAATTTCTACCTTCGGGTACTACTAAAAACCGGGCTAACTCTTCGGCCCCTACGGCCCACCATCGGCCAAATCGGAATAAGCGGCGTCAGGATCGTCGCCGACAAGAAGAAGCCCGTCTCCGGGAGGCTCAGTTGGCGGAAGGGATGGGTCAATTAGATGACCTGCCACCCCCTTACCAGGAGTTCGAAAACTCTGAGATGGACCCGGATATCCGTTACGCTCCGCGGATCCTATTCTCCTCTCCCCCAGCTTCCATCCACATCAACTTGGTGGATGAAGATAACGAATCTCACCCACTGATGCGGGCCTTAAGCGACCTCGAATTAGATCTTGAGGAGATCGCTATCCTCACAGGAGAGGTGCCCAATATCGGCCCCCGAGGCGAGATAGCCGGACCGTCTACACGGAGGGAAGAGGATACTCGAGGCGATCCTCCACCATATCGACCGCCCAAGCGGAGATGCCTCCCGACTGATATGGACGCGGAGGAAGACTGAATCTCCAGAATACCTGAAATTTGTTCATCCTATGGATTGTTTCAGTATCGGCTAATATCTGAACTGTTCAACTCATTTTCAGTTGTCCCTTAGTGCTCATTTTATGAACGACATTGTGTCGAATTGAATTCCTAATAAATGTTATGAATTTCGTAAAAATAAAAATTTATTTTTTTTTCTTTTTCCTTTCCTTTTCAATCGAAACCAGGAGTATCGGAGGTGAGAATTATGGACGCGTGAGGTTACGTGAGTATGATCTTCCATGATCTTCCCACTAGAATCAAAAGGCAATGATGAGAACTAGAAGGGTTTTAAAAATGGGAGCGTAAGTCCTTCTATCGGCAGCTATAAACCGGGAAGACGAAGGTCATTCGGGAGTAGTGCTAGTGATGGCGCTCACCTGCTCGAATGACATTCGGCTATTATGCACAATTCCAACGTGATTCCGATCACGGGTGCATGATAGTAATTAAAATTATGTGGCGTACGGAGGAGTTACCCCTAGTGATGGAAAGTGACAGCATGGGATTAAGGCGACTCAAGGGTCGGACATCCAACACTCCCCTACGACCAACATTATATTAATTTTAAATATTGATTTACTAGGATGATAAAAAAATTTCGATTTGATTCCCAATATATTCCCTATCTATACAAGTGATAAAATAATTAAATTTTCAATATTGTAAAAATTAACGAATTTTAATTAGCTTTACAAAAAAAGAAATGCTTTCATAAAATTGAAAAGTTTTTGAATCAACTTATAATGAGCAATTTTTTAATAAGGCTTTGCACGGAGCACCAAACTTCTGTTGGCGATCAGGGTGGATTTTTATTAATTTTTTCTAGGGTTTTTGTGCCTCTACCCCTAAACGCCAGCAAGATTATTATTCTATCCCTCCTATGTACCCATGGTGAGTGCCATGTTGGAAATGTACATAAGGGTTGAAAATTCATGAGCAGGTGAGCTCCATTTCTAGAACTACTCCTCATGATATTTTCACTTTCGGGTTCTGGACTGCCGATGGAAGGTCTTACGTCTTTCTCTTTCTATATCCTGGTCCTTACTCGTCTATTCCTACAATTTCCATGCTTATGTCATCTTTACCCAGTATTTATAAATGTATCTTTCAAAAATTTGGGCAGCGTTCCTCCCTCATTTTTTGGTAAATCTCCTATTTCATTTGTTTAATCCCGGTATCGACTACATTTGTCCTAGTTTACCTTTATCTTTACCTATATTAAAAATTTGATCAACAATTCTTTAATTCCCGGTACGTTTCCCATGGTTTTAAGTAGTTACAAACCTCTGCGATCACCTCAATAAACGCTACTCTCTTCTGTCAGATTATATCATTCAACTTTTGGAAAACTACTTTCAACTTTACATTACTAAACTATCCTATCCTTTCCTACTTGATTTTCTGATTGATTTTCTGACAATGTTTTAAATTTTCACTATCAAACTTTATTCCCCCTTAACTAAAGTCGCACTTCCCGTGAGTTTATTTCTGCTCGCCCGGCCACTTTTCAGTAACCGCTACGAGTTATACAACGATGCCATGGTGGAGGTCCTGTGCAATTGCCAGACCCTACTGCGGACTACCGAGGTATCAACGAGGCATGACCCACGAGCTCAACTAGGGAACTTAATCCACCAGCCGGCACGAGATCTGTCCCATTGATGGATATTGACATACGTATTATAAATAAGATTTTAGGGGGACTTGTCAGTGGCACCAAAAGATTCCACGACCATCCAGAATGAAATCAAAACTTTAACTCCGAGATATATATTTATACAAAAAATAACAGTACTTACAATCCACAGTCATGCAACCAGATTTGAAAAATTGGCATAAATCGGAATAAAAAATTTTGTCTAACAATGACTCACAGCTAGTCTAAGAATGTCTAAAATTCTGTAAGTCTGTTAAAATTCTGTTTTCTAAAATTCGGTTAGAAATTATGAAAATGACTGCCGTATATATAGTATTTTTGTGCCTGTGTGCGACCAATGGGCGATTTTTCGCCATTTTTAGGGCTTTTTAATTATTTTATTTATTTCGAAATATTTTTGTAATTTTTTATATATTTTTCTTTATTTTTTGATATATTAATATTTTATTGTTGGATTTTATTTTTATTATTATTTTCTTATAATATTATTTTTTAACCCCAATATTTTGTTTTCTGGTCGCCTCTTCTGCCTGTGTTTTTTCTAAACCTTATTTTGCAAGGTTTTGGCAGTTTATTTTATTTTTCGTATGTTTTGGTTTTATGTTTCTTTTTGCATCTGTAGGCTTTTTTCCGGATTTTAAGTAATTATTTGTTTTATTTAATTTTTGTTATATTTTTAATTTGTTTTAATTAATGTTTTATTTTATTTTTGGTATCTTCTTGCGGTGCGTGCTTATGTTACAGCAGTCATATTGACAATTTCCAAGCGACATTGATTATTTTGTTTTAATTTATACCATTTTAACCTTTTTGTTTAAATTGGTTTTGTAATTTGTTTTAATTTTGGCTCTGAGCCCAACACTTCATAACTTTTGTGGGGTCAGTGGTGGTTATGATCTTGACCCCAATCATACAATGCTAAGCGACTGCCACTGGTTACCCGTCACTAAGCGATGTTGGTAATGCAACCAATGGTTCTGTGACCGTCAAAGGTGAGCTTTGTTTCCAAAACTGCTAAGACCCGGTGTACAGCTGGTTCGAGCTACCGATGAAATCTCTATGCTCGTCTTACTCGTTTAGGTCCCTTACTTTCTTCATTTACTTATGTTAGTTGTCATTCATTTCTCATATGGACTATTTTCATCTTCATCAACATGTTTGCCTTAGAAAACCATCAAATTAAACGAAAATGCTTTTATATATAATATAGTACAATTTACATCACATCACCAGGAAATTTCAGTCTGTGTTGTTTTCGTAACTTCTATCGTGCTCGCTGGGCTTTTCCTGGCCTCGTTCGGAGCTTTGGTTGATTTGGTCGTTCTACTGGACCCTCATGATTTCGGTAGGCTACTTGTGCTGGGGCGAATACCAGATGGTACGTGACTGCCCTTCCCTTTTGGTTTGCCGCTACGGCCACCTCCAATCCACGGATTTGGATTCTTTGAGCCTGATTTAGGTTCCTCGTCTTGCTAGCCCTTTTGAGCGTGTCCATGTCTCGACCCTCTGGATTCCGATTCGGCCATTCGGGAGTACCATAGATCGAAATGGAGTACCCCCGATCCAATAGAGCTTGGCGATAGCTCCCAGCGAACCTATTTGGAACCGTCAATGTCGTGCAATCGACGTCACTCCATTGACTACTGGATGTACCCGGTAATGTTAATAGTAAATTTATTTAAGTCACGTTTCATTATTCACCAATAATTGTTGCTCATTATACCCCAACGCTGATAAAAGAACGTATACTTGATTAGCCATTTCCAAAGTATGGGCATAATTAAAAATAGGAATACAACTAATGAGCACCTATATACTCAATTTACGACTTTCTGGGTCTCTTTCCGTATACTTTCCTAATAAACTAAATCAATTTATAAACTCAACTTCTATGGCGATGCTATGTAATTTGCGTAACTCCATGGTGGGTGAATTATACGTTCATTTTAAAATCGTGAATCGGGTTAAGCTAGTCGTTATACTAGGGTTATCTACCTACGTGGTCGACTTGTTAACCTTAGCTAAAAATTGCATTCGGTGGAGGAGTTCGACATATTAAACAAATTTCATCATAGCATAGCTATCCTTAGGTAGCCATCTCTAGCCGAAAATCTGTCAACGACGAAAATAAATGGCGTTACCGAAATCACTATTATGCATTTACTTTTAAGAAATCGTGTTACCGACAAAATTGATTACTTAAAAGGTCTCACTTTAAATTGAATAATTATAACTCCAAAGAAAAATTATATTAAATTAACATGCATTTAAATATTAAGTCAAGGTTGGCCTTACCTGCCGAGCATTCTTCGGTGCGAACTCTTTCGTTGGGATGAATTAGATTGATATTGAATTTATCCCGACGGATCTGTGCACGTTTCTGTATTCTTTTGTCTTCCCTGGTGGAAGCTCCGATCTTCTTTGACATTTCTAATTCATATTACTCTGAATTGTGTGCTGTTGACTTAGACATAATTTCCGTTGAGAACGAGATAAGTGTGACATCCATTGTAATCCAGTTCATGTTTATAGTCTATTGGTTTGTTTTTCTGTCACGTGGCTGGTAAGAGATTTAATTGGCAGTGGCATTTGGTGATCACAGAGTTTCTCTTCCATCGATCGTGAGGGCGGTAGATTTCGCCGTAGATCTTGTCTTAATAATGAATATTCTACAAATTCTTCTGTTCAAGTTCTGTCAGTTCTGGATATGATTAGAATTTTCTCGAGACAAAATGGAATTTTTCGGGATTTATTTTCACAAATTTGTGATTATGATTCTCAGAATTTTCAGCGAGGTTCTACCTAACAATTTTTATTGCATTATATTAATTTATCTTTTCCAATTTAGCTTTCTCTTTCAATGCTATACGAAGCTCATGAGGTACTTGCTTGGCATATCCTGCTCTTATGGCTGTCGTCGATGTTAACAAAGCTGCACTCTCAACTCCGCTAGCTCCGTTCGGCTGGCATTCTCCGAGGCCATGGATTCACTGCTCCAGTGTTCGGGAACGTTATGGTAATCGTCCCTGATTGTCGACTTCAAATAGACCAGTATGGGGAAGAGTGTCCTAGGGTGAATTTTTTGTGAATAAATCATTTGGGTCTGTCTTTTAGTTACAATGGTGAATTAGTACTTTATTCCTATGCTCAGTAATCAGCCATTTAGGAGTATTATCTACGGTAATTATTAAAAAATGGAAACTCAAAAGATAGAAAATACTGCTGGATAAATAAGTAAATACACGAGGAAACAGAGGATTTAAAGGTAGCTTCCATTCATTTCATTATCTAATTGTAGTGGTAAATGGTAACTTAGATAATGAAAAAAATTAATTGAATCCCATGGAAAGAGAAAAGATTATTTAAGTAGCCCTTAAAGTTAACACTAGATTTACCGAGACCGTCAAAACGACGGTTTTCAATTTTCTTGCTAAAAAATTAAATAATTACAATTAATATTTTTTCGAAATAATTGCATGACTTTTCTACATATGTAGCGGTAATTAATTTTATAAATTGTTTCTATTTTTAAATGTATCCAAAATGCAAATTTTTTTGTGCTATACCTATTTCTACCAACACCCGTCAAAATGACGGCTACTAATATTTAAGACAAATTTGATATTTGTTGTACGGTTTATTGCTATATTCGCCAGTATGATTTTAGAAGTTGATAAATAATACCTTGTTATCTCAAAAATGAATCATTTATTCTATATACTACATATTTTCTGTTGAAAAAGAAAACAAATTGGTTGTCACATGATGAGTGATCTCACAGGCTCCATATGATTTCGTTGAAAACTGAGGTTCTCACCGCATATGCTCAGTCAGTAATTTTAGCCATTGGCAGATATAGTAGTATTTATCCGCGCCAGTTCATCTCCACCCTCACGATTTCAACAGAGGTAAGATAATTTAGAAAAAATAAAAAATGTTTTTGGTTTTATATTTTTGTTATTTATCAGGCCGTAAAAATGACCAAGCAAATGAAAATAGAAAAGTTATTAGAAAAAATACGTAACATACCAGAAGGATTCTCTGACATTGAAGAAGATAAACTTTATGATAGTGATGGCGATCTAATCGAAAGTAATAACGGACCGTACGGTAGTGATGATTACATGTTTGATAGTGGTGATAATGACAGTGATCATGAGGAATCTTCTGCAAGTGATAGTGAATATGAAAATATTTTGAATATACCGAAAAGGAAAAGGAACCAACAATTATCTACAAGTTCAGAAGAAGAAGTAGAGGAGGATGAAATTGAATTGTCTGCGGATGGAACAGTCTGGAGAAAACTAAACGAAGGATCTTCTGGGGAAGATTACCACTACATAATATTTTCAAAGATACACCTGGTCCAACAGGATATGCCAAAAGGAACATAATGAAAGGTTCTGCAAGTAGTGCATTTTCTTTGATTATCGACAGAAATATTATGGAGTATATAATAAAATGCACAGAAGCGGAGGCTTTTAGAGTTTTTGGTAAAAAATGGACACTTACAGAAGAAAAATTAAAAGCTTTTATGGCTATAGTATGTGCACGTGGAGCATATGAAGCCAAAAATCTAAAACTTTCCTATTTATGGAATAAAAAATGGGGGCCTAAGTTTTTTGCAGATACCATGAGTAGGAACGATTTTACTGAAATTTTAAGATTTATTCGTTTCGACAACAAAAATTCTAGAAGTCAACGTTTGCAAACTGATAAATTTGCTTTAATTTCGAAAGTGTGGAATAAATTTATTGAAAATAGCCAAAACTGCTTCAAACCAGGGCAAAATATAACAGTAGACGAACAACTATTTGCTACAAAAGCTAGGTGCAGGTTTACGCAGTATATGCCAAATAAGCCCAACAAATTTGGAATAAAATTTTGGCTGGCAGCAGATGTCCAAAGCAAATATATAATAAATGGATTTCCATATTTAGGTAAGGATGAAACTAGTTCCTCCTCTACTTCATTATCTGAATTTGTTGCCTTAAAACTAATGGAGCCATATACGATGAAAGGGAGAACTGTAATAACAGATAATTTTTTTACAAGCGTATCGTTAGCATCGAAGCTACTTGCAAAAAGGACCACGTTGGTTGGAACTATACGTAGTAATAAACGAGAACTGCCAAAGTTTGTAAAAATAAAAAAAGATAATATGCAATGTTATTCAACTTTGCTTTACAAAGCAAATGATTTTATTCTCACGATATATAAAAGCAAACCACAAAAAAAGTACTAGTGCTAAGCTCA
Source organism: Schmidtea mediterranea (assembly GCA_022537955.1). Lineage (NCBI taxonomy): Eukaryota > Metazoa > Platyhelminthes > Tricladida > Dugesiidae > Schmidtea > Schmidtea mediterranea. Next base: position 91,202,632 of record CM039679.1, read on the forward strand.
AAACATAAGTCGGTTCAAATTAACAAAAATAAAAAGCTATTGCCCGAAACAATTACATTCTATAACAAAAATAAATGTGGTGTGGATTCATCTGATCAAATGGCCAGAAAATACAGCACAAAATCTGGATCTAGAAGATGGCCACTACAAGTATTCTTCAATATACTAGACCTTGCCATAATAAATGCTTGGATATTATATAAGAAAACAACTGCAATAAATATAGCAAGAAAAGATTTTATGTTTCAACTGGCGGACGAACTTGCTGCAGATTTCGTAAAATCAAGAAGTCAGATAGAGAGGCATAACCAGCAACCTCTTGATGAATCAACAAATACAAGAAAGCAATGTCAAACAGGGTTTTGCAATAAGAATAAAACTACTCTTATGTGCGATAAATGCAAACGATACGTATGTGGCAAATGTATATCAGTAAAAAAAATTATTTGTAAAAGATGCGAAGAATAAAAATCAAACTAAATTTTAAAAAAAGAATATCGTTCCTGAATTATTATTATTATTTTTTCTTTAATTGTTTCTGTTGTAAAATACTATAATATGCTTGTTATAAATGTTTTATTGTATTTTTATTATTTAATAAACAATTATACATATTGCCTCTCAAATTGTGTAAAGTATTTCGTAACCCGTCATTTTGACCGCTCATGGTAGAACTAGGTATATCAAAAAGTCCGGTAGATCTAGTGTTAATCATCATAACAATAATAATAACAATAAGAATCTGTCATTGACTTAAGATCATTATTATTAATATCATTATTATTGATTCGGGGATAAACACCTAACGATAGCCATTTACAACACGATAATACATGTTTCATTCAATAGCGTTCAATTGACCTGCTTTTTGAATTAGTTATCGCTAGGTTATCATTAATGAGTTTACAGCAATCTTTGTATATCTTTAATCGTGTTAAACCTCTATATTTTATCGAATTATCGTTTAAATTCTTAGCTGCTATCGTAAAATAGTTAGTAGATTTTAATTTGATAGGTGATTACATAGATTTCCGAAGGCCTCCTTCCCTTTAACCTCAAATTGTTCTGAAGAGCTTTGTATGTTCATGTTAGATTTTAAAAGTGCCCATTGGACTACTCTGTGTTATGATTTTAGCCGATTAGTATTAATATTTTAGGTCGATTTTTCGGGAGGAGGTAGAAAGGGAAGCAACCAAAAGATTGACTCCCGATCTCCCTTCTGTCCATGTAATTGTAAATGAATTGACGTTCGAGTCCGTCGTTACATTCCGGATCAAATGTTCTTGTTACTGCAAAATAACCCCAAGTTATCATTGTTCCGGTTTTCACACTAACTTTGTTGGCATAAACAATTGACAATCCAAACTAAAATAATGTAAAATAACTGATGGAGATAATAATATCGAACATTACCCATCTGAATAGTTCTGTGGCTTTTCGACAAGGGGTTTATTCCCTCGAGGTTACGACAATACATTCTTTCCTTTTTAACTGCAAATTACAAATTAACTTTAATACACCAAAAAAAATGTTTAGAAAATTTGGAACTGGCATTTTCTAACAGAAATTTCTATTGCGGTTAGTAAAATGTTAATAAAGTATTCATAGAGTAAAACCTTTTAATTTAATGGATTAAAACAACGAGAACAGACAGAAAAATTGAGGTAGAATTGGTCATGATAAATCCATATTAGGTTTCATAAATCAAAACAATTTATACAAACTTTGCATGATGAGACTGGTTAATTTTCGGCAGGTGAGTGCTTGTCCGAGAATTCATATTGAACCGAGAGAATAATGAACCAAATCATTTGTGCTTTGCTGTGCGGATAATTTTTTTTGCACAGTTCACTAGATAGAATGATGCTGCTCTAAAATAAATGACCACTATACAAAGTGTGTAACATGACCTACCAGATACACATAGTAACAAGCTATGAATGGTAATCAAGATATGCATAGACACCATTGCAACCAAAGTTTATCGATCCAAATGACGTGGTAAATGACGATATATAAACTACGCTAAGAAGTAATGTTACATCATTATGTTTTCTCAAACAAACGTTCAACACCAAAGTCAAAAACTGGAGAAGAGATTTCGTGGCCAAACCACCGGAACGACCAAGAAGGAATTCCGAGAACCAACTCCGATGATGTCCGAACTAATTCCCCGATCACCTATCAAAGGTGAGGGAATCTAGAATTAAATTTTAGTACATATAAAAGGTATTTGAATTATCCTAAATACCGTAATCTAGAAGAATTTACAGGAACGCCTTCTTCAGGAAGACCGACACAGTGACAACATATGATTCAATTCAACGAAATGGCAGCAGCACAAGGTCGCCAGATCCTGTGGGACTACGGATATATTGTCTCAACACCGGAAACTGCCATGTGGCCGGCTCGATTGGAGGTATGGATATTCAAAAGGGAGCCTGGCCGGAACCCGACAGAGTAAAGTCGTTAGCTTGGATGAAGAAGATCGAGAGTTACAACAACGGCGACGAATGGCCCGGATGAAGCTGAACAGAATCAACCATGATATAATTACAGGAAAGATTCCGGGTTCAGATGGTTACACTCCAGAATATGAGGTCTCATCTGATCTCAGCTACCCTACTCTGAGGACTTTAACCGCCCCGACTCAAGTAATGACTCCAGAAGCACTGATCCATCCAGGTATGCTAGAACGATTGGAACCACTACAAGGAGGGAGAAAATCTCATGGTAAAAATTTCTGCGGGGCAAGATCTCGTTTCATCAATTCGTGATTGAAAAAACAAATTTAGCAATTTTGTGAATTAAATAAGTTGTAGCCGAAAACGTTATTTTTTTGTGTTTGGTTTTATTTATATTAAATTGAAAATTTAGATAATAGTGATCTAGTTAAATGTCATAGAACGCTGTTCCTAAAAATGGAATTAGATATACGTAAGGAGTGCAATAAACTGAATTTTCCAACAGGTAGTGGTTACGATATCGATGAAAGTTTTGTTCAGCGTATCATCAGCAGGGATTTGAATAACTAAAATGAAAATTACTAAACTCAGTGTTAGAGTTAAACCTTACTTGCGTTATCATTACTAAGAATTTAAATAAATGGATACTTTTAAATCTCATATTTTATCGGTAGTATTCTAATCATGAACAATGTAAATTTTCTTGACTATCAGAAATTTCTAATATTTTGTTTTATATTTGTGATACATGGTATAATTTTTAGCAGTAATAATCGACGTCCATTTGAACAAGTGTCAGATACAACAAACTCAGATTTCATTTTTTTAAAATCATATTTTGAATTCAGTGTTGGACTCTTGCCAAGAGGACCCAGGATATTCCACCGGACGAGAGACTCGTTTTATTAATGTTTTATTTTATTTTTGATTTCTGCTTGCGGTGCTTGTTCATGTTTTTAAAAGCCATTTTAATAATTTGAAGAATTTTTAATTAAAAATATTTTTTGTTTTAATTGGGACTTCTAGCCCAAGAGTGAACACACTAGAATTTGCTGGGCACTGATGGTTCATTAAAATATTAAACCTGCCTAAGGGTCACTACTTTCCACCAAGCCTACGTTAGAGATTCTACCGCTAGTCACCCGTCAAAATTGACGTTGGTACTGTGAACTAGTGGGTGGAAGGTTAGTAAAAGGTGAGCTCCTCTACAAGAACTGCTAATGCCCTAACCCTTCTTAGGTTTACGAGCTGTCATAGAAGACTTCGTGCTCTAACTCTATCGGTCCCCTTCTCGCCTATTTATCTCATTTAATATTTAACTTAATAATTCAACCATTTCGACATTCCGATTTTTAACTAATTTAACTCATTTTTAATACTAATATCAAAATTAACACTAATATATTATTATTTAATTGACCAACAATTACAACATCAAAAGGTTTCACATCACAGATTAGAGTTGTTGAACGCGCGGTGTTTAGAACCCGTTCTCGTCAAGAATATGCCCTATCAAACGACCCTTGTGAAGTTTAAATAACCTCTCATGCTTCTTGATAGGCCGATTCCTCTTCATATTTCTTTTTGGCCCTTTTACTAGCGAGCGTGAGAGTCCTGTGGTAAGGATCTTTATACCGATGTCCTTCCCCGTTACGTTTCGGATCACTATGGCTTCTTGTTCGGCCGATAGTGTCGCGCCACTCTGCACCAGGCCTGTGCGAATTTCGTCTCTCAACTTGAGATCTTTAACTTCCTTTTCCAGCGCCTGGGCCTTCTCTTCTGCTTGCCGCAGGGCTTCATCTTTCTGTATCAATTTACTCTTCAATCCTTCTATCTCTGCCTTCAAGTTGAATGCCGCTTCTGGACGTAGCCATGTTTGCTCCATGTGACGGCATTTCCGTACCATGGTCTCCGCCCTCTGACTCTGATTTTAAAGCCTTCCAATGATATTAGGAGATATCACTTCGAAATTTCTCCATCATTCTTCTATTTGATTCCACTGAAAGAAATAAATTTTAATATCCCTATCTTTTTTATCAATTGATTACGGAAGGTTACATTTTATATGGTATTCAATTAGGGTTGAAATCCTACTATATGGATGAGAGAAGGGATGGGCACGCGCATTTTAATTGTCCTACACGTCTAGGAAGAGTATATACAACAGTGTTCATAGACGTGGCACCGGCCAACGTGCTATGCCCACTGTTTGGGACACTCTGGGTCTCTTAGTCACACAAAGTTTCACAGGATCAGCAGGTTATCAAAAATCCTAGTAATGTAGTCGTCAATCTCTGAAAAACTTGGATCTAAATTTCAAATATCAAAATAATAATGTTGGGCCAAGACAGGATTTTGTTTAAACGAATCTGTAACACGCACGCAAATACAACATGCGGATTTAAAATCAGACCCATAAAACATCAACTAACCATGCTAAAATATGAGAGAGAAACAATTAAATATAAAATCAAGAAACACAAAAACAACACGAAAACATGAAAATTTACGAAAGCGAAAGTCCATGAAAATGGAACAAAAATTAAATAATTTGAATTGGAAACAATTCAATTAAAAAGTTAAAAAAATAAAATTGTCAAATTAAATCACGAAAATAACAAAATTAAGATCAGAATATACCAGAAAATTACAAGGTCAAGTTTTGTTTTACTACATCAAATTTAACACGCAACGTTAGGGTCGTACAATAGGTATATATACCGATTCATTTTCACAGAATTTTAATCAGTTTTTGCAATAAAAAACTCGAACTCTCGTCTTACAGTACGAATTTTCTAGCAACATTCATTCTTCAATTTTGATGTAAGTGAAAGAATATACGATACTTTCTACACGTCGCGTACAAACAACCTCGTGTGAGCTCTGTTTGGGCGTCAGCGTGGGGAAAGGTTTGTAATGAAGTTCGAAATGAATTATGTCAGATATGTTGTATTATTATGTACTGAAATATAACTTAAATGAAAGTGATTTATGTCGAAATTTGCCGGCCCACACCCACTTATGCACCACAAGAAAGCAACATCTACACAACAATTGAGGCTGTGTAAGTGCGGTTTATCCGCCAATAGCCTGTGTCCGTGATGGTTCCGGCGTGAATAACGCAGGGCCTAAACGTCAATATTATCCGTTATAGGGGAAACTGAGAGGAGGGAAAGTAGTCTTTTGGCTGCTCCTCCACCACTCATTTCCTATAAATTCGACGAAACTAAAATCATTCTCATATAACGGCTAAAAATCATAAACATTGAGTAGCCCGGTGGGCACTCATAAAATCATAATCTCAACACAACTATCCTAAGGTCAAATTAAAAGGAAGGAGTAGGGAAAGAATCAGAAATAATTGCTATGTCCTTCATAAACTACTTTAACTGAATCTTAAATTAAACTAATGAAACGAGGTAATACGGGAAAACCCGAGAAATTGACTATCTCCAAGATAACGAGCTAGAGTAACTCAAAAACCGTAGATAGAAATTTAATAAATGACGATGAAGGTCCGATACTATGACTATCGCCACAAATGGCATACATTAATTTGACCCTAAGGTAATAATTCAACCCACAAATTTAATTCGCATAAAAATTAAAAATAAACAAAATCATGGTAAGTCAACCTTTACTGCAAAATTCCCCAGAGTCAGCCGAAACGAGCATAATTATTTAAAAAAGTAAGACGCAAATAAAAAAGGATTGCCACCACCGCGTGTTAAGTTGCGCATAAAAATTTTTAGAAGTATCCAAACTTGATTTAAATCATTCACTCTTGATCAAAATTCCGACCCAAATAATTATTAAACGATTACCGAGAAAAGATCTACCCCAACCGAACCTCAATTGTAACTAAATAAGTCTGATAAAATATTCAAATTGCACAGTATATCAATCATAACAGAACTCATAACACAGTAATGAATCTCTTCCAATGATCAACAAAAAAATCAGCCGATCAATAGGGATAATTGTGTTGTAGATTCCATGGAGTATCTGGAATCCGAATTCCACCATAAGTAAATTACAATTCATCCGCAATTCAATGCGAATTTCTAATTAAAAATTCATTCACCTAAATTATAGGAAAATTCATCTAACCCCAGATCTTGGCATCGGAAAAACTATAAATCCAAGTGAAATCCGCCATCGAACGACCAAGAGATGACCATAGAAGCTCCAAATTAAATCGGTGAAGTGACATCAATCGATCGGGAAATTTAAATCAATGATATTAGTAAATGAAATTGTAAACATTATAGTGAGAATCCCATTAAATAATAGCAATCGATCGGGGTAGGAAATTGCCACGTCGCTAGAAGAAAAATTGGACGTTGGCATTTTCGTCAAATCGTACACACCAGTCATAGCAAATCTACCGGATAGAAAATAGAACGATTAAATAGAAAACCAACAAGTAAGAAACACAATATGCGTGCACGAAGGTAGACGTATATATAACCAGGTCATCGACTACAAATCAGTATTTTGATTAATTACCATGAACTTGAATAACCGACGACAGGGAGATTTCAGGACCAGAGGCTGTTCCTTTCGCATGGCTGATCCAGAAGAAGTAATAATGGAACAGAGGATCGACACTCAAGATAGTAAGGAGTTAAATTTAATTATCTTAACTTATTTAAATAAACTCTATTTTATGATAATCTATCCTCATCCGAACGGACCTTGTTGCCCCAGATTCTACCAGAGAAATTCAGTGTAAGCCACCAAGTATCCAAAATTAGAAATCAGACGAAAGTTTCTTGCTTTATTAAGTAGCCACAATCCAAGAAAAGAAAAATTCGATTGTAATTTATGCCATTTGTATCAAGAATAAACGTCTATGACTTGTCAACTTTATGACTTAATAAATGAACCCGACCAAGCATTCAGCACGTACAATACAGATTCATGCCCGGAGTTATGAATCGGTCGAGACTCTCATCCGTCAAGAACCACCATTATGCCCTAATGAGTCACGAATTTTCGGATCTAAACCATCTGCGTGAAAAATTAAAACAAATTTAATGTCCGAGTATGTGCGTGCGGATTATCTAACTAGCCGACGAGAACCCGACGCCCTGAGGCAGAATAGCTTACGTAAATCGATCATTTCGGCAGTCAACTTTACTCCGTACCAAAGTCACAACCCACCACTCGTGTTAGGCAGTTCCTACGGCCACGAGATAAAAACAATCCATGAGAACAAACTTGACGGATTATGCGATTAGATAGACTTATTATGTTTCAGATCTGCATGGACACCCTATACAATGATGGAAATCAAAATCCGACATTTCACTAAACAGTCGCCATAAGAAGTAGCTGTAATGAATCCTACACCAGCGAAATCTCGGCACATTCCCCCGTAGAACCTTCACCGACCACGATTTGTCGCTAGAACACAGTGAGACTACTCCGACCCAAGACCATTATCTACCGCATATTATTTAAATTATTTTATTGAAATCCCATATTCATCATATGGTAATAAGTATAATAATTCGCTATTCTATTCAACAGACTCATGGGTGGACGAATCTCGAATTACAGTAAGATTCCTATCTCACTCCGCTGCCAGATGCAGCGATGAGCGGCTCCATCTACTGCCTTCACCACGGCTTCCCCCACTAACATACCGGTTCGATCCGGGTTAACGAAAAAAAGCTTTTCAATTTTACTATCTTGCGTGCGTGAAGGTTATGGTAAGTACCAAATTACGCTGTACCAACGCAACAAAAATTAAATAAAATATTTTAAATTTAAATCCTCATGATGGAAGTTCGAAAATAAGGACATTCTGAATGAACTTAAAGAAAAATAATAAGATGAAATAGTAAAAAAATTTAAACTAAATTTTATTTTTTCCAAATAACTTTGTCATAAAACGAAATAAGATTTGACGTAAAATTAAATATAACAACATTATAATCATACATAAAAAGAAATTTACTTGATTCTTCCAGTTGCAAAATATCAAAAATACAAAATGGTTTCTTTCGTAAATAATGTAAATAATGATTAGCAATAGTAAAGAAGAGAGTAAATAGTGATAAGAGTAGAGAGAGAGAGAGTAAATGAGTGAGTTTTGCTCAACCAGCATCGCCTTATATATCACGATTGTTCGTGTGTGTGTGTTTTTGATAAATTAAAACAAGGAATTTTCTAGAATATTCCAAAATTATAAAATTTTATTCTTTTTGATTTAAAATTAAATTTTTATATTTTTGTGTACAGAAATTTTTATTTATTTTATTTTTCTTAAAATTCTCCATATTTTCTAAATTTAAGTTTTCTGCTCAAAAACACACAGACGTTATCGTGCTGGTTAAACAAAATCAGTTTTTTCCCAACAAATTTTTAATTTTCAAACCGACCACAACGTTCAAAAATTTACGTCATCTGGGCTCAGGAAGATTTTCACATTATTTCAGGTTAAAGCGTTTTGGTACTAGTTGAAATATCGTATTCAAAACATTTAAATAAGTTTCAAGTTATTTAATTAAATTAAACTGATAAAACAAATCTAATGCCATGATTATTTGGGAATTTTAAATTAATAAAATTTGTTCTAGAAGTAGTCAATAGAGTAACAGGTTGTATATTTTATTTAAATTAAATGAACAGATGAGGAATTGAACATTGCACCCAAATAATAGGCAGGTTCGATGTAATTTAAATAGGATCATCATAATGGGTATGAGTTTAATCCAAAATTAACGATAAGTAAGACCAAGAATTGAAAATTTGAAGAACCACCAGAGTTGATGTAAGTCTTTCTATCGGCCGTCTAGAACCCGTAACGAAATGTATTCAGGAAGTAGTATTGGAAGCTATTCTCACCTGTCTGGATAATTTTCGGCTGTTATCCACAGTATCAATGTGATTTTTCCACTAGGGCATAGCAATGGAATAAACTTATGAAGTTAGCAAATAGAGTTCGAAGAGGGCATGGATCCTGGGTAGCATAATAGACCGATCAGAACGCTCGCCGTACACCAACATCAGTAAACATCCTAAGCGTATCACTTGATAAGTCAATTGCAATCTGATTAGATTCCTTATTTGTTTCTCTCGTTTACTTTGCTGCCAAAATAATCAATTTTACTCTTCGACCAACTGCAACTTATTTTGTTGTTTGTCCCATTTATACTTCTGGGTTGCCATTAATTTAGATTAAGTTTAGAAAACAATTTTTAACTGGTTGGATAATTTATTGGCTATTTAGTTCCACACGAATCGAACTTTCCGTCGTTTTATTCCAATTAAAAAATTTTTCACAAAACAAAAAGTGCCGCATCGAGACATCTTTAATGGAAACTAATAGACAATAATTATGGCAATTGATTAAATTTATAAGTGAAATCATTTTTGTTTAAAAATATCTTTTATTGGTTTTTTTCCATTTCTACAACAATTACTCAAATGCCTTTAAAAAACTGATGGAAAAAAAGTTTTTGGAAAATCTTTGTTGTTTTGGTTAAATAAATATTTGTTTAGCTAATTAATTTTTGGGGTACTACCGTGGCATTTTCGGTCTGACAAAGACAATCATAGACTTAATAATTTATTTATAAATACAAATATATATTTTTTAATGTGTCCGTTCCACATTCATATCTGACTAGTGTTTCTTTCCTTGTATAATTCATCCAATTGTAAATTATCATGTCTTATCCAATTAAAGTAACAATGCAGTACTGGCTTTTGGCTGTTCCGCTGGAACTATTAAGTATCGGTTTGCGTTTGGTGGGGGATTTTATGTGTCAAGATTTTTGGAAAATATATGGTTGATACCCAGACAACCCCATAAAAATATTTTTCACATACCACTCCAAACCCGTTGCTAGGCAACGTTGGAACTGTGTTCGAGTGAGTGAATTGTCCGCAAAAAGTGAGTGCTATTACTAATGCTATAATTGACCGAACGATCAATTTATTCTGCTATTATTCCGTTGCGCAATGGCACATATTCCTAGTCAACTGAAAACGATATTACTATTTGTGATTGTGATTTCGAAAATTTCAGTTTTGTACTCATTTGGAAACCGGAACGCTTATCCTTAAGTAAATCTCGATGAAATAATGGAACATTAAATACTCAAGAGCTAAATGCGAAGATGATTTCATAATCAACTCTTTTTCATATCAGCTTATGGCCATTCTATTATATTCCAACGTCATTGAATCCAAATACCTCTATTGAACATAGCAAAAAATAGCTTAAATTAGCTTCAAATAAAAATTATATATAGAAAGGGAAATCTTCATTAAAAAACGACTCCAGAAGGACTAATGTGTTATACTTCTCTAAATGATTGGCTGGAATTGATAGATTTACTTGAAATTTTTTCAATCTTTTAAAAATTCTAATATTCTTCGTGATTCCGGCTATGTTTTTGTTTGCAATTTTGACCCATCCACATTTTGCCAAAGATTTAAAAAAAGGTCAATGTGCCAAACTCCAGCCGACAAGATTGTGCATGAGCAAACAATCATCAACGTTTGATCTTGACAAACTGGTCTCTATTTCCATTATTCATTCATTTCTATCGTAACGTTGCTTTGAATTTGTGTCGACAACTTGTAATGGGTATGAGATTCACATTTGTATTTTGCCGAATAAATTTAACAGTTCATTGTAATTATTGTTAGCATTTTCACTATTATGATTTTTAGGGGATTAGAATGTTAGTAGTCCTTTTTCCTTTATATTGTAACTAAAGATTCTTTGAGATTTGATAAAAGTTATTTATTATATGCATAACGATCTTCACTTTGTAAGCATAAATTGATTGCGATATTCGATTTTTATCTGATCCCTCTATTAATTTTTATAAATACGAATGAGTATTTAATTGTATCTTTAATTCTTCAAATTCTGTAATAATTTTTCCTTGAAGTTAGTGGTACTTGCAACATTTGGTTCCTCTTAAAAGTTTATATTAAAAGGTTTATAGCTCGAAACCAATTATTTTTTGGGTTGATATTTTCTGTCGTTACAATTATTTTTAGTAGGGATTAGCCTTAATTTCTCGGCTTTATTAACATAGTTACACGATGAAATAAAATCAAATAGTACTCCACCATTATTTTTCCATTTTTTCGATAAGTATTTTAATTATTTCGGAAAATTTGCGCATCTTTCAGTCCATATTTTCCATCTCAACTTAAAAATACTGATTTTTAGATGAAGGGTTATTTAACTAGTTAATAAGCGGACCACGAGAATAAAATGTTTGGACCATCTTAAAATTCCACCTTTCGATGCCAAGTGACCGCTTTTCAGCGGTGAAGAAACCGAGGCGTTAAATGCGGAATTCGTGGAAACAGCTCGATCAAATAGAAACTTGGTTCAACCTGACAAAAGTCCACAAGTTTCGTAAGAGTCCGATAATTACAGACAACATCATTATATAAAGTCGCACCCAGAGAGCACGGGACGAATGTAAATAAATGTGTAAATTGAAAAGGAACTGCAGAAACGTCTTCCTATTTTCCCTCATATTGGTCCATCAATTAGCCCCATGCGATGACTTAAAACTGGCGTTGAGACTCGAGAAGATGAAATAGAAAATAAACTTTTACAAAAGAGGATAGGTATGAAAGAGACCATTTCGAAGAGTATTGCGAGCATATTCACTGTAGCTAATTTATATATAGATAATACGTGATTATGTGACTAAGCATGTGAATGTATATTATCGACATCATAACGTAGGTATGTCTATAAATGATTAAATAAGTTTTTTATTTTGTCTTGAATTGTAAGTGCAATAATAAAACTATACTGATTAAGTTAGCAAGATTCAAAAAGGGAAATAGTCATCGTTATAATGTTAGAACTTCGTGAGAAATTGATTTGTATTTATTTTAAAAGTTTGGAAGATTAGAAAAAAATGAGTATTGTATAAAATAGATATGATTTTTATAGATATTCTAAAAATTAACCTTGAGATTCTGAGATTCCAGATACGAATATAGGAGACTCGTTTAAGCAATCATATTCGTATATATTTCCTAGATCAACAATCTCTATATTATCATTGGCATATAGAAAAGAAATATCGATTAAGTCAATATCAGTGTCTAGATAATTTGTATTATTATCAACTTTCGGTTTTGTAGAAAATTCAACACTTGTCGTTGCAGCATTGTCAATCAAAGACGTACTAAATGTTCAAAAATATCAAGTTAAATTTCCTTATAATAAAGTTAATATTTAAAATTTTAAATAATTAAAGTGAATTATTATGTAAACAGCCAAAAACGGATGTTTGTCATCAAGTAATCTATAATTATTTTAAATCAATACAAAAATTAAATGAATCAGATAAGTTTATATATTTATTATTATTATTAGAAAGTTTATATATTTCGCGGTATTTCAAAAATGTGGAATTTGTTTTACATCACTGAATATTTCACGCGTTGTAACTAGGGGTAAATGAACCATCAATAACTCGTGTTTTGATGATCCCTGCAAACCGAAAACCGAAGTCAAACAGAAACTATCAAAAATCCTTTTGAAAGTTCAAAATTTTTTAAATGAAAATACTAAGAAAAAATTTTTATCAAGTTAAAAAAATTAAAAGTTTTACCGAATTAATAAAATCAATATTAAAACGCTTAATGGATAGTAAAATGTTTGTCTTAATTGTTTAATGGAACAACATAGACCTTCAGATAATTTCTACTAAAAACATGATTTCAAGAAAAACACTATTTCCCTAAACTTTGAAAAACATTTATAGCAAGTTTATTCAATTTAGAGTGAAATTTGTAAAAGAATTACAATTTTTAATTATTTTTCAATACTTATGCTTTTGAAAATAAGAAAAATAAAATCTAATTCCCATGTTGATACCCGATTCCAAGTTAGCTATTCGGCATCAAAATGGCCTAAATCGAGCTGTGAATGTCAAAAAAGAACTACAGTCACTCCTGATCGATAGATTTTATTCAATTACTGTTTATTTGACAGTCACCCCCTCACTCTACGGCATACTACCACTGCTGAAGGAAAGCCATAGCTTTAAATTCCTATCATCAATATTTAATAGTCCGAAATTTCGTTAATTGAATAGTTGGGCTAAAACTAAAGTAAGAGTTTGTTGATCGTCTACCAAAATAATACAACGGTTAAGCAACGCACGAAATTTATTTTAATCAATACAGAACAATGATAAAATTTAACTAGAAAAATCGTAGCACTATCTTTGAATGTTACACCTTTTGCTTTAGTTGAATTCATATTACCTAATAAACTATAACATTTTGGTTCGAATTTCATATTGAATTTATTTTAAAGTTAGTGGAATATAATGCCTACAAAATGAAAGCATAAAGTTTGAATCGATTCGTTACACTCGTCTACGAATTAGATTTGAATAAGGCAATAAGAAATTATTTAGAATTAATCGAGTAATCCACACATAGGATATACATCAGTTATTATATATTAAGTGTTGTAAATGTAATAATAACAATTGAATTGTAATTTAACTTTGATTTTCCAAAGTGCGAAATATGTTCATGAGAATGGCATCAGGTTTCAACTTATAGTGTGTATAACACGTTGCGATAATGGTGTTTATCCGAGATTAACAGTGTGAATTACCTTTAGATACTGCAATTTATTAAATAGATCATACAATTAACCCATAATCAATTAAAAGTAATCAAAAAATTTCTGAACTTAACTGTCAGACACAAACACCACAAGCAAATATTAAAAAATATGGAAATAAAAATTTGATTAATTAAAATAACGCACAGCAGCTGCAAGCACAAAATAATTAATAAAACATAAATCACTAAACCTCACAAAACATACTAGAAAAGACATAAAACCGGAAGATGACGACCAAATAAAGCGATAGAAATGGAAGGAAAAGAGAAAATGTCATTGTTTAAGAACAAAATAATTTTTTTTTAAATAATAATCGAGTAGCTCGCAAAAATACAAAAGAAAAATAAATATAAAAACGAGTAAAAAATAAAGCTCCAAAAATTACAATTGGTAGCACATATGCACAAATTTTGTATTAATACCGTAGTTAAATTCATAACTTTAACCTAATTTAAATCTAAAATTTTTAATGAATCTTTTGACACTTGAATTTGTAAGTATTCTCGTTTATTATCAATATATCATTTCGTAATTCTTATGTTCTGTAATTAAAGTTTTCTATGGTTATTTGGATCTTCGATGTCTGAATACTTTTATGTCAACAGGTCCCCTGCAAAATGCATCAACAATTTTGAAAGCAATAACAGAGGCTCGCTTGGACCGTTAACAGGTCCAGGTGCAGCGCTTATTAGGAATGATATTGTTACATCCTCGAACACCGTAAAGTCCAGGTTACAGTGCACTAAACTGGAACATAGTCCGTAAGTCGGAAGTGAGAATTCGTTAATCGGGATAAGCAGAAAACTTAAATAGATTATGAAATTTGAATAGCTAGGGGTAATATGGTAAATTAAGATATTTTCTTATTCTAATTTAAGGTCTGTTGAGAAATCACACGACTGGAAAGACGAATCAAACCATTTTCGATTGGGATTGGCAGGTTTAAAATTGAAAACTTCTAATATAACTACTGGTCTAAAATTGTGGTTAAATGGACATATCGAATCACACAAATCACAAACTCAATCACAAATTAAATTAGTTATCACAAAATTCTCTAGTAAGCTAGCAAATAGATAGTTAATCATTCTGAACTTTGCAGACCTGCATCCGGTGAAGAAGTAGATTGCCTAGAAGACAACTGAATCCGATAAGTCGAAATCTTAAGTATTCGGCATACAGCCGTCGAGGCATACGAAAGTGGAGACTTAACAATACGCGTGTTGGAGCGGTTAATTTTGTTTCGATAACAACTAACACATAACAATCAACAAATATTGTTCACCAAATTAGACATCCAACCGTCAATCGACAAATAACGATAAAAAAAATGCTACTTAGTATCCGCATGAGTATTCTTTAAGGTGAACCTGATAAAACAATCTATCGAAATTTTAATAAAACTTAGGAATGTTTTTAATGTGAGCGAATGCATGTTAACATCTAAATATAAACTTATGAATTGATAACATAACTTTCAGTCTACCGAAATTCTGATTCGTTTTATCTGCCTGTCTGAAAATCCATTCTGTAGAAGTTACAATCATAAGAAACCTGTATTATCCCGCAGATCGTTTATCGAGAGAAGAGAGTCCGAAAACCACAGGGCAACATTAGAGGCCAAGCTATGTAAGAAAAATCGGCGCAGATTCGGGCGAATGGCAGAAATAGCAGTCGTTTCTCTCAGATGTGGAATTTTTGTTGAATAGTTCCAAGCAAAACATTAAACGTGAATGTGGGAATTTTTGGTACTGAAACGCTCTATACATGGCTGTGATACTATTTTCATGATCAGTAAATTTTATCTCATAATTAGTACATATATTACTGACATAGCTTTGATAGTACTAATTAGAAAAGTAAACTTTACGTTTCCATTTTGTACTTTACAGTGGAGTTTATATCATTTATATTTGAACAGATAATACCTGTTCTTTCCATAAGGGTACTTTCCGGTTATCTTGGCCTCGTTAAAAAATGAACAATTTCAATTTTAAAAATCTTTTTAAACCAATTTAGGCAATAAACAACAGAATAATCATTTTCCAGTAGCAGGTTCTTCAACTCATCCAGAATAGCATCGAATGGATTTCTCATCGTCAATACTGCTTCCCCACATGAACTCGACCAAGTAAGACTTTAGGAAGTGACGATCAGTGTTTTTTATTCCTTCACTTTGCTGATCCCTAAATCCCTTCCACGGTCTACATGTGTGCGTCTGTCTCAGGATCCACAAAGATTATATCGATGGTTGACCTTAAAGTCCTCAAGTCCAGCCCACTCTAGTTCTTCTGTCTTATATGCTTTCCATCTGTCTGAGTATATTGTTGAGTTATAATTTTATTTGGTTCGGTAGGAACTGTTTGCTCTGACTCCACGTGCTCTTTAAATGATAGCGGAATAACTCAACACAGGAAAACTTTTATTCAATACCAACAATTTCACAACGATTCAAAGGTTACTTTTACAATATTGGCAGGATTCCCACGGGAAGCCGCCTTTTTAATTAACTACTAAAATATCCTTGACAAGTCTGATTAGTTTTCTTTTCCGATCTCACGAATCCTTTTCAATTTTTCTAAACTATTTGTGTCCCTGTTGTTGATATGAGACTCCCTTCTAAAGGTTATCTCTCCTCAACAACTAATTTGATTGATGGAAATTTGAATTAAACTCCCGGGGAACGAGTTTATAAATTTACTTTCATCTTTTGGCCGCTTCGGCCGTTCCCCGATAGAAGATTGCGAAATAAATCATAATAGGGAATAGTTAGTTCCCTTCGTCATTAAATTTATCCAAATCGGAGAATTTCTCCCTAATTTAATTTATTTTTCGTCATTTTAATTAATTAATTTGTAGTTTTTTAATAACTTTTTCTAGGGGTCCCAAATTAATTTTATATTATTATTTTCGTACTCGTCTCGTCAATTGACATCGGTACCTACCCATTTCCCCTGGAAATTATTGATTTTAATTTTTTGATTACTTTTAATTACTTTATTTTTTCAAATTTTTATTTATTATAATTTTTGAAAATCATCTAACCCCATAATATGATGGTACCTTTGGTAATGTTCTCCTTAATTGCAGTCAGCAGTGTAGGCGCACATTGATAAGTAATTATTCCTTGGTTTTTTGGCATATCCCACCCAAGATTCATTGTTGAGGTAACACCCGACCAACATTGTTCTTCCGTTTAGTGAAAAGTGAATTATTTTTTTAAAAATCGATTAGATGCCAAATTTACTAGTATTGAATAATAATAAAAAAAAATTTCATTTTTTGATGAGGTCGAGATAAACAGAAAGTACCATAATGCGTTGTTTCGTGAAAATTAAATTGATAAAGATTACTGGCCGTAAAATATGCATAATGATTTGAATTGTATCCCGTGTAAAGCAATATTCAAAACTAAACCACAAGAGCTAATTCAGTAGTCAAAAGATAAATCCCATAATAATAGAGCAAATTCAAAAATTCATGCGAATCAAAAATAGTTATGCATAATCTCCATGAAATAAAACAATTATACCAGAGCTAACCCGTAATTATTTTTTGTACGATCTTTATTACACTTTCTAGTTTGATATTTTAACTTGGCATTGAGAACATCATATTTATTATTATTTTCTTTATTGTTTTTTTTACGATCTTTATTATACTTTCTAGATTGATATTTTAATTTGGCATTGAGAACAGAGTATTGATTATTGATTTCGTAAATTTCGGTAGTAATTTTCTCTAATTTTCTGAAAATTATTAAAATTTCTATAATAACTTTGCTTACTTCTTAAAACTTCCTTTAGAATTTTTATGAGTAGCAAGAACTTTAATTATAATTTTAATTACTTCGCCAAGCTTTTTGATACTTGATAACAAAGAATCTACAAAAGTCTCTGATTATAATGCATATTCAAGCTAGTTTATTTAATATATAAAAGTAATTTATAATACTAAACTAAATTCAAATAGTGAATTTATTTCGTTCATAATCAACTTAGCCCCTTCCATCGATATTTTTAAATCATTTATAAGTTCTACAAGTACGGTTAAAATCTAAATTTACAAATCACGCCAATTAATTAAAGATATATAAATGTACATCAATTTCATTGTTAAACTTTTCACATTCTGAATTAGAAACATTAATTTTTGTCTAGATAAGAATTTTATTACTTTTGACTTTAAATTGACGTTTTCGATTTTTAAATTGTTTCTTTTTCAATTTAAAAGATAATAAATTGCAGCGGTTCATGTTGTTTCAATTTCGATTACTATTTATTTAAACAATGTGTTAATTTTCAATAGATGAATGTTGCATAAAATATAATTGAGTACCAAAGTAAATAATGAAAATTAATATGAAGATATATTTAAATTAAATCAAAATTACAATTTTTGATCAATTATTTGAATTACTTAAAATTACAATTAATTTTTATTAAATTTTTGTCATGATGGCGCAACACACTGCCTAAAATTTATGAAGTTGGCTGGGAATTAAATTTGGTTGGGTAATATCCAAATGCAGGGTACCTGATGGGGAGTATATTTCATGAGTTAATAAATCAGTTTTCCTTACACCTCAATTGTGGTCAGAAAGATTTTATCATATTTTCGAAATAATTCATTAAGAATCTTGTTATTATTGCTGGGCACTGATGGGTAATCAAAAATATCAATACAGCCTAAGGTTAACTACTTTCCACCCAGCGCCTGCATAAGAAGTTTAACCGCTAGCCACCCGCCAAAATTTGACGTTGGTACTGTGTGCTAGTCTGTTGAATATTACCAAATGTTGAGCCTCTTTTCAAAGACTGCCAATGCCCTAATATTCAGTTGGGTTCACGCGCTGTCGTAGAAGACATCATGCTCTAATCTTAACGGTCCCGGTCTCCACTATTTAACTGTTCTAAACTTTTTAATATTTAACTGTTTAAGAAGAAAATAATTCAATTGCCAAACCAAGATTAAACAAAAATAAGATTATTATTAACAAATCAAGTGAATAAAACATTTACACAACTATCACAGTTTTCTGTTAATTATGGGCATTCTAAACCCATTTGCATTTATTATATGGCCCACTATTCGAGCCTTGTGCGATTTGAACAATCTCTCACGTGTTTTCTTGCCAGGCCGATTTCTCTTTCGGTTTCTTTTCGGAACTTTCTCTGGCTGTCATAAGGTTCCCGGAATGAGAATCTTCACTCCAATATCATTTCCTGTAACATTGCGGATGACTATCGCCTCTTGCTCGGTTGATAGTATAGTACCGCTTTGGACGAGTATGGTTCAAATCTCGTCTTTTAACTTTAAATCCCTAAATTTTCTTTCTTGTTCTTGGACCTTCTGCTTGGCTTGTTTTAAATCCTCATCATGTGTCAACTTAAGCTCCAGAGCTTCTACTTCAGTTCTTAATTTGGCCACGTCTGTTCCAGATGCCTGAACTTGCGCACCAGCGCTTCAGCTCTCTGATTTCGGACCATCGCTTCGTGGCTGTACTAAGCGATCTCCTTTCGAAACTTCTCAATCATATGTCGATTTGATTCCACTAAAATAAATAACAAATAGATAAGTCCTATCTCTGTCAATATTTGGTTATGATTAATTTTATAAAACGAATTTCTGAATTTGCTTATATGACTTTATGGAAGCACTCCTTCCAGGGACCTAATTATACTATCTGGATGAGGGAAGGGATAAGGACGTACATATTGAATCCGCCTGATATTTTTGGGGAAGGTATCTACAACAGTGCTCGTAAACGTGACACTGGTCAACGCATTAGAAAAACTGTTAGGCACCCTGGGTTACCTCATAATCCTACTAGACAAAACAATACTAAGGGTCGTAACAATAAGGTTATTACTTGCTATAATAACAAATAGATCATCATTATAATATCCCTAGTAATTGACACATTTAATAAAATGATTAACTGTAACCACAATAAAACAAAAAAATTCCCAAATTAATAATAATAATAATTATAAAATCAATAATAATAATAACCATAATAATAATAATGTACTAATAACAATACAATTTATATTTAATAGGGGCAGCACAATTTACTCGTAAGGTTTATAATAATACTTCTAAAGTTTTAATAGTATGAATAATAATTATGTTCATAATAATAATAATAATAATAATAATAATAATAATAATAATAATAATAATAATAATAATAATAATAATAATTCTCATAATAATTCTAGGTATAATAATAATAATAGTAATATTAATAATACTGATTTTCAAGAATTTAAAATTTGTCCCTAATCTTCCTAAAAGAAATATACTATAATCCTTAAAATGTTAGTTTATTGGTGTTAAAAAATAGTATTAATTAATTTAATTAACTATATAGTAAAGTATAAAATTTTAATTCATATAATATAATTACCCTTAGTATTTATAAAATTTTCTTGTTTTATATTGTTGGCGAATGGGGTTGGTTTTTATTTATTTTTTCTAGGGTATTTGTGCATCTACCCCCTAAACGCCATCACGATTATTATTATATCCCTCCTATGTACCCATGGTGATTTCCATGTTGGTACTGTACATAGAGGTTGAAAATTCATGAGCAGGTGAGCTCCATTTCTAGAACTACTCCTCATGATATTTTCACTTTCGGGTTCTGGACTGCCGATGTTAGGTCTTACGTCTTTCTTTTCCTATATCCTGGTCCTTACTCGTCTATTCTTACAATTTCTATACTTATTTATCATCTTTACCCATTATTTGTAAATGTATCCTTCAAAAATTTGGGCAGCGTTCCTCCCTTATTTTTGGATAAATTTCCTATTTCATTTGTTTAATCACGGAATCGACTACATTGTTCCTAATTAACCTTTATCTTTCCCTATATTAAAATTTGATTAATAATTCTTTAACTCCCGGTACATTTCCCATGATTTTAAGTAATTATAACCCTCTGCGATCACTTCAATAAAAATTTCTCTCTTCTGTCAGATTATATCATTCAACCTTTGGAAAACTGCTTTCAAATTTACATTTCTGCACTAACCTATCCTTTTCTACTCGATTTTTAATTAATTTTCCGTAATTATTTTAAATTTTCCCTGCAAAACTTTAATCCCACTTAACTATAGTCGCACTTCCCGAATTTTATTTCGACTCGCTCCGGCCACTTTTCAGCAGCCGCCTCGAGTATACAACGGCGCCCTGCGTAGCGGTCCTGTGCACAAGGCCAGACCCGACTGCGGACTGCCGAGGCTCCAACGAGGCATGACCCACGAGCTCAACTAGGGAACTTAATCCACAGCCGGCACACGGTCCGTCCCATCGAATGCTATTGAAATACGTATTATAAATAAGATTTTAGGGGGATTTGTCAGTGGCACCAAAAGATTCCACGACCATCCAGAATAAAATCAAAGTAACAAGACTTCGAAAATATATATTTACACAAAAATAACAGTACTTACAATCCACAATCATGCAACCAGATTTGAAAAATTGGCATAAATTGGCATAAACACTTTGTCTGACTGAAAAAATGTCTAAAAATTTGTAGTCTAGAATTTTGTAAGTCTGTCTCAAAATTGTGAAAATGACTGCCGTATATATAGTATTTTTGTGCCTGTGTGCGACCAATGGGCGATTTTTCGCCATTTTTAGGGCTTTTTAATTATTTTATTTATTTCAAAATATTTTTGTAATTTTTTATATATTTTTCTTTATTTTTTGATATATTAATATTTTATTGTTGGATTTTATTTTTATTATTATTTTCTTAAAATATTATTTTTAAACCCCAATATTTTGTTTTCTGGTCGCCTCTTCTGCCTGTTTTTTTTCTAAACCTTATTTTGTAAGGTTTTGGCAGTTTATTTTATTTTTCGTATGTTTCTTTTTGCATCTGTAGGCATTTTTCCGAATTTTAATTAATTATTTGTTTTATTTAATTTTTGTTATATTTTTAATTTGTTTTAATTAATATGTTTTATTTTATTTTTGATCTCTTCTTGCGGTGAGTGCTTATGTTACGGCAGCCATATTGACAATTTCCAAACGACATTAATTTTTTTGTTTTAACTTATACAATTTTCACCTTTTTGTTTAAATTGGTTTTGTAATTTTGTTTTAATTTTGGCTCTAAGCCCAACAATATTAAGGGTTCTCACCATAACCCTTAAAAATCAAGAATTTAGAATATATTCCAATATGTACTATATCGCTTATTATTAATTTAAGGATAATCTATATTTAATTTATTTCACTTGCCATTTATTGCCATGGCAACTTATTATAAGATTTTCAATTCCTATAATAAAAGTAAGTACCGATTTTAAGATACTTTTTATTTAATTTTTTTGGCAAGTCAGGATTTTCAGAAGAATCAAACCTATATTGGTAATGTCTACTACCACTGACACTCATAATAAGGTATATTTATTCATTTTTTAAGCTTTATTAACTTTAGATTGCAGGACTCCCAGATTTACCCTCAGAACAAAATCTTGAACAAAACCATTAAAGACTGATATGAAATTAAGATAAAGTGGGTTTAATTTGTACAGTTCGTAAGGTGACCCCGGTTTCAAAAATAAATATAAAATTTTCAACGTTAGCATTAGGTTCAACCAAATTATGATGACAGTATTAAAATGATAACAATAATAATAATGACAATCTAAAAGGCTGAATATAATCATTAACAAATCTATGATCCTAGGGCTTACTTTGGGATCATTTTTATCCAGTACTATCGTCAATGATGGATTGTGAAGTAATATCTTCGAAAATCAAAATTGCTCGGTATTTCTTTAGTTGTAATTTATGAATATATGCAATCTTATACATTTTTTTCGTCTATCTTACATTCGGCTTTTGGTTTACTTCGTGTACATTAATCTCTTTTATCTCTCTTTCGTTTGCCGTTTGTTGACCTTTATATTTAGACCTTTCCCAGGACCTCAACACTACTCTTTCGAGGGTTGGGCGAAAGTATTTAGAAAGGGAGAATACTGAGCGGTTCCAGCTACTGCATTCACCACGGATTCCCCGCTAACCACCGGTTCTATCCGGGGTAACAAAAATTTCATTATAATCACTTGCGTGCGTGTGAGTTATGGTGTGTGAGAAATTGAATTTTTAGGGTGATCTTTCAGCTTAATCCTCGTGATGGAGGTTCGATAACAAAAAATTTATTTCGAAAATAAATGGTAAAATATTTTTATAAAAAAAAATTTTATTCTCATAAAAAAAATATATTTCACGGCAAAATACAAAAATGTTTTAGACACAGACTTTCATGCTCATAGTCTTATAAAAATTTAAAATTAAAAAACTATAAAAGTTATAAATTACCAACAATAATTACTTTGTTTTCCTTTCGAAATGTCCAAATAAAATTTTCAAAATGTCGAATAAATAAAATAGTAAAATAT
The DNA here is from genome assembly GCA_022537955.1 of Schmidtea mediterranea. Lineage (NCBI taxonomy): Eukaryota > Metazoa > Platyhelminthes > Tricladida > Dugesiidae > Schmidtea > Schmidtea mediterranea. The sequence goes on from CM039679.1 coordinate 91,226,166, forward strand.
ATTAAAAAGTAAACTGAGAGTAAATAGTAGAGTAAAAATCGAAGAAGTGATTTTTGCTCGACCAGCATTGCCTTATATATCAGGATTTCCCATGTGTGTGTGTTTTGATACGGTAAAACAAGGAATTTTCCAGAATATTCTAAAATTATAATTTTTTAATTCCTTTTGATTTATTATTAAATTTTTACATTTTTTTGTATAACAAATTTTATTTTTATTTACATTTTTCAATTTTCTTTTTAAATTTAAGTTTCCCGGTCAAAAACACACAGGCATTATCGTGCTGGTTAAACAAATATGGGTTTAATCAGTTTTTGCCCAACATTATTTTGACCACTCATATTTTCATTCAACGTTTTTACTAATGCTACTTCTTTAACTTTATTTATTTCTAACCGTATTTGATAAAGTATTTCTAAATTTTAAGGTTATATCAAATTTTTTTAAAAATTCAATTTCACTAATTATTTTGGAGAAATCTCTTAAGTCAAAATAAACTCCACACGTTTTGATTCTGTAATACCTAAAATTTGAATTTGTATATTAACTTTGACTAAAATTATAATACATGACTCATTGGTACATCTCAATTTTGTTAAGCATTTTTCAAGCGTACTAATTTCAATCTCCATAACACTAATTTTAGCTTCAATGTCTAATAAACAAAAAGTAATTACCATCAATGTATATCGAAACACTTGGTCTGTCATTTAATTTATCATATTTAATTATATTATTAAGTGAGTTATAATATTAACTTTGTAATTAAGAACACAAACATAATTATTCAAATTTACATTGAAATCATTATTATATCCTAAATCATCCATTCTCCATTTATCAATTTATCAATTACTGTATATATTCGGATCAGACAAACAGCTACAATTATTATCAACAAAACATTTATAATGTTCACCATTCAAAATACACAAACAACCATCATTCTTCTCAATCATACTTTCCCTGTTCAATACATTACATACATTTACTGAAGAGTTCCAATCTCCTCTTCTCGTGGTGGAGCATATTTATTTTGAAATTGCGTGTCATTTTCATTATCTCTTTGAACTGATGCTATTGATTCTCGATATTTCAGGCTCCGATTTAATTGCAGCTCAAAGCATTGGTGTCTAAAGGCATACCAGCATCTGAATTTGGTCTATAATTTTTCTGAAATTCAAATTCAATAAATCTTGGGAGATGTCTTTTAAAAAAAGAATTAAATCTTGAACATGTATTTTCATTTTTTCTACAGATTTAAATTTATTCATTTTCAAATCTTTTTTAATTCATTTTCTTCTAATAAAATAAAACATTTAAATGCTTGTTTTGCTAATTTCTCAATTTTATCAGAACAATCCTTTGCAGTGTTGGGCTTAAATCCAAATTAAAACAAAATAAGTTGAGTATCATTTAAAACAAAAAAGATTAAAATGAGGAAAATGGCCACTGGACATATACATGCACCGCAAGCAGAAACTAAAAATAAAATAAAAAACATCAAATAAACAAATTAAAAATATAAAAAAATTAATTAAAACAAATATAAATAAAATCAATTAAGGCTTACCGTTGTAAAAAAAAACACGTATTAAATAAATAAAACTGCCAAAACCTTGCGAAGTAAGATTTAGAAAAAACATATGCAGAAGCGGCGACCAAGAAACAAAATTTTAAGGGTTAAAAAGAATATTGAATAAAAAGTAACAATAAAAAATAGACTCGATAAGATAAAAATGTTGGGCCAGAACACAAATAGCCTTGAGAATTGTTTAAATGCATCAGTAATACAGCACGAAAACCCAGCACCAAGATAACTTAAAATATAACATACAACACCAACTAAACATTTTAAAATCTGAGAGAATATAAATAAATATAAAATCAAAAAACATAAAAGTAAAATAAAATAAATTCAAAATGCATCAAGAACCGCACAAAATCTAAATAAAAAATAACATAATAACAAGAAAATTTGACCGTAAAATGACCATTTATATAAAATTAAAAATTAATGAATTAAATCAATAAAAATAAAATATTTTTGGCTGAATAAATTTAATTAAAAATGTTAAAAATAAATTACCAGTTTAAATTAAGAAATTAATAAAAATTTAATTTAGATAACACAAATAATTTCAAGGTCAAATTTTGTTTAATCGCAATAAAATTAACACGCAAGGTTAAGGCCAAATGATAGGTATATATACTGATGTGTTTTGACAAAATTTCAGTCTTATTTTTCGGAGAAAAATTTTCTAGTATATCTCGAGTTAGTGTGCATAACTAGCTGAGAGCCGTGCATTCAGCCAATTAACACTGATAAGGGTTTTGACTGAACACGTTAACTCTCAGATAGTGCACGGGTATTGATTTATATGATGTTATGAATTAATGACAAGATGATTTTATGCCAATTTATGATTGCTACTATGCGAATTTACGAAGGGTTATGAATTAATGACATGAATTGTGATCAAGATGATTTTATGCCAATTTGCAGGATGAATTTATGTATGCCAAATAAATATTTTAAAGCCACAATTTTGTGCATTGAAACTTTTACTCAAGTGACACGGTAAAACTTATTTATTATTTCTTTTTTTTTCGGCCCACAGCCAAAACATATCGCAAGACAGTAAAATAAAACACACTATCGAACTGTGTAAGTGCGTGTATAATCGCCAATAGTTCGTGCCCGTGAAGGCTCCGGCGTGAGAACGCAGGAGCTGGAACGTCAATATTATCCGTATATAGGGGAAATTGGAAGGTGAGGGAGTAGTCTTTTGGCTGCTCCTTCATCATCCGTTTCCTGAAAAATAGACCTAAAAATCACTAATAACAATCGGCTCAAAATATCTAACACTGAGTAGTCCAGTGGGCACTCATTAACTATGAAATGAACATACGTAGATCTTAAGGACAAAGAGAGTGAATGGATAGTGGGGAAAATTGCGAAATCGTTGCAACAGTTAAAATGAATAGCCATCGGAAAAAGATTAATCCGAACGACCAAAATCATGAAAATAATGTTTTTAAATAAGAAATAAATAAATTATGTTAAATTGAAACGGAAAATATGGGCAGAACGCTGCGTAAATTTTTGGAAATAGTTAAAACACTTATCATAAAAAACTGTAAAATAAGGCGGAACGCTGCTCAAATTTTCCGAATCAACTAAAATACATAAAAAATAGAAAAATAAAAGTGAAATGCGACTCAACGGTTGGTATAAGATTATCATGAAACTGAAAAATAAGGGCAGAATGCTGCTCAAATTTTCCGAATTAACTCAAATACTTAACAAAAATAGTAAAGTAAAAATGAAACTGTAAAATAAGGGCGGATCGCTGCCCAAATTTTCTGAATTGATGAAAATACTTATTGAAAATAGTAAAGTAAAAGTGGAACGCGTAAAATAAGGGCGGAACGCTGCTCAAATTTTCCGAATCAATGAAAATATAAAACCGTAAAATAAGGATAATGGTAATTATAATAATAACAATAATAATAATAATGGTAATAATAATAATAATCATGGTATTAGTAGTAATGATGATAATAATTATGATAATAATAATAGTAGTAATAATCATAGTAGTAATAACAATAAATATAATGGTAGTTATAGTAACAAAAATAATAATATAGGAAATAGTAGCAACAATTAATAAAGGTAATACATATGATGGCAACAATAATAATGTTAGTAATAATAATCGGGAACATTGTAGTTATAATAGGGATAAGGATGAAAGATATAATGTTGGTGTATTTAACATAACAAAGGGTGTACAGGCCAAAGAATAATCATCAGCATGGACAATAATGAGAAGGACCAAGCAAATGGACATAAAGATAGATGATATGAGAGTATAGGTTAACATTTGAAAGAGATAGGAGAATAATGGGACCTAAGAATCAAAAGCGAGCACAGGTCTTCTATCGACAGCTCGTTGGACCTAGAGATCGTTCGGTCAATTATAGCATTAGCAATAACGCTCACTTTTTGCGGACGATCTACCCACTCGAACACAGTTCCAACGTTGCTTAGCAACTGGTGCCGAGTGGTAAGCAAAGGAAATATTTGTATGGGGTTGACTGGGTAACAACCATATAGTTTCAAAATACCAAAATCCAGAAACCCACCACAATAATAATAATAATATAAAAATCTGAATATGATTATAGACAATTATATATCCTAGAGTCTACTTTGAGATAATTTTATCAAATATGGCTGTTTATGATCGGTTGTGAGGTAATAATTCAGAATGTCTTCGAAAAATCACGATTATTCCGGTCTCTCTTTAACTGTAATTTATGTAAATTAGTATTCTAATTCATTTTGTCAGTCATCCTAAGCTCGATTGTTAGTTTACTTCGCCTACATTAGCTTTTTTTATATGTCTTTCATTGCTATTTGTTGACCTTTATATTTAGACCTTTCCCAGGACCTCAACACTACTCTTTCAAGGGTTGGGCGATAGGATTTAGAAAGGGAAAATACTGAGCAGTTCCAGCTACTGCCTTCACCACGGGTTCCCTGCTAACCACCGGTTCTATCCGGAGTAACAAAAATTTCATTTTAATAACTTTTCGGTTTGTTCTTGAATTTTATTTCTCGTGATGGAGGTTCGCTTGCAAATAAAACTCTCATTGAAGTGATAATAAAATTTTATTCATAGGAAACATCTCAACAATAAAAAAAATTTTAAAAAATTAATAAGAACATAAATGATAATATTTTTAATAACTAAAATATCAATGCTTATAAATTAATAAAGATAACAATATATGACATAAAATCAAACAATTATTACTTTATTATCCCGACTGTTTTCGAATATACAATAAATTTAATAGACAAAGCGATGATCCCGATAGTAATAATATAAATATAAAATTTGAAAACACACTGAAAGAATAATTCTAATTCTCATTCTTAAAAAAATTCTGAGATTTGTCTATCCAGGTTTGTCTATACGGTAAAACAAGGAATTTTCCAGAATATTCTTAAAATATAATTTTTTAATTCCTTTCGATTTTTTATTAAATTTTTACATTTTTTCGTATAAAAATTTAATTTAATTTTTTAATTATTTTATTTTTCTTTTAATTTTGCATTTTTCCTTTTAAATTTAGGTTTCCCGCTCAAAAACACACAGGCAATATCGTGCTAGTTAAACAAATATGGGCTTTATTAGATTTTTTGTATAACATTCAACTGTAATTCGAAATTTTGAAGTGAGGAATTTTTATTTTGTTTTGTAATGTTACTATGTCTTGTTTTTTAAATAAACATTTCTATAATATTATTTTTGGATGATCATGGTGTTTTCACCATTTGAGAGGTCCCCTATAAAATCTATACTGCGTATCGCAATAGCTTTCGGAAGGATAGGCTGGTGGTCCGGTTAACGAGTTTGCTTTCGTTAGTTGTGGCTGCTGGCCGCGCACTCCTGGCAACTCGGTCGTCCGCAGCGAGGCCTAGTCATAAGACGTTGGACTTTACCCGCAGGGCATCGTTTTACAACTCATAGCGGCTGATGGAAACGTCGGTCGGGATGAACAGGTTTAAGATCTTGAAGGGCGACATGAGTTAAGGGAACTAGGATTGATCTCTAGTAGATAATTTAGGTATACATTTTTATAAATCTTCATTGAGTTCAATTCGACCTGGGTAGTTAGGGGTAGAATAGTAGATTAATTTACTATGGAATCGCATATTTTTCTGGTATTTTATTATCAATCTTATTACAGGGTAGCATCAGACATATACGCTTCTTAGTATTATTTTTTTAAATGCACTGAATAAGATACATGATACTAAAAACGACCCCATAATACTATAAAGTATAAAAATCATCAAAATACTGAATAATTAGCGTGGTAAATATAGGATAGATCGCCACAGAACTAGTCTGTAGAGAAAGTAAATCATAATTAGAGAATCATTAGCCGACCGAAAAAGAGCGCACCCATGCATGACGTTGCCATGAAATTGTTCTCATTTTTTTGGAATCACTAAGCTCCATTACACTTAGTAAGTTATAATAGAAAAAAACTTCTGATTTTCTATCAGTTAGTGACCCTGCCAAAACTCTCGTGAGCCGATCAATTTGATAAAACTACAATTCGTGATAAAACTACACTCTGATATAATAAACTGGCTGATAATTAATTTTTTTGTGTAGTTAAATAGCTGTGTCTGCTTTGTGTTTACTTTATCTGAATATAAATTTTAACTTAAGTTTTTATTTGACTTCGTTTTCAGAAATTTTCTTTGTTCGTCTATTATTGTTATTTTATTCTAACCAAATCAGATTGCGTATTAAAAATACAATCTTTTAAGGGTAAAATAAATAGTGAGAAAAAAATATGAAATTAAAATAATAACTGGTAAAATAAATGGGGAGTTAGTTAAATTATTTACGGAAAATAACCAGAATTGAATTTTAACGTACAATACGAGTATTCGATATCTTCACAGACAATTTTCTTGCTTAAAACCTGGAGAATTCGATACACCTTATGACATTGAATTGTGGGATAATGCGTAAGACCTTCCAACGGCCGCTTCGAACCCGAAATCGAATGTTATTCAAGGAGTAGTATTGGTAACGGTGCTCACCTGTTTGAATAGCATTCGGCTGTCGTATACATTACCAACATGGGTGTATGATGGTAATTTGTAAATTATGTGGTGAGCGAGTTAAAGGAGACCTTAAAAATGGAGAGGCGTACAATTTTTAGTAAGCGTTAGTAGCCAGTTGTTTAAAATGTTCCACCGTACACCAGCAGCAGTATCACTTCTTATGCAAAATTGAAAAGCTTCATTTAAAACATCAATTTCTTGGGCCAATACAGAGATTTGTTTAAATGGATAGGAAATAGCACGCAAACACAGCACTCAGATTAAAATTCAGATCTATTAACACCAAATGAACAACTCTAAACTATGAGGAAAACGTAATTAAATATAATATCAAAAAAACATAAAAGTAAATTAAAATAATAACAAAGATGCATCAAGATCAGCACAAAATTTACATAAAAATAACATAATAACGAGAATTTGACCGAAAAATGACAATTTATATAAAAGCAAAAAAAACCAATGAATTAAAATAAAATATTTTTGGTTGGAAAAATTCAATTAAAAATGTAAGAAATAAATTGTCAAATTAAATTAATAAAATAATAAAAAATTAAAGTTAGATAACACAAATAATTTCAAGGTCAAATTTTGTTTTATCGCACTAAAAATAACACGCAAGGTTAGGGTCAAAGACTAGATATATATACCGATTCATTTTTACATAATTTCAATCACTTTTTCACTAGCAAAAATATTCTTGAATTGAAGCGCTTTTGTGTGATACAGGAAGCTTGAGTGAGAGAAATTACTTTTCCGGAACCGATTCTCTACGAGGATTCCAATTTGACGAAGTGAGGAACCTTTAATGAATATGACTAAAATTGCACTATGAATGTTTTTATGAACGTGATGATTGCCAATCATGCCTATGAATGTAACAATTACGGATAATGAATTATATGTATTCAAACAAGTATTCTATTTTATAATATCTTATCTAAAACTCAAAAAATAAATATACACAATCAACGGCTCCGTGTAAGCGCAGTTCATCTGCAACAAAACTGTGACCGTGAGGGTTCGCTAGTGATAAACGGCGAATCTAAACGTACAATGATAATTTATAGTGGTGAAGAGAGATCGAAGAATGGGTCTTTTGGCTCGTCTTTCCTTCGAACAACGCCAGTAAATTTGACCTAAAATGAATTATATAGACGGCTAAAATTCTGAACACGGAGTAGTCCAGTGGGCACTGTTAAATATAATATAAACACACTCAATATCTTAAAGTCAAAATGAAGGTATGTAAAGTGGGGAATAACTCAAATTGATGCAACGAAACTTTACCTACTAATGAATTAAACCTAAATTTGATTGAACTAGAATATTAATAAGTTGAAGAATTTGAACTGAAGCTTCTAACTTAAATTGTAATAAAATTACAGCAGAAAGCGTAGAGTAATAAAAGGGATTAAGGTTAAAATCGAGTTTCGACGGTCAATTTATAATTTTACTAGTTAAAAACTTTCGAATGATGAACTAAAATTAAATAGAATCGAATAGTTATAGTTGAGTAGAATCGACGTTAGGTTTGGCATAACAAAATAAATAATTAACGTAAATGACGCAAATGAATTCAACTCTTAAATAACAAATAAAATAAGTAAACGAATAACTTTTATTAAAATCGAAATAAAAATTGACCGGAATCACTGAAAAGCATATTAAAATAATTTCTAAAATCTCACTACGACTTTCAAAGAATTTTATTTGAATATTGTGTCTATAACTAAAAATTTTACTTTAAACTTAATTTTACACAAGAAAAGTAAGACAGCATTTTAATTAAAAATAACAATTTACAAACCAAAATAACCATAAAAATAAGATTGATCATTTGCATTGACCTATCTAATGACGTTTATGGTGAGGTTTAAATATTGATAATTCCAATTTGATACTCAAACATTGTTTCAGCAAAGAAAGAATAAAATTTCCAATCCTGACAAAGCAATGGATCTTAGTGAGCATTACAAAAATGTTTTCATCCAATCGAAAAGCTCTTTGAATAATTAATCTTTTAAGACTTTGCTCGGAACGCCAACTTTCATAATTTTCATTCATTAAATTCATGTAATATTCAAATGTTGTTGTTACCGAAAAATAACCCCAAGTTATCGTTGTTCTAGTTTTCGCCCTAACTTTGTTGGTATAAACAATTGGCAATCCAAACTAAAATAACTCTATGGTTTTACTTCCTCAAGATTACGATAACCAATTTTCATTATTAACTCCAGATTACTAATTAATACCCAAAGAGAATATCGGAAAATCTGAACTGGCATTTCCTAGTAGAAATTTCCATTTAAGTTAGAAAATGATAATAGAATATTCTTACCGTTTATTAAATGAATGACGAGAATAGATGGATCTGGTTATACCAAATCCATATTAAGTCGTAAATCAGAACGATTTAAACAAACTGCACAATGGCTGAAATGAATTCACAAAAAATAAATTCCGCCAAGTTGATTTATGTATCAACTTGAATTATAGCGGAATTTATCTCAGTGACAACTGGTATGAGAAAAATTAATGAATGAGAATAAATGACAAATACTTACCGGTTATGCAATAGTTAGGCTTGTCAACAGGTCTCTTTTAAAGAGAACATGTTCTCTTTTTTAGCACATTTTATTTGTCCTCTATCTTTTTCTATAAATATTCAAATTGTTCTCTTTTTTCAATTTCGCTGATTTTTAATTAATTCAAGTTGAAATTTAAAAAGAAACTCGGTATAAAAATTCAAAAATTTGAAAAAAAGCAGGCTATGCTATTGCTGTCCTGTCAATATTTATTGAATTTAAAATTAAAGATGAAATAATTTGTGTGTATTAACGATTTTGATAAGAAATCATTATTATTATAATTTGTTGTGTTAAATAAATAAAATAAGCAAGTGAAAAGTAATTATTAATATTATATTTTTTTGTGTTAAATAAACAAGTAAGTATGTAATTTATTATTGTTAATTAGAGTCTTATATTTTATATTCTTGGATTTTTCTATTTTAGCTCCAAATATGAGTAAACGAAAATGTTTATTTACTGAAGAACTGCAAGCTAAATTTGTATGTTTTAAATCAACACCAAATTCAAAATCCGAGGCAATATGCACTGTTTGTAATACTACAGTTTCGGTTGCAAACAAAGGCAAATACGATTTGGAACAACATATTGCGTCAAAAAAGCATACAAATACTATTCGTATAGGAGAGAGTTCCAATTCCATATGCAATTTTTTACAAAAAAATTTTCATCTCTGGATCACAAAGTATCAGCTGTCGAAGGAGCTTTAGCATTCCACACTTTAATAATGATGAAGATGATTAAATTAAATTTAATTTATATTTTTAAAGTACAAATTTGAATTATAAGTGCACTTTTATGTTCCTTAATATCTTTATGTATAAAATTTGATTTTAATAATTTTTTCTTTAAAATGTTCTCTTTTTTTGTGTTGACCACTTGACAACCCTAGCAATAGTGATAGTGAACATACATAATTGTAGTGATTCTAATAATGGCGAACCGTAATGCTAGTTCAATGATAGCACTAGAAATGAAACAGCAGAAATAATTATAGTGAGTAATCAGAATAGTACCCATGACACAATAACGATCGTAATAACTAACAATTGTGATCTTAACCGAAAATGAGAACGTTGAAACTAATAATAATGATCTTAATTAAAATATTAATAATAATTTTAGGGGTGGTAATAATAATAATCATAATAACGAAAATGTAACAATGATAATAATTAATAACAACAATTTTTAACACTTATCATAATTATTTGATTAAGGATGATCTTAATAAAACAATAGGAATGATGAAAATATTTATAAAAATTATAATAATAATAGTAAGGGTAATAGCGAAGTTAGTAATAGCTTAGATAAAAGTAATAATAATACATAGACGAGGAATGATAATAATGGACATCGTAATAACAATAACAATAGTAGTAATAATAATAATAATAATAATAACGGCATTAATAATGGACACGAGCAACACAGATAACCGTAACAACCACAACACCAACAACAACAAGAGGGACACTCACAAAATACTGATAATACGGTCCACTAGATAAGAATAGTGCCGCTCAAAAACCAAATGACCAATGTTACCAATCGTGGAATATGACACTCTAGATATATATAGTGATCATTTATCGTAATACGTATCAATGCAGTTCACAGTTAGTGACGATGCCAATAACGATATATAAGCAGCATGAAGACGTTCCATCGTATCATTATGTCTGCTCACATAAACACTCAACGCCAAAGTCGTAGACCGGAGAAGCGATTTCGTGACCAAACTAACTAAACGACCCTGGAGAAGGAGTTCAGAGGGCAAAATCCGAGGATGACCAAACTAACTCCCCGATCGCCAGTTAATGAAAGTGAGGAATTTTTGTTGAATTATCATGAAGATCTTGTTCAATAAGAATTTGCCGGACTACCTCCTTCAGGAAGACCGACACAGGGACGTCGGATGATCCAATTCAATGAAATGACAGCAGCACAAGGTCACCAGATCCTGTGGGATTATGGCTATACAGTCTCAACACTGGAACCTGTCACCTGGCTTGCTCGATTTGACTCGATTAGAGGTATGAATCTCCTTGGACTCGCCATCAAAAGAGAACCGGGACGGAACCCTCCCAGAGAAGCCCGCCAGAGAATAGAGTCGTTAGTGCTTTGCTTGGATGAAGAGGATCTCGAGTTCTAACGACGGCGGCGAATGGCCAGGATAGATTTGGATAGAATGAATCACAATATAACCATAAGAAGGATTCCAGGCTCAGGTGGTTATATTCCAGAATACGAGGTCTCGTTTGATTTCAGTGATCCTACTTTGAGGACCATAGCCGCTCCAACTCAAGTAATGATTCCAGAGAAACTGACCCACCCAGACATGCTAGTGCGGTTAGACTCGCTACGATAAGGAGGAAATTCGTTGGCAAGAAGTACTGTGGACCAAGATCTCGTTCCAACAATTCCTCATGGAAGAAACCATTTTTGTGATACGTGATGATAATAAAATAGTAGATGAAAGTGTTATTTCTGTTTTGTATTTGTAATATGGACTCATTTTTGAAAAATAAAAAGTTTGGATGATGGAAGTAAAATTGACTAAATTTAGCATTAAAGTCAAACATAACTAAGAATTTAGGAATAAATGGTTATTTTAAAGAATTTCTTATATGGAATAGGTAATATTTTACAAATAAATTGTTTCAATCATCAGAAATCTCTAATATCGAATTTCTGGTTTTGATACATAGTATAATTGTTAGCAGCAAGGATTGATTTTTACAATTTCACTTTATGGTATAATTTAACAGTAATAGTGGCTGTCCATTTGGACTAGTATCGGATAAAACAAAGGCGAATCTCATTTCTTTTAATGTTATTGTTTTTTTGGATTCAGTGTCGGACCCAGGATATTCCACCGGCTGGAGACTCGCCTCAATCAATGATTGACGTAGGCCACTAAAGAATGGCAGAGGCTCCAATCTACATGATTTGAGCCAAAACGAGTTCAGAAAATATACCGGAAATTAGATGCCTGCCGGACCGCACTGAAAGAGGCTAATCAGATAAATCATGCTCAAAGAACCCAAATCTGAGCCTTTGCTATCCTCAGTTAGCTTACCGAGAGCGTACAGCGGCAAAGAATGACAATACATCCCTCCAAAAGAAACGAAAACCAGGAAAAGCCGAACGGGCTCGTCGGCGATTACAGCGCGCAGATCCAAAGAACTAGATGAAGAGAAATTTAGATTCCTATTAATAATCATGTTATACTGTGTCAGTATAACTAAACCTTAGTGTTATGATTCTTTTATATTATAAATAGTTCATTAGCAACGATTTTTTAGTATTAGTTTACCCGTCACCTTCCCTTAATTGACCTTAGGTTAAATTGTGTCGATATTAAGAGTTTATGAGTGCCCACTGGACTACTCAGTGTTTTGATTTTAAGCCGATTTGTATCATCATAAGTTAGGTCGAATTTTCAGGAATTAAGTGATGATGGACTAGCCAAAAGACTATTCCCTCTTCTACTCATTTCCCCTTATAACGGACAATATTGACGTTCCAGCTCCTGCGTTCTCACGCCGTAGCCTTCACGGGCACGAACTATTGGCGGACTTACACCGCACTTACACAGTTCGGTTGGGGTATGTTGATTTTGCTATCTTGCGGTATGTGTATCGGCTGTGGGCCGGAAAAACTTTTACATAATTCATTTTGTTTAAAGTTTTATTACGAACATAATTGGCATAAAAATTACAACATCATCAAATCTCATCTCAAACCTTTCCCCACGCCGACATCCAAACAGAGCTCGCCTGAGGTTGTTTGTGTGCAACGTGGAGGAAGTTTCGCCCACTTCTTCACTTACATTGAAAGTCGTAGAGATGAGCTTTAATAATACAAAATCAAAGGTTGGTACTGTAAGACGAGTGGTTGAGTTTTTTGTTACAAAAACTGATTGTTAAAATTCTGTGAAAATGAATCGGTATATATACCTATTGTAAGAGCCTAACCTTGCGTGTTAAATTTGATGTGGTAAAACAAAATTTGACCTTGTGAGTTTCTTGTATATTTTAATTCTAATTTTATTATTTTCGTGATTTAATTTGACAATTTTATTTTTTAACTTTTAATTGAATTGTTTCCAATTCAAATTATTTAATTTTAGTTCCAACTTTCGTGAACTTTTTCTTTTTTGGGGAATTGTCAAATTTTGGTCAAATTTTCATGTTCTCGTGTTATTTCTGTGTTTATTTCGTGCGGATCTTGTTGCACTTTGGTATGATTTTAATTTATTTTTATGTTTTTCGATTTTTTATTTTACTTATTTCTTTCTCATATTTTAACATGGTTAATTGATGTTTTATGGGTCTGATTTTAAATCTGTATGTTGTGTTTGCGTGCTGTTACCGATTCATTTAAACAAAATTGTGTGTTGGCCAAACATCTTAAAGAATTTATTTATTTTTGATTTTCGTTTTTAAAATGTGAAATAATATTTTTATTTTAAAGTTCCTTATTATGTTATTAATTTTAAGTTATTTTTTAATTATGTTCTTAACCTGCTGAAGTAATGGTCTAATTTTAAATTTTAACAATTCCTTGTCGTGGTTTGCAGTGGTGAAATTCTGGAAACCCTAAATAATCCGTAAAACCTTTTTGTTTGTAATTTACTAATAAAAAACTATCTTTGATTAAACTCTAAACCTTTTGGTACAATACAAATGTCATTTAGTGACAGGTACCCTTGGGATAAATAAAGTTACGCAACTTTGGGTAGAATAACAAAGGTTACTATAAAAATAATTTGTTTTAAACCTCCCCAGATCTAGCACAAATAATAACTAAACATTAGTCCATTATCATTTATTCTATCAGTTCACTTTATTTACTTACTTCGCAGTTATTTATTTTTATTGGACAGAAATTATAAAGGAAGCAGATTAAATTAAATAGAATCCAATAACTGCCTAATTTACACAGGTATAAAATTATGGTTCTTGGATGCATTAATCAAAAATAACATTGAGTCACTATGAAATGATCTTTTGTTGGAAGATGACGACAGGGTCTTAGGAAGTTACCCAATGACTCGAGTTTCTTTTCGCTGCATCACTTAATCCGTTTAATCTTGTCAGCTTTACAACTTCACATGTTCCCGGGAATAGTTAAGAATATATAAACTATACTGCCATAAATATTTAGATTTCTTGTGATCATAACTTCTTTGTCTTTTTATTATCAAATATTAATTCATTAAAATTAATTAAACTTAAAAAACGATCATGCGTTTTTACCAGCGTATACAAATAAAATTGATCAAAAATACTTGAAAAGGGCAGTATTCGGTAATAATGCTAAATAAAAAACAATACATTGAATCAAATGTTAATAAAATTTAACTACAAAATTGAAATTATAGTATTTCTAAGTTTATATTATTTATCAAATTAATTTAATTACTATCGAAGAAATTATTTACAATCGGTGTTATAATAACTTATTATTAGTAAAATAATAATTACTTTTTAAATTATTTGTTTTAATATTTTTATACATTATTCAATTAACGAAGTTTATAATAAAATTTTATTTTTTTGGATAGTTGTTTACTTTTATATTAGTTTTTACTTTGATGGTATGTTTCTAAATTATTAATTTTAGATTAAATTATAGAATTTATTATGGAAGCTATATCTTATATTTTGTTTTTTATTATCTAGATTACTGAACACAATGATTTAAATGACAGCAAAATGAATTCTAGAGTGAGAGAAACCATTGCTAATGTTGTTGAGTCACCCTTAGTTTTATCATGTCTTGAAATTGCAGAATTGTTGGAGCCAGACGATTTCATCAATTTCTCACATACAAATGTTGATATTTTAGAAAATTATATTCGTTGTAGAACCAGTGTAATGGAAATCAATGATCGAATACCATACTTAAGTGGAGAATTTATCCATTTTCCCGAAAAGTTTATGTTTACTCCTGGCATGAGAAATCGATTACTTAAGGCAGCTAAACTAATTTCTAAAGATGTTTATGCAGCTGTTTTTGAAAGTAATCAAACATCAGATTGTGAAAGCAATGAAATGTCATGTGATAGCAACAATAACAGTACAACTCCAATGAATAAATTACAACCTCAAAACAATATATCAATCGAAAACAGTCTCATTGAAAACCAATTTCTTCTAAGTCCCCTAAACTCATCCATCATCAAACAAGAATTGGACATGAATCGATCTCGGCATTTACAAAATATGGAAAAATATTACAATGACATTGTAAAAAATGCCGCAAAAAATTTCATTGAATGTTCTTTGATACCTGACGTGGATTTTCATTTATCGATTCCAGAAAACGATTCTACAGATTTGATAGGATATTACCATTGCCATCTTTGTACAGATCGCAAAAAAGCAATGACGAAAATCAAATTTCGTTTCTCTAAATACAACTCTGTGATTTATACTAATATCAACTCGCATTTGAAAACACATTATCAATACGTGTTGGAGAACAATGATCGGAAGCGGCCGAAATTGAGCAACAGTGCGAACTTACTTCCGAGTTTACTGAGCGACAGAGAAAACAATCTTGATTCCGGCAACGAACACAAACTAGAAATTGAATCGTGAAAATGTATTTTCTTTCAATCTCTTTAAAATTAAAACGCGAGTTTTTTGAATAAATGGTATTGTAGTTTTGTTTTGATATTTCGTCGCCCTCTATTCCTGGAAGCAGGATTTTGCTGTTTTAATAGATCTCTCTCCGTGTTATTGTGATTATTTATGAGTTTGCATTTCTTTATGGGCTTTGTTTATATGTATGACTAAATGAAATATATTTGATGGAAGATTTCGGTTTCTGGCGTTTTGATTGGTCGTTGCATGTATGGTCACTGATTATTGGTTGACAAACTCAAGGTCAGGTGATGCACATTATTCCGCTAAAACAAGACAGTCAATTGGATGACATTAAATAGCAACTAATGGCTTAATAATAAACAAAGAAATATGATATCAAAATTAAAGTTGGCTCCAAAATTTTCACTGTCCAATAGTCAAGACCTAAAAATATTCAAGTTTTCAACATAATTATGATCAAATCAATTACTTTAAATATATATCCTAGTACTTAGAAACAAATGTACCATATACTATATCTAGATTTACATTAATCTTGGCTTTATGAAATTAAAATTGACAATATATAATAATCATTGAATTTATTTAACATCTAATTTCAATAGTGACTACTTTTTTCCATTTCCAAAAAATGCTACTTTTTGAATTAACAATTTACATAATTCTACTGGTGGTTTATATTAACACTCAAAATTTAGCTGAATTAACTAGCGGCTATAATATGTTATTAAGTGAAATAGTCAAATCATTTATATGCCAAGATTATACTATTTAAAGGTCATATTTAATATAAAATTAATAAATTCAATTATACATCAGAAATATACACACTTGATCATTATTAATAAGCCATTTATTATTTGGCTAGTTAAAACTACTAATGACTATAATATTTGAGGTTATTCATATTTATTCATACCCAACACAGAACAACTTTATTCTCAATTCACCACAATTAGTTATTAATTTGCACTTTTCTTTCTATGATAATTTATTGTATGTTATCTTGAGGTAGGAGGCCATTTTTCTGATATTATAATTAAGTAAATGTTTTACCATTTGACCGCTCCTTTCCTAGTGTTGAACGTATTTCGTTATTAACTCTCTTTGACCAAATTGGCAATTTTCTGGTTTCTGAGTTTTCCTTTTATAGTTTAGATCAGGCCATTATTAAACTGTTATCTATCCTCTCGTCAACATTTGTCTTCTACTGACGCTGTTATCTACTGTGATAAATCTGAAATGCGATCATAATAACAATTTAATGTTCTACTTGGTGCCCATTTTGAGTTTCCATCTGCTCATTAATTACCCCGGGTTTTCCTTTATCTCTCGGGCTTCCTATTGACTCGGGTTTTCAATTAGCTCGGCCTTTCCATTAGTAATTAATTTATTTTTGCGCTCTACCTTTTCTTGGGGATTCCTAACTGAATTTTTACTATCATATTTAGATTTGTCCTTCGATTTGGCATTCAACCATACCGCTTTCCTCCGATCAATAATTAATTTTGCACTTTTGTTATTTTTGGTGATTTTAATTGTGTTTTAATATAACCCCAACACATTATTTATATTAATAAACAAATTAAATTTCCACTTTAAAAGAATAAATAATGCAACTGCTAATCACAAAAAAAGTGGCCATCCATGTCAAATCTATTTTTTTCTCCGATTGTATATAAGTGTTCCGTTTCGAAAGAGTTTGAGCACATAAAATTGTAGGTGACTGAAAACGGACACGTATTGTTCACACATTTATCCTACATGACCCCTATTATGTATCAGTCAATAAAGTATACTGCTGGTGTACTGGGTGTAATTAATTTGTTTAAATCTGTGCAAAGCTTATTCAAACCCACTTTCCCTCTATCAAAATACCTTCTTTTCCTAGGGTCTATGCTGTCTCACCCAGACGCCCCACAATTTTAATCCTACCACTATATACCCATGAGCAAGCTCATGTTGGTACTGTATATAGCAGCTGAAAATTCATGAGCAGGTGAGCTCCATTTTAGAACTACTCCTCATGATATTTTCACTTTCGGGTTCCTGACTGCCGATGGAAGGTCTTACGTCTCTTTCTATCTATACGCTTGTCCATTCTCATCTATTTCTACAATTCCTATATCAATTTGTCATCATTACTGTTTATTTATTAAAATATTTTTCGAAATATTTGGGCAGCGTTCCGCCCTTATTTTATTGAAAATTCCTTGTTTCATACAAACGTTAACCTATGGTAAATTGAAATGAATGCATTATTATAAGGTCATTATTTTAGTCCAACAACTCATATTTGCTTTCCTATGGTCGCCACAGTTACCACCATTCGTAAATCTTTATATTATCATCTCACAGACCTATGCCAAAATGTATCATTTTATTTTAATTTTCCACCACGATGATTATCGAACAATGTACGTGATCTAAACCTACTTTATACTTTCGTTGACTTAAATTTCTATCACTAGTCGTACCCTTGACAATATAATAATCGGCAGGAGTTAAATTAAAAATTCAATTTTCCTACTTAAACATATAATAATGTTATCCCCTTAATTATGGCGATCTTCCCGCAGTTTACCCTCTTACCGCTCCAACCAACATCGCAATGGCCGCCACGGTGAAGTACGACGGCGTCCTACTCCGTGATCAGTGTGACAAGACCTGACCATGCCGGCAGACACCGAAGAGTGGTTAGCGACAAGGCAACACATCAACATTCCTCAAAATCAACTGAGGAAATTGAATATTGCCCTAACACTTTCCACAAACTAATATAAGTAAAATGAATATAAATAAGTTAAGGGGGACCTGCCGAGCGATGCCAAAAGACATTGCGGCCATCCAGAATAAGTTAAATTAAATAAAACATTAACTTAGAAAAATATATTTCTACAAAAAAGAACAATACTTACGATCGACAAGTTTGTCAGTCAAGCATCCAAATTTCAAAAATTGTCATACATCGGCATAAACAATGAAGTCTAAAAATTTTGTGTCTACAAAATTTTCTCTACAAATGTCTAAAAATTATGAAAATGACTGCTGTATATATAGTCATTTCATGCCTGGGTGCGACCAATCAGAGTATTTTGAGCCTTTTTCGGCTATTTTTCGGGGGGTTTTATTACTTTAATTTAATTTTAAATATTTTATTTTTCTCCTTATTTTTCTCTATTTTTTGATATTATTTTCTCAATATTTCGTAAATTTTTATTTTTATTTTTTATCGTTTAACCATTCTTTTTGATTGTTTCTCTTTTTACCCTTTGATATTTAAATTTTTGGTCACCGCTTCCGCCTATGTATTTTCTAAACCTTCTTTTGCAAGGTTTTGGCGGTTTTATATTTTGGTTTTGTGTTTCTTTCTGCATCTGTAGGCTTTTCAATGATTTTAATTAATATTTGTTTTATTTAATTTTGTTATGTTTTTATTTTGTTTTATTTAATGTTTTATTTTATTTTTTGATTTCTGCTTGCGGTACGTGCTTATGTTACAGCAGCCATATTGATAATTTTCAAACCTCATTAATTATTTTGTTTTAATTTACACAATTTTTCATTTTGTTTAAATTATGGCTTATAGCCCATAAAATATTTAGAAAAGCGGAACATGAAAACATGGAATATGTTGGGCCAGAACACATACGGCCTTGGAAAATGTTTAAATGGATCGGTAACACACATGCAAGCATAACATGCAAATTTAAAATAAACCTATTAAAACATCAATTAAACCCTATCAAATATGAGAAAAAAGAGAATTACATATAAAATAATAAACATAAAAATAAATTAAAATAATAACAAAATGCAACAAGATCCGCACGATACAAACCAAACATAACATGAAAAACCCAACAAATTCGACCAAAATTAGATAAATTAATAAAAGTTCATGAAAATGAAATTTAAATCAAAGAATTGAATTAGAAATAATTCAATAAAAATTCTAAATAAAAAATTATTAAAATAAATTAAAAAATAATAAAAATAAAGAGTAGAATACACTAGAAAATAACAAGGTCGAATTTTGTTTTACTACATCAAAATTAACATGCGAGGTTAGGGACAGAAAATAGATATAAATACCGATGCA
Organism: Schmidtea mediterranea; assembly: GCA_022537955.1. Taxonomy (NCBI): domain Eukaryota; kingdom Metazoa; phylum Platyhelminthes; order Tricladida; family Dugesiidae; genus Schmidtea; species Schmidtea mediterranea. The sequence goes on from CM039679.1 coordinate 91,246,143, forward strand.
TTTTCACATAAATTTAACCATTTTTAACCAATTTTGAAAATTAGAATCTTAGTTATTTTAAAACTATTTTCAAGCAAATTTCAAGTTCTTTTGAATTTTTAGGTGAGAAGTAGTTTTATTTGGAACTCTCTCTCCACGTCACATCCTCGCAACCTCGGTAGAGCTCTGCTTGGATGTCGGCGTGGGGGGAGATGCATTTTTATGAATTTTATTTACGGAATGGATTGTACGGTAACTTTGTATTTTACTTTTGATATACATTAATAAATATTTATAATATTTAAAATTGTTTTATGCGTTTAATAAAATTAATCTGTCGAAATTTTTCCGGCCCACAGCCAAAACACACCGCAAGTCAGTAAAATCAACATACAACTCAGATTCGTGTTATCGCGTGGAAAATCGCCAATGATCTGTGCCCGTGAAGACCCAGCGTGCGGAACGCAGGGGTTGGAACGTCAATATTATCCCGTATAGCAGAGGCGAGAAATAAGGAAGAAGTCTTTTGGCTGCTTCCTCGTTTCTCAGTTCTGTAAAATCGACCTAAATTATATTACACACGGCTCAAAATCATCACACCGAGTAGTCCAGTGGGCACTCATTAACTGTAATATAAACATAAAATGCGCCTAAGGCTTATTAAAGGGAAAGGGTACGGGGAATAAATAAAAATGAAATCGTTGATATAGATAAACTTAATTCATTATTATAAAATAAAACAAATTGGTGACATAAATTTGCTTAATAAATTTAATTTGACGGTAAAGCTTTTGTTGAAGATCGCTGTAGTATAAAACCCCAAAAATAATCCTAAACCCAAGATTCAACGCGACTATCACACCATAAAATCGACGAAAAATCAAAAGAGACGACCATAAATTTGTATTACATAAATCCATTAAGATTGTAAGAGTAGGCTTACTACCGATGTCGAAGTAGAACAACTCCAGTTTAGAATAATAAGTATATTTCCAACACATTTTTCAGCAGACGGCCGATTTATAATTAACCATTGTGAAATCCCAATAAGATAAACGTAATGAAAATCCAATGTTTTAAATCGCGAAAACCCTTCGAGAAAATTATATTCCAAAAAATCAGCGATGGAGTTTCCAAGCATTCCTAGCATTTCAATAAAAACCATGTGAAATAATCAAAATACCAACCCGCTTATTCCGTATCTGTGGAGAATTTCGTAAAATCGGGTGACATACTAAAATAAAATCAGGAATATTAATTATTGACAAATAAAATTAAAAACCAACCTGGAAAATCGATAAAAGTTACCGGAAATCATAAACGATTTCGATCATCGAAATTTGATTTAGAATAAACAAATTCATCCACGATTACGCTGTGCATCAACGGAAGCACACGCATTTATTTAATATCGGGATTCCGTCCAGACAGTTATTGATTTGCGAAAATTATTATCACTCTAAACATGGATCATATAGTAGGAGGGGATTTACCAGAAGAATCAAACTTGCCAGCTCAAGGTAGTTTTGTAAAGTTTCTCTTAAATAATTTAATTTTCCTAATGTCATAAATTTTTTAGTAAACCGGTAATGACCATTATAGTTGTCTCGCATAAATTAATCCATAAAATAAAAATTAACTATTTAATAACCGTAATCTACGATATTACTATAGCACCAAATTCAGGTACCAGATTCTCCAAAACGCTAAAATACTAATTAGATTTGTTCCCCACGAATCTCCAAGATAGCTAATTAAGATAGATCCAGTAATATTGAAACCCAGGATCATATTATTTCATTAGGAGCGGTCAACATTTCTTTTGCGCCCTGACTGCGTTTTGTCGACTAGACTCACTGCAACGTGATTCGAATACAAATTACCAATATTGTCCAATCATGTTCCAAGAAAAATGCAAAACCATTGAGTTATAAATAAATTTATAGTAAAAATTTTAAGTTTTCCATAGATCAACCAGCCGTAATAATGATGTATCGCATTATTTTGAAAACTATCATAACGATTAGAAAAGAAGTATAGGAGGATTATATTTTATGAGTTAGAATAATTACATTAATGCATTTGCATTGTATATATTTTTAAATAAACAGTCGCATTTCGTCATTTGAAACATACTTTAATAATTAAAGATTAATTATTCACCGTATCAGTTTGATATTTTTAATTGCAATATTACGTTTATTGTTTATTCTAGTAGCCCAAATATTAACATAGAATACATGTTGAAAACATATAAGAAAAAATTGTGTAAATACCGCGTAGATTCCAGGGTGTTAATTGTCATAGGAGAATTTTTATTGTTGTTTGACAAAGATTTTGATCCGCGATCGCGATAATTTTCTGAATAACCAGTAACAATTATACTAGTTTCACGCGTTTCGATAGGTATTTCCACTCATCAGCTCTTACGTTAGGAATCATTTCACATAAACCTAGAATGGGTTAAATACAACAATTTTAAAGTAATCCATATCGCTCGTATTAAACCTTTATTTTCATGTGAACCCTAAATAACCCGATATTAAATTACACAGACGACTGGGAGAGTTTTAGGAATAGTCAGGTGAGGCATAGTTGGACTGATATTCGTGATCGATCTCCCATCATACCATAAGAGTAGATTAGATAGTTCACTCACAAGAATTATCCGACGGCAGAGACTTTTGACGTTAAAACACCGAGTTACGATTAAGATAGATTAACTTCTTAACAACCACTTAAATATTTTAGAAGAAATCATGCCTCTCGAATGGATACCCGCCAATGTGGCAGAAGCATGGCGTCGGGCTTGGAAGAGGGCGCGACCAACAACAATCATCAAGGAGCCTCAACCCAAAAGGCCTTACCCAACTACTTGGCGGATATTGGGTCTAGAAAGTGATCCTCGCGAACCGAATGAACAGCAATATCCCGCCGAAGAAATACGCAACCACGCGCGGAACCTCCTCGCTCAGTGGGAGAGGTGCAGGAACAAGTCGACCTAAACGTGGTCAAAGCCCGGATGTACCTCGCTAATGTCGAAGAGGACATCCTCGTCGGGCACATTGCGGAGACCCATCCACCTCGACCGACCCGCAATACCCGGCGACCGGTAGCCATCATTCCAGGTTTCTCCCCAGAGGAAGGGATTAAAAAATTCTTCGAGGAACCCTGATTCCTCGGGCAAAGGACATAGACAATGATTTGTGTTGTTAATGTTATTGAACTTTAAAAATTTAAATGTCGTTCGTTTTAATTCTCTCCGTGAATAGATTCATTCTTATAACTATGTTTGCAGTAATTAGAACTTTTATTCATCTAAATCCACAGAGAAATTTAAATATTTACTTTTTATTGTAGCAATGGCAACTAGTCAATTATTACAAGCCGAATTAGACCACGCTAGAAGCGCAAACGCGAATCTACTTAGCCAGATAGTCCAAATAACTCGGGAAGAGCAGCAAATCAAGGCAACCTGGTCAGACCCGAAAAAGACGAAGGCCCTCTATCTCAGGCTCACTGCCACTCAAAAGGGTTGGACGGAGGAGCGACAGCTCAATCAGAGCCTCCGCACACAAACCAGGGGACTAGAGGTCGCCTTGGCAGTCTGTCGAGAGGGGGAAGCGGTAACGTATCCGCTTGTCTTCGCCCCGTCACAGTTGCTGTATCGAGATCCCCACAAGAATGCCACACAATCTACAAATCCGTCCACCATTCCCTCAAGCAATCGTCAGCCGGGACGCAAGGAGCGTGCCCGACGCCGAGCCGCACGACCGCCAAGTCAATCACATTAACTTATGAATGTTGCGTACATTTTTCATTTCGGGTTTGAATAAATAAATTCATATTCATTGTTAATTTAATTCCAAGTAATCAATTTCAAGCCATGATTTGCATGAGATCATCACCATGAGCACTCGCACCGCATTCTCGAACCATCGCTCTATTTCTACCGGTCAACAAATCTGAGTTTGAATTTTCTTACACAAGGGACAGAGCAAAGCGAGCACAGGTCTTCCATCGACAGCTTGTGAACCTGAGGATTGTCCGAGCAATTACAGTATTAGTAATAATGCTAACTTTTTGCGGATAATCCACCCACTCGAACACATTCCCAACGTTGCCTAGCAACGGGTGCCGAGTGGTAGCTAGAAAACATTTTGTATGGCGTTACTGGGGCAACAATAAGGCGATTTAAACAAATAACGGAACCCTGTAACCCACCAAATGTATCAACACCGTAAAGTATAAAAATTGTAATGTAAAAAGAAAATAAGACTTAAAAATTAAAGTTCTAGTCACATTTAAAAATTTCAATTATACTTTTCTTTTATAAACAAATTCAAATCACGGATAATTGTGGAATTCGTCGCATAAACTTGGAATTAGAAAGAATTTTCTCAAATCAATTGGAATCGTTTTCAATAATTTAAAGACAACTCTAAGAAAAACGTTTTTTCAGTTTCCCGAATTTAGCAGTTTAGTTCTCTAAACTTATTTATCAACCCACTGAGTTTCCATGTTTGATAACATCGTATTTTATTTAATAATAATAATTTCTAGACTTTTGAATTTTAAAAATAAATAATTACTGATAATAAAAATATAATTAAATATTACCGAAGTTTTTTACTAACAAATAATTTTGGAAATTATGTAAATAACTAATTCTGATTGGTTAATGGAAGAAAAAAATAATTATAAATGCTGATCACAAAGTAAGTATTTTCCAAAATGTTTTGGTCTCTTAAATTCACAGATCACTAGCCAAACAGAAAAAGTTCTTAAATTGAAGACTCATCGAATACATGAGTTCTCGAGAAATACTACAAAATCAATTACAAAACCTTTTTAGCTACCGGCACCCCTAAAGTGTTCAAACAAAATTCTCGCACCCTTTACTGAAAATAAGGAATTATATAAATTGAAAAAAAAACAATGCACAATATATTTTTTATTAATATTATGTGCATAACAATTTTTTATAAATCCTCACAACAATTGATTAAAATAAAGAAAATATAAAAATCACTATAAAAACTCAATTTAATTTTTTGACTCTTGGAAAGAATATACGTTCTTTAATTTCTATGGGTACTTTATTATTTTTGTTTCTTACTTAAAAATGTTTAAATTTTAAAAATTTACTCGCCAAAATGAATTTTTAAGTTTAATCTTTTTTATTTTTACAAGCGGACTTATGTACTTTAGTACCCCGAGTTCAAATTCCGGGGATGAATTTTTTATTGAAATTTTGAATTTTTTTTCTTTATGAGTTAGAATCCTGTATATTTATTTTTTTTAAAACCTAATCCTAAGTTAAAAGTGCAAAAAATTGGAAAATACAACAGGGTTAGGTCAGTTCTGGAGAAAAAAAATCCAGTTAGGGTTAGAATTTTGCATTTTTTTGGATTCGAACCCAGGAGGTACTAAAGTGCATAAGTACCTACTAGTTACAGTGAATTTGTAAAATTGTTAACTCGCACCCCATGGGTGCGAGCACCACTGGTTTAGATTAATAAAAGTATTCAAACTAACACTTGTTGTCTTAGTTGATTATAATATATTGCTATTTAATTAATTAATTAGGATATTGGGAGGTTCGTACAATATTTATAGCAAAAAATCAGTAAAGAATTGAAAGTAAATTAAAGGAAACGGACTTAACTGATTTAATAAATACTTCGAACAGAAGTGTAAATTTCTCATAAGAAAATATTGGTCATTTAATTTTTTTTTACTGTTGGCAAATAGGGTGGATTTTTATTTATTTTTTCTAGGGTTTTTGTGCATCTACCCCCTAAACGCCATCACGATTATTATTCTATCCCTCCTATGTACCCATGGTGATTGCCATGTTGGTACTGTACATAGAGGTTGAAAATTCATGAGCAGGTGAGCTCCATTTCTAGAACTACTCCTCATGATATTTTCACTTTCGGGTTCTTGACTGCCGATGGAAGGTCTTACGTCTTTCTCTTTCTATATCCTGGTCTTTACTCGTCTATTCTTACAATTTCTATACTTATTTATCATCTTTACCCATTATTTATAAAAATATCCTTCAAAAATTTGGGCAGCGTTCCTCCCTTATTTTTCGGTAAATTTCCTATTTCATTTGTTTAATCACGGTATTGACTACATTTTTCCTAATTTACCTTTATCTTTCCCTATATTAAAAATTTGATTACCAGTTCTTTAACTCCCGGTACATTTCCCATGATTTTAAGTAATTATAACCCTCTGCGATCACTTCAATAAAAATTTCTCTCTTCTGTCAGATTATATTATTCAACCTTTGGAAAACTGCTTTCAAATTTACATTCCTACACTAACCTATCCTTTCCTACTCGATTTTTAATTAATTTTCCGTAATTATTTTAAACTTTCCCTACAAAACTTTATTCCCGCTTAACTAAAGTCGCACTTCCCATGATTTTAATTTCTACTCGCCCCGGCCACTTTTCAGCAGTCGCTACGAGTTATACAACGATGCCCTGCGTGGAGGTCCTGTGTATATTGCCAGACCCTACTGCGGACTACCGAGGTTCCCACGAGCACAACTAGGGAACTTAATCCACCAGCCGGCACGAGATCCGTCCCGTCGAATGCTATTGAAATACGCATTATAAATAAGATTTTAGGGGGATTTGTCAGTGGCACCAAAAGATTCCACGACCATCCAGAATAAAATCAAAGTATTAAGACTTCGAAATATATATTTATACAAGAAAACAATACTTACAATTCACAGTCATGCAACCAAATTGGAAAAATTGGCATAAATTGGCATAAAAACTTTGACTACAAGTGATTCACTGTTTGACTAAGAATGTCTAAAAAATTTTCTAGTAGTCACCTGACTGAAAAAATGTCTGAAAATTATGAAAATGACTGCCGTATACATAATATTTTTGTGCCTGTGTGCGACCAATGGGCGATTTTTCGTGTTTTTTAGTTATTTTATTAATTTCAAAATGTTTTTGTAATTTTTTATATATTTTTCTTTATTTTTTGATATATTAATATTTTATTGTTGGATTTTATTTTTATTATTATTTTCTTACAATATTATTTTTAACCCCAATATTTTGTTTTCTGGTCGCCTCTTCTGCCTATGTTTTTTCTAAACCTTATTTTGCAAGGTTTTGGCAGTTTATTTTATTTTTCGTATGTTTCTTTCTGCAGCTGTAGGCTTTTTAATGATTTTAATTAATTATTTGTTTTATTTAATTTTGTTATATTTTTAATTTGTTTTAATTAATAGGTTTTATTTTATTTTTGGTCTCTTCTTGTGGTGCGTGCTTATGTTACAGCAGCCATATTGACAATTTCCAAACGACATTAATTCTTTTGTTTTAACTTATACAATTTTCACCTTTTTGTTTAAATTGGTTTTGTAATTTTGTTTTAATTTTGGCTCTGAGCCCAACATTACATTATATTTTTTTAAAATTTTTTTTATTGTACATCTCTATATTTCATTGTATATTTATCCGCCAAACTCCAATAAATGCCATAATAAAAAACAAATAAATGTTTTACTCGATTTTTTATTAAATTTTATTTTTTTAATCTAAAAGTCGCCATTTTCTAGAAACCGCCACCTTTTTTTACAGTCCCGTTTTTGGCGGATAAGACAGTAGTTACTGTAATTTTTGAATTTTGAAGCTTTTAAAGAAAGTTTTTGTAAAAACATTTAAACCAGTCTTGCCAAAGTTTGCCAATTAATATGGCTGCCCCATATATTTTCATCCTATGTTTGTGGTAATTATTAGTTTTGTTTTTAATGCGTTCATTGAATCGATTTCATAAAGTTTCGCGCGTTTTACCTTCATAAGTTGTGTCACATCTCAAGCAAGTAAGTTCAAAAGCATTGCACTTCCAAGCAGTATAAAAGATTGATGAAATACAAATATTTATAACTAATTATAACTAGAAGATCCATTTTTGAAAGAATCATTAATCAAAGCTAATAAAATGGATCATCTGAATAAAAATCATTTGCGATTAATAATTCAATTTAAGAACATAAAATGAGTAAGAGACCTAAGATTTTCCATTTAGAGCCAGGAACCCGCAGTGAAAATATAATGAGTTGTAGTTTTAGTAATGGAGCTCACATGCTAATTGATTTTTAGTCACTGTTCACATTACCAACATAGTAGTTACCATGGGTACTCGGATTGTAGTAAGCATAACTATTTTGAAGGATTTTAAGGAACAGTCGATAATAAATCTATCAGCGATTCTAGAAAAGTAAAAACACTCATCAAGCACCAACGTTATCAACAATCTATTCTTTGCTAAAAAATTCATAATGGAATTATATTTAATATATTGTTGGGCCAGCACACCAATAGCCTTGAGAATTGTTTAAATGCATCAGTAATACAGCACGAAAACCCAGCACCAAGATAACTTAAAATACAATATACAACACCAATTAAACACTTTAAAATCTGAGAGAATATAAATAAATATAAAATCAAAAATCAAAAACATAAAAATAAAATCAAAATAATAACAAAATGCACCAAGATTCGCACGATACCTACACAAATATAACAAGAAAACACAACAAATTCGACGAAATTGAAAAAATTAATAAAAGTTCATTAAAATGAAATTTAAATCGAAAATTTGAATTAGTAATAATTCAATAAAAATCTTAAATAAAAAATTATAAAAATAAATCAAAAAAATAATAAAATTAACGAATAGAATTTACTAGAAAATGACAAGGTCGAATTTTGTTTTACCGCATCAAATTTCACACGCGAGAAAAATAGGTATAAATACTGATGTGTTTTCACAAATTTTCAGTCTTATTTTTCGGAGAAAAAATTTCATTATAGAACTGTGTAGCTGGTTGTGTAGCTGGTTGAGAGCCGTGCATTCAGGCAATTAACACGGGTAAGTGTTTTGCCTGAACACGATCACTCTCAACTGGTGCAATATTATTAGTTGATTTTTTCGAAGGGAATTGATGGGTAATTTTTCAATTGAATTTATGTATGACTTTTCAGATCGAATTGATGGATGATTTTTGTTGTTCAAATTGAATTTATGGATAATTTTGTTTTTCCAATTGAATTTATGGATGAATTTTTTAAATCAAATTTGTGGGTAATTTTTCAATTGAATTTATGGATGATTTTTCAGATTAAATTTATGGATAATTCTGTTTTTCCAATTGAATTTATAGATGATTTATCAAATTAAATGTATGGGATTTTCGAAGTAAATTTTATGGAATGGATACAATGAATTTCAAATGTATGTAGCCGATGTAATATGCTGAATAAATATTTTCTATCTATAGCCTTAGTGCATCGAAACTTTTATTCCAAATGCTATGGTAAAATATTATTTGTTATTCTTTTTCCGGCCCACAGCCAACACATAACGCAAGAAAGCAAAATCTACATAGTACAGATGCATGTAAGTGCGTGGAAAATCGCCAATGATATGTACCCGTGAAGGCTCAGCGTGCGGAACGCAGGAGTTGGAACGTCAATATTATCCGTACATAGGGGAAATTGGAGGGTAAATGAGTAGTTTATTGGCTGCTCCTTCACCATCCGTTTTCTGTAAAATTTACATAAATTTTTAACAACAATCGGCTCAAAATCTCTAACACCGAGTAGTCCAGTGCGCACTCATTAATTATAATATGAACATAAATAGATCTTAAGGACAAAAAGAGGGAATGGGTAGCGGGGAAAATTGCGAAATCGTTGCAACAGTTAAAATGGATAGCCATCGGAAAAAGATTAATCCGAACGACCAAAATCATGAAGAATAATGTTTTTAAATAAGAATTAAATAAATTAATTTGAGTTGAGGCGGAAAATATGGGCGGGACGCTGCTCAAATTTTCCGAACTAATTCAAATACTTAACAAAAATAGCAACGCAAAAATGGAATGCGTAAAATAAGGGCGGAACGCTGCTCAAATTTTCCGAGTCAATGAAAATACTTTGTCGAAAACGGTAGAATAGGGATGAACCGTAAAATAAGGGTGGAACGCTGCTAAAATTTTCGAATTTACAAAAATACTTTATCGAAAACCGAAAAATATAGGTGGACTACGGCTAATGTTGTATATCAATAAAAAATTTTAACGCTGAGGAATAAGGAAGGATCCTTACAAAATCTTAATAAATATAACGATAATGATAAGGGTAATGGTAATTATAATAATAATAATAATAATAATAATAATAATAATAATAATAATAATAATAATAATAATAATAATAATGGTAATAATAATAATAATCATGGTATTTGTAGTAATGATTGATAATGGTGGGTTACAGGGTTTCATATCTTGCTTGACTTTCTGGTGGCCCTGGTAACGCCATACAAAATGATGCTGATCGCCACTTGGCACCCGTTGCTAGGCAACGTTGGTAATGTGTTCAAGTGGTGGAATGCCCGCAAAAATTGAGTACCATTGGCTAGTACTATAGTTGCTCGGACAATCCTTGGGTTCACGAGCTGTCGATAGAAGACCTATGCTCGCTTTACTTGGTCCCCTACGTGGAAATGCGAATTAAATTTAGTCTGATTGATGTAGGTGATTTTCGAGTCTACCCCACTATGACCGAATATATGAGAGATGATTTATTTAATGAACAAAGGACATGCATAATAAGTTAAGTTGATCGACTTGACGCTTGTGCGGCTCGGCGTCGGGCCCGTTCCTTGCGTCCCGGCCGGCGGATGGTTGGTTGGATAGCTGTCGATTTTTGGCTTGGTGCGGTTTCATCAACGACGCGTTGACTTGGCAGTTGGGAAGGGGCGAAGATGAGCGGATACGTTACCGCTTCCCCTTCCCGACAGGCTGCTAGGGCAACTTCTAAGCCCCTGATCTGTGTGCGCAGACTCCGATTGAGCTGGCGTTCTTCGGCCCAGCCCTTTTGAGCTGCGGTGAGACGTTGGTAGAGTAGTTTCGTCCGTTTGGGGTCTAAACAGGTCGCCTTGACCTGTTGCACTTCGCGAGTTAACTGCAGTATCTGATTGAGTAGCTCTGCGTTCGCCTGCCTCGCGCGGTCTAGTTCGTTCTGCACCAGTTTCAGGATCGACATTACTATAAAGAAAGCATATCAATTTGGTCTAATAAGGGGAATTCTAATTATTTCAAACATGATTATAGCGGAAATCTCATTTAGAAAAACAAAATTTAAGAGGACAATTCATTATAATTTATCATTAATAACATCACTAAAGTAAAATGTCAGAATGATTATGCCTGGTGATTCAGGACTCTGCGAGGAACTTCCTGACTCCTTCTTCAGGGGAGTAACCGGGAATAATGGGCACTGGTCGGCGGAGGTTGCGGGCCGGTCGAGCTGGGTACGTTTCCGCGATACGTCCGACGAGGACGTCCTCTTCAACGTTGGCGAGGTACATCCTCGCCTTCACAACCTGTAGGTCGACCTCCGTTTGGATCTTCTCCCACTGAGCCAGCAAGATTCGAGCATTGTCGACAATTTCCTCGGCGGGATACTGTTCCTCCTCTGGTCGGTGTGGGTCGTCTCCCCTGCCTAGTATTTGCCATAGAGACGAGCACGATCGTTTCGGGCGTGGCTCGTCGAGAGTCATTGATGGGCGCGCTCGTTTCCAGGCTCGGCGCCATTCATCGGCCTCTTGTTTCGAAATCAAATTTGGCAACATGAATTCTTCTGAAATAAGTGAATGTAAAATATTCTCTCACTAATTTATAAGGACATTAAATCAACAATCTCGAGTTCAGGCAACCTTAAATCATCAGTTAATTCTAGGGGAAACATTGACTGGTTAAATTAGCGTTCCGTGAACTTGATAGCCGAGCTGGAATTGTAAGAATTATGGCGATGAGATGTATGGGGTTGTGTGTTCTGATGATCTCTATAGTTCCTTTATGCTGGGGGAAGGTTATGGGGACCGAATATGTAACGTATATCTATCGATTGTAAATCGTCTGAGCTAGTTGGGATGGGTAGGGCTGGACCAGATTTGTGTGTGGATGAATGTCTATGTGACCTGGTTATTTGAGATCAAATCCATTTAACATTACTGCTATTGGGGAAAACACACTCGCGTCGGTTATGCGTTAACGTAATTGTTAACAGTTATTGCAATTATTAATGCTTATCGTAATTATCAATGGTTATCGTAAGTATTAATGCTTATCGTAATTATTAATGCTTATCGTGATTATTAATAGTTAATGTAGTTATTAATGTTTATCGTGACTATCATTGGTTTTCCATCCGTATTTGACTTGTCTAATTATTACTCCAACGGAAATGATTGTCGGTATATGTCATTCTTTCTCGCGATGGTTAATTGTCGGAACGGATGTGTCGGATCGGATGCGTTGGAAATTATTGACTCTCATCCGGTCACGATATCCGTTCGGGCTTCAATTATTGATAGATTGTCGTGAATCAAATATGCAAATCATCTATTCGAAATTCACTTTGTCTGTTTTCTCTAACAGTTGACGTTAGAATTATCGTGGACCTAATTTTGTGCGTTCGTTTCTGTTTGGTGGTACTTAAGTTGTTATGGTTGGTACTGTCCTATCGGGGATTTGTGGTTAGGTAATCTGATTTACTTTCTTGCTGATTAGTTTATTGTCTATGGTTTTGAGGGACTACGCTGCGTGGAGAGTTACTTGCAACAGTTATTCGGATGGGGTCGATCGTTGGTGATTTCCGATGTTACTCATAAAACAGATTGTGTTGTGAAAATCTAACAGTTGGAGTTCCTATCGGTGGTGGGCTAGACTGGAATCAAGGAATTATAAAACTATGATATTGCATTAGTCGGTCGATTTACTGGTTGGAAAAAAATTTCTTCAGTTCAATGCAATAAATGTTTCCCGTTTTATTGTTGATTTTGAAAAACTTTTCATTTTTATTGGATCATTTTATGCTGGAATTTATCGATGTTTGGGTTTGGTGATATTTGTATCTTATTTATGTGGAGATTTGAAAGGTATTATTATTATTTCGGTTAGAAGTATGAACAGATTGCATCGTTTTAATTCCTTTAACTTAAATTACTAAACATTTGACTAGTGGAGCCTTTCATTACTTCAGCCAACATCTTAATTTAAAACGTGAATTCATCTTACTTTCCCTTACATCCAAGTTTATTTTATTACCACACAAGCTGCTTTAATTTTTAATCAAGGACTTGATCTAAGTTAAACCCGTGAGTCACATAAATTCTTTAACCATCATTTTATTTAAATCCAATTAAATTAAGGAAATATTTACTTTTAATGAAAACTTTTTAACTTGATAGATAAAATCAGTTTAAGGGACTCACTGAGTTGCTTACAATATTCTATTTTCAAATGTAATTTGGCGTACTATTAATTAAATTAATTTTCAACATTAGTTCAAGTCACCGAATGATACATTTATAATTAGTTTACCCTTACTCTATCATTTAATTCGATCAAAAATTATTTGTAACTAAATTTTATTTTTATCCGTAACTTAATTTAATTTACTCTATGAGATAATTGTAATTAATTCATTTTTGAATCCATAATTTAATTTAATTCTAATCAATTTATACATAAGGTGATTTAAGTTAATGATAGTTATTTCGAAAATAGATTCAATTTATTACACTAATGATCAAGTTAATTCAAACTGTTAATTCAGGTTAACTCTATCAATGACTTTAGTTTAGTTTATCCCCGTACCTTTTCCCTTTAATAGATCCTAGGCGCATTTGTGTTTACGTTATATTTATTGAGTGCCCACTGGACTACTCGGTGTGATAAGTTTAAGCCGTGTGTAATGTGATTTTAGGTCGATTTTTCTGAATTGAGAAACGAGGAAGCAGCCAGAGACTTCTTCCTTATTCCTCGCTTCAGCTATAGGGATAAATATTTACGTTACGACCGCTGCGTTGCGCACGCTGAGTCTTCACGGGTGCATATCATTGGCGGTTGTCCACGCTCTTACATGCATCTGCACTATGTTGATTTTACTATCTTGCATTAGGTTTCGGCTGTGGGCCGGAAAAATTTCGACATCTTTTAAACATATAAAATGAATTATATATGAGACAAATTATGTATAATAATGTTTATTAATTATATAAAGCAAAAATAACAAGTTACCATTCCAATAAAAATAGCATAAATTCATACAATAAACCAAATGTCTCTCTTCCCACGCCGACGTCCGAGCAGAGCTCTATAGAGATGCAAGGTACGGGGCGTGGAAGGAGGATTCCAAAATCAATGATTCTCACCTAAAATTTCTAAAAAATTCAAAACAATGATCTCGAACAGATTTAAATGTTTAAAAACGATTCAAATAGTTTGGAATATTCCGAAAAAATAGTTTTAAACTAGTTAAAATAGTTCTGGTTAAAAATGGTTTTTAAGGTTAACTTTAATGTGAAAATGGATCAGTATATATACCTAAATTTTTGGTGTGTAAAATTTGATGTAGTAAAACAAAATTCGACCTTGTTGTTTTCTAGCAAATTCTAATATTTATTTTTATTATTTTTCGATTTATTTTTATAATTTTTTATTTAGAATTTTATTTGAATTATTACTAATTCAAATTTTCCGATTTAAATCTTTGCTTTAATGAACTTTAATTGATTTTTCCAATTTCGTCGAATTTGTCGTGTTTTCTTGTTATATTTGTGTAGGTATCGTGCGGATCTTGGTGCATTTTGTTATTATTTTAATTTATTTTTATGTTTCTTATTTTATATTTAATTCTTTTATTTCTCAGATTTTATATGGTTTAATTGGTGTTTTGGGGTTTTATTTAAATTGCGTGTTGTGTTTGCGTGTGTGTTTCTGATCCATTTAAACATTTTGAAGGCCGTTTACGTTCTGGCCCAACAATAATAATTATGATAATAGTCATGATAATAATCATAGTAGTAATAACAATAAATATAATGGTAGTTATAGTAATAAAAATAATAATAAAGGTAATAGTAGTAACAATTAATAAAGGTAATATATATAGTGGTAACAATGATAATGCTAGTAATGATAATAGGAAACATTGTAGTTATAATCGGGATAAGGGTGAAAGATATAATGTGGGTGTATTGAACATAACAAAGGGTGTACAGGCCAAAGAATAATCTTCGACATGGACAACAAGGAGAAGGACTATGTGAATAGACATAACAATGAATGATATGAGAGTATAGGTTAACAGTTGAAAGAGATAGGAGAATAATGGGACCTAAGAATCAAAAGCGAGCACAGGTCTTCTATCGACAGCTCGTTGAACCCGAGGGTTGTCCGAGCAACTATAGTACTAACACATGGTACTCAATTTTTGAGGACAATCCACCACTTGAACACATTACCAACGTTGCTTAGCAACGGGTGCCAAGTGGATCAGAATCATTTTGTATGGCGTTACGAGGGCAACTAGAAGGATAAGCAAGATTTGAAACCCTGTAACCCACCAATATTTTCATTTTGAAAAAAAATTAAATATTTTTTATTATTTAAAATTAAAGGTGACCAAAAATATAAAGAAAAGGTTATTGTAAAATCCTTATGCTAATACTTATACAAATTCACATGTAAAACAATGCAATAAATAATAGCATAATATTAGCCGGTAGTTTACTCAGTGGTTTTTTAAGTTTTGCAAGCGACGGACAAGCACTAATTTTTTGTTTAACTTAAATGAAGAGTGCTAACCTGAGCGACATATATTTTATGAGAATATCATGTCTTATGGTTCTGCATCATATTATACGTTTAAATAAGTAACGTTCAAATAATTTAACCATTGTAAATAAAAAAGTTGTAAATTTAAAATAGTTTTTAAATCTTCCAAGGACCGACAATCAGTAATTCAATTACCACTACTTTAAGAATCACTGGTATAACGTTTAATACCCTTCGATGCAGCACGGATGACCGATCCTAAAATTACAAGGATACATTTTTAAGATTATATTTAAAATTTAACTTTTAAAACAAATATTTGCCAATAATTTTTCTAAATTATCATGAATAATTCATAAAAGACATTGTGTTTTCTACAAAATTTGACTATGAATCAGATATTGTAGAAAATAAAATGTCTTTTATAAATAAAAATAAATCAGAGGTGAAAAACAAAAAAAAAGTCCTTATAAAATCATGAATAACATTTTAATTAATAGTTTTTCATTTTTATACTACTAGTATTATTTTACTATATCCGAAAAATAAATAAATCTGTGTTTTATCACAATATTTTCAAAAGTTGAATATGGCGTTATTTAATTTTATTTTTCAAAAATATAAAATAATTGTTATCATAGCAATTTTATGTTTCTTATAAACGGAGTTTTTCAAATGATTTCAAAATAAAAATGTCTAAATACAGAAAACATGGCTCTAAAAGTCTATCTCACCCAGTTTCACGTGAAAGAAATGCGCATGGATAATTTTGGCTCATCAAAGGTGCACGCTTCAGGACAGCTACAAGAGAAGCATTTTTCATGTTAAAGTTAAAGAAAGAAATTGAAATAGCAGTTGAATAATCGTAAATATTTTTGAGTTCAATCCAAAGTGATATTCTTTCACAAAGGGATTGCAGTAAGCACGAGTAAACTGAATTTGTCATCAGTTGAAAAAAAAATCAGATTATAATTGTATTAATCAATAAATCTTAATATATTTGCTAAGAGTTCTGTAAAGCTTTTACTGAGGTGCACTCTGAGTCAGATCAGCACTTACTTTACAATCCGATCCAAATTTCTAATAGTTAATTTCTTCATAGGTTTCCATAATTTTTTCTATCCCTGTAAATATGAGTTTATTTTTTCAAATAACAAGTATTAAAAAGTTTGAAAGTTTTCTACATTAATCTTTTCACTTGTTACTATTGTTCACAAGCTACCAAAATAGGTTCTCTTACTCAGAAACTACTAAAGGGATAAGGAGAAAATTTTATATGTAACCATGATTTATGGTAAATGGAGTTCTAGCAACACGGATTCGGATTATCGTAATCTGTACTCTCAACACGGAGGAAACATTTAGCAAAACACAAAATATGGCAGAATTTGAATTGACGAATCTCCGACGGCAACCCAAAGACATTTTAGAAGCTCATTTTAATAAATTCAGAATCCTTATAAAGATTTCTAGAAAAGAACAGGAAATGCTGATTGCGTTGTTTTTGTGATAATTTAGCCTCTCTCATAAGTGATAACTCTAATGTACTTTCTATTCCTGTTGCAAACTCAACAAAATATATTATAAAGTGTGCTAATCTCCAAGACAACCAACATATAAGATTATTTTTTACAAATTTTTGAAACAATTTATACAAATACATGTTAAGATTCAAAGAACATTTTTAATGGTTGATAAATATGAGATAACACAAGATTAATTACTAATATTAATTTAGTTACAAAATAAACCAAATGTTGAAATTATCCTAATGACGATGATGTAATAACGATAACGCACACGTGGAAACACATACCGAATCCCTAAAGAACTGGGCGTTCAGAGACAGAACTTTCGTTTAGCATTTTGATATAAAATATAATTTTTTAAAAATGAATAAAATATTTTTTCAGTGCCGGGTTCATTCAAAGTGGTGCAAAGTAAATTCAGGTGTGAACAGTGGCAAATTTGATAAAAATTCAAAAATAATAAATTAATTAAAAATTTGGAAAAATTTTAAATTTATGTTGCGGTGGAAATGGATATGTAAAGATAACAAATAATGAACGAATACTGTTCAATTTTGGTTATCGCGTCTGTTTGCGCGATAGTTGTTTTTTTGATATTATTATTGAGTGTGCACATAGACGCGAGACAATAGAGTTATTTACTTTTGAAACATATTTTTTGATTTTTGATTGATTTCGGGTTGTAGTTTAATCATTTTTGGATTTCGAAATTTATGGAATTTTCACTTTTGTTTTTGGATTTTTTTAATGGTTGATGTTCTGGAAATTTGTCGAATTTAACTTGTCGTGATTTGAAAATTCATGAATAAATATTTGGAATTAATTATTTCTTTAAATCTATTTATGGAATTAAAATATTAATCATCGCTCAATCTCAATTTATTGGACACAATAAATGGTTTAACTCAAAGGACGGATAAGGATTCATTAGTGTTTACAATGAACACAACGTTAATGTTGTCTTTATTCATTTTAAATCAATTGCTGTAATAAACGCAATTTCGTTAGCTGATGGTGAAGAAGTACTTATGATATTGTCGAAGGTGTGAAAGGGTTTAAAGCAAGAAATGTTGCTGATCTAGATGAAGGCGATGTCGTTAACGGTGGGCAATGTGATCATAGCAATGATAGATTAAACAATAGAGGAGGTGATAAAGATAATAGCAGATCCAATGGTAATCGAGATGGTGTATTAAGTTCTATGCAAATTTACGAAGGTTACGCATTACCTCGCGGAATTTCCCGAAATAATGACAGATGGATGAGGAATTATCAAATACAAATAGAAAAAATGTTGATGATATCTAAATAATAAAATCAAATAATTATTAGAGTGAGCAAAATGATTGGCGGAACATTTATAAAATAAAAGGGTTTTTTCCCTAAATTCTTAGAAACACGTAGGAGAAAGAGAAATTAAAAATGACAATAAAAACAACAAAATTAACAGAAATCAAAAAATTTAATTGGAAAAGGCCATTTTTAATTAAGAAGTACAAATTTATAGATAACACAGAAAACAAAGACAAACATAAAATTATTTTATCTCAACAGATATCCAAGATATATCAAAAGAATTTAAGACGAAAGGAGAAGAAATTTGTTATCTCGACAGTAGTATGAGATAACAGATGAAATTACCGGAGATTGTTTGGAGATGGAAATTGAAAAAACAGTTCTCTATAAATGCCATAAAATAAATACTTCTAAGCGACAGAAACACAAATGGAGAAATCAGAAATAAACTGTGAAAATCTGGAGAAAACCACAGAAGTAAAGAAATAGCACAACTCAGAATTGTCACAGTTAGAAGAGGTGAAAATTGGAAATAACATATAAAATGGATTAAAGAAAGCAGAAGCGGAAACAGAAGTTGAAGTAACCAACCAATTGACCACGAAGTAGTTCAGCAATCATTGAATTGGGCTATGTTTATTGTGTGCTGCAATAATTACCGATAAAAATTCGGTGCTAAATACAGATCATTTGATATGCACTTATTGTAACACTGGCAACCTGTTTCTACCCCCAAAAAAAATATGGCAAATTTTCATCTTGAATTCAATTATCGAATTTTAGCATATATAGAAAGCACTGGTTGGGAGTTTCAGTTATAACATTTATATAACTCACACTCATTTTATGGCAGTATTTCAATATTACTAGTGCTGATACTAATGCAGCTTATCATGAGACACAGAAAACAAGATGCTAAATCCTGTCAATGCAGTCTTCTATATCTTATAGAGTTATTTATTTATATAACATAGTTCAGCAACAGGACACAGACTTGTTCACTCGAATATATATATATATATATATATATATATATATATATTGTTGGGTTTTTATATAGAAAGTCGGTGCTTAGGTCTGACTCCTTGGTGACCTTCTTTAATCGATTTAATTAACCCAATACAATAAGATTTATTGCCAATTCATATATCACAACTTTATTCACAACTTTCAAAAAAATCGATTCAATTCACAATACTCTACACAATTACTCTGCTCGATTTCACAAAATTCAATGCGTAGGGATGCGTCTTCCAAAGGGAGATGTCCCTGTCTTGTACGCAATTTGTTTGACTGGTTGATTTATCTTTAAGTTTATTACCTCCTTTATTCTGCTCTCTGAAATATTCTCTTCGACCAACTGGCAATTTTGTTGATATGCCTTTTCTTTTTATACTCATCTCGCAACTCAAGTCACACTCAAACTAAATTGGTTTTGGCATTTTCGACATCTCTGTCCAAAACCAAATTAATTATTTCTGGGCTCCCAGGGTTTCCATTTGTTTACAATAATTATTTTGGTGGCGGGTTTCTCTTTTATCCCCGGTTTTCTTCGTCAACCAATTTTGTTTTCCGTAATTAGAAAATTTGTTGACGTTCCGGGTTTCTCACACTATTTGGGTTTTCTGTTGGCTCGGACTTCCCATTAGCTCGGGTTTCCATTAGCCAATTAATTTTTAATTAATTTCTATTTTTATTAAATATTTCCTTCTGGAAACCCCCAATCGATTTAATTTTATTATATTTGGATTCATCTCGTCATTTGGCATCTGCCCATACCCGTTTCCCCCGATAAATATATTTTTAAAAATTTTTAATTGATTTTGCCTTTTTAATTATTATTTCGAATATCAATGTTTTTATTGATTTTCCATTTTTACTTTTGTGCATTTTGTTAACCCCAACAATATATATATATATATATATATATATATATATATATATAAACAATTTAAAATCCTAACATGTTAAAAATATGAATTAACTTAGGGCTTCGTGCACGATGAGGCCAAACTATAAAATTATATAAAATCGAAACAAAAATTAAGTCGGGCTCAACGAAGTATAAAATTCAGAGATCTGTTTTATATACATGAAAATACAGTAGTAAAAATTTCCAAAGATATAATGATCGTAAGCTTTTCAAATAAATTTTTTAAATTAATAATTAAAATTTTGTGTCTGAGCTACAGAAAATTGAAAAAAATTATTGAAAATGTTATTTGCATAAAACAAAACCGAAATTTGGTAAAAAATTGAAAAAATTTCTTATTTTCAAATTAATTAATTTAAAATTTTCAAACGACAAATGCCATTCATTCAAAATCAGTATAAATTCCCATTGGCCAAATTTAATATATATTGAAAAACTCCCGGTGTATATTTAGAATATTTAACCAAAACTTGAAAAGTAATTTAATTTTTATTTCACCAATAAATATTATTATTATACTTAAAAACAATTTATCTTAAAAAATTATTAATTTCAAAAATTGCCTGTTTTAATAATGACAGTTATTTTCTAATTTTATTAATAATTTTCAAAATAAAAGTTACAATTATTTTAAAATTAAATTTAAAACGAAATCTTATAAATAATTAATAATTCAAAAATTTTGAATTAAAGGTTTTGATGTATATTTTAATATGATTTATTCCAAATAAAATTTAAAAGTTTGTAGTGAATTATTATAATCAAATTTTTCTAGAAATATAATAGTAGAAAATAATTTTGGTAAATCATCAAAAATTCTTTTTATTTTATATAAGTGTTCAGTTGAAATTTTTTAATTTCAAGTAAAAATTTATTTAGTCGTATTTGTAATTTAAATGCATAATAAAATTTCCGAAAATTGAAAAATATTGTAAATGTATTTTTCCTATTTTTTTAAATTAATTTTAAATTGAATATATTCAAGACTATTTCAGAAGTTGTTTAAAATTAATTCAATTACTTAAATATTGTAAATAGTTTTAGTCCAAAGAAAATTGTTGTTATTCTGTAAATATAGATTTAATATATAAATTAATTTATGCTAATTATAATAGTTATAATTAAAAAGATTTTGACAAATAATATACTAAGTCAAAATGAGACCCACAATATTTTGTTTTGAGGAAATTTATGAATCCGATTGTGTTTTAATTTTATTTATTTATTTTAGAATTTATTAATTAAATTTTAGTTAAATTTAAGATTTTTTAAAATTTGAATAATTGAATAAATAAAAATATCAAACAATTTTTTTATTTTACAAAGTCATTTGAATTTTAAAAAATAAATTTGAAAAGTTGTTATGTCAGTAAAAAAGTTTAGTTTTTTTAATTATGATCAACTTTCATTTTCAAAAGCAACTTTAGGTATTGTTAATAAATCTAGGTATTCATGTACGAAAAGTTATCAAATATTGAATGAGATTTACTTTTACTTTTGGTATTTTAATATTGAAGATTGTTTTCATTTTAGAACCATCACAAAAAAATACACACAAATTAAGAATCCCCTGTCCACAATATCAGAATCATGCACGTTTGATTACCAAAAGTTATTTTTTATTTAAAATGTATTAGATACAAAATAAAATTTTTGTTTATAAACACTTCTCCTAAAAACAACATACGCCTGAAACATTCTTAAAAGATGCAAAAATATCTTCATTTTGAATGATACATCAATGTTTTGAAGTAGAAGAGTCATAAATTACAGAAAATCTTTGATTTAAAATTTTTTTTATTACATATTATTAAAATCACATAAATATTTTGTGCATCTCATTTTGTTGTCTCATTTAAATTGTTTTACAAAAAATGTTTGCAGGTCCCAATTGGCCTAATTGGCTAAATGAATGCAAGAAAAATATAAATAATTATTTTTGCAGTATAACCTGTCCTTGGTAATGTTTTTGTAGAAAACATAAAGTAAAAGACAACAATGACTAAATGTTTTAAAGTCATCCAATTCAGTGTTTAATAAATACAATCTGTGCGAGTTAGCCTTCATCCGATGTCATAGCACATCAAATGAGCCGATTACGTACAAATAATAATGTGATTTTTAACCATTTAAACACCGAAATTATTAATACGGCTGTACACTACTGGCCAAGAATTTTCCATGTGCGCCATATGTTCGCCAACTGTTGATTTTAACAAGTAAAATGTCTAACAACGTCAAGCTCGTTTTCGAACTCATTTTGTATGAGGAATCTGATGTGCAAGAAAATATTGCTTTTCCTATATGACACAAATTCCTGGCACTGAATTTATCAGTTGCCATTTAATAACACTTGATAAAGGCAGTGACAGAAATTTGTGGTACATATGAAAATTCATTTATAGACAAAATGAAATTAAGACTAAAGTTTTATATTTCAATATAAAATTTTAATTATACCCATTTTATCCTTGCGTTACATATTGCAAAAATAGTTATTTATATTTTTATTACAAACATTTCAATACCAAAAAAGTTAAATGTGTTATTTTCAGGCATCATATATTATTATTGTTTGATAATCGAAATTTTTTTCATCAATATAATAATTACTTTGCAGCTAGTGCTTATTTTATTACTTAGTTATCTATTATTATTATTATTATTATTATTATTATTATTATTATTATTATTATTATTATTATTATTATTATTATTATTATTATTATTATTATTATTATTATTATTATTATTATTATTATTATTATTATTATTATTATTATTATTATTATTATTATTATTATTATTATTATTATTATTATTATTACTATTATTGCTATTATTATTATGTTTATTATAATTCATAATAAAAATAATAAATTCATTCGTCAAATAAATGCAAGATTCAAGTTTTGGTAATTGATTATAAATTATATTTTTTCGAAAAGGGCTGGCCATATTTTAATTTGGTTTTATTTAATAGATTTAATAAAATGAAAGCTATGGGACTTTGGGAAATAACAAAAGGAGATAAATAATTTCTAAATTTGCTAATATATATATATCATATATTTCTACCAACGCCATAAATGCAAATTAAAAGAAGGGAAAATTTTAAAAAATTTCAGAAAAGTTTGTGAGACAAAATTAAATTTATGGCTACCAAAATCTGTTTTATGTCATGAAACTTAATAAATTTCAGAAAAACTTGGAAATGCATTTTCTTTTACTGTATTCTTTCACGACACTTGAAAATCTAAGATTACCGCCTGAAATTTGTAAATTTAAAAACAATAACTATCTAAATTTATATTTTACATGAGAAGATTATGAAATAAAAGACAATTGAATATAACACTCGAAATTGTTCTCAGGCCATCAAAAATTAATTATTGAAATTATCTTAGAATTTGTAACATTATTTAACGGAATGTTTCATTTTTCCTGCGCGCCATTTGGGACATAATTTTTTTGTGGTTAAATTCAGTGTTTCAATTAATTAACCCTATTGTAACGAATTTCGGCTCATTTTCAATTCATTATCGAAATGTTTTAATTTATCGACTGTTACTAATTAAAACAAAGTATCGAAAATGAAATATAATGCCACAGGCGACTATGCCAAGTGTAAAATTGTAAATGAGAAAAATATTATCATTTAATAGCTAATTTGGATTATATGACCAGAAGCTGTTAGCAATTTTCAAATAGTAAAATTTGATTTTTTTCTATCAGAATAAATGAAGAAACTCTTTTATCTTCTTAACCATTAATAGAATATTTTTTAAATTTTTCTCTTGATTTTCACGTTTAAATGTCAAAGACTCTAATAAATTAAAATTTCAAAATTGCATTAAATTTATTGACGCAATAATTTTCTAATTAACAAACGAACTCTCTTATTGGCACCCACTAATACTAATATATTTGTAAGAATTAACCTTTTTGATAAAAGAACAGTGCAAATACACAAAAATCTTCAGAAGCCTTTCATTAGACACAACTTGCAAAAAAGTTAATTCTAAAAACCAATATTTATACAATTATTATTTATTAATACATAACATAGCTCTTTTGTTTAGTTAATAACAAAAATAATAATGATATAATATAATAATAAATCAACTTTTATTATTATTATTTTAAACTTTTACTTATAACATTAAAATTCTTGCCCATTCATTTTTATCTTGTTGGCAACATCATATTGTAAATGATACATAGTAAATGTGAGATAATTATGAGCTTTTCGGCGAACTTAATTAAATAAAAATTTTCGATTGTGAAATAATTCTTTTCAACCTAATACGAAACATTTTCAATATTGCAACATACACAAAAACACACACACACACACACACACACACACATATATATATATATATATATATATAAATCGCCAATTAAACACTTGTTGTACGATATATTTCATCTTCAGGCACAAAAACCAACTAAAATATATGGATTATTTATATAATTTAAACAAATTAATTTTTTTTAATTAAATATTTTAATAAATAAATGTTTTTAATATTTTTACACAAATTTTTAATTTTTTTTACAAATATATAACTTTTTATCTCTATTATAATAAAATATTAAAATAATAATAAAATATTTTATAAATTAAATTTGAAAAATTTAAATTTGACACTATACAAATAATATTAACAATACAGAAACTTCAATTTATTACATTTTAACATGCTAAAACTATTTTAAAATATTCAAAATATTCGTAGTCATAGCACTCTGAACATTAATCTTTGATCCAATGACCTTATCAACAATGCCTCACATATGCCATGGTCCCAATAATTATTAAAAATTTTCAACAAAATTTTCAAATCAAACATTCCTATTTTACTTTTACAGACTCAGTGGATTGTGCATTTTGTTGTTGTTCTTTTGAATGTATGTTAAATATTTTACAATAATTATAGATATAAATAAATGTATGTGTTTAGGTTTGTATATAGAAAAAATTTCTAAAATCATATTTTGAATTTTTATTTTTATTCAATATTAAAATAATCATTACATTTGTTAGCTGGACCGCAAATAATTTTTGTTGAAGGTCACTAGTTTGACAGGCCTGGTTTACAGGGTATACGTTTTTCAATTTTAGTGTTCAATGTTTGTTTTCTTTTGTCGCGGTTACATGTCCATTAGGTTTAGTCAAATATAGTAATTATTTGTGGGTTATTTTATTATTTTAGGGCTTCTCTAAGTAGAAAACCGCTATTATACAAATCAAACTCTGAGTGCTACAGGTTTTTCACGAGTTTTACTAATAGACTTTCTATTCCATTTATATTTTCACTTAATTATTAAATTTAAAAATACGATTGTTTCAGAACGGGCTTGACCAAACCAACCAAGCGTGAAACCCATCAGTTCTGAAATTTTTAAAAATCTATTTTGCCTAAAACGTTTTTTCTTTGCTAGATAAAACCTAATGTCTACAATTCCCATTTAAATTGTTAGATTATCGAAAAATTATTCCGTCAACAAGTCTTTTGTAGCTTACCACAGATCCAGTGCTCCAGTAATTTCAATTCCAGTTCCATCATCTGCCAAAAAGTTCTTTCACATTTGCGTGTTCGGCTTTTTACAATTCTATCAAAAATATAAACCCTTAATGGGCTATAAATAAAAACCAACTTTTATCCTTCCAGTCTCGCCCCATGACATATATTGAGTCATTCAATGTACTTATTTGTAAAATTTACAATTTAAATTATATTAGTTAGTGGCTATTTTGTTTAACTCATTTGACTCAATATTAACTACACAAAAGATCTATTCAATGAAAACTTGTAACAACTTAATTTCTTCTTTATAAGAACTTCATAATTAAAATAATTAACTTATTGATGTATGTGTGTATGTGTTCAGGCTCGCACCCAGGGAGGCTCACGGGATTGAGCCCCCCAAGCCCATAAAAAATCATTAAATTTATTTCGATGCTTACTCAATTTCAATGAGTGAAATTATCTTAATTATTAACTAAAAATGTGACCGGCAAGTGATGGATCCAGCGCTACAGAATTGCTTGCACGGTACGGGAATGGCAATGACACGCCAGGGATGAGTGTGAACATGACCCTTCAAATATCTGAAGAATATTTTTCTTTTGTCCGGTCATGTCACTGTTTTGTGTGAATCAACCTTAAGTCGGCAAAATAATAAAAATTGTTATCGGCGGCTTTGACTGTGTAATAAAAGCGGCCTACTTAGTATTAAATACTGTATACTCTCCAAGTTTACTAGTAATTTTGCGCACATTTTTTTACAATTCTTTAATAAATTCTTGAATTTTATTCAATTAAATTTTAATTGCTTTTTAAAAATTTTGCTCAAAATAGTAATATAGATTATTATCTCTTAATTAATTAACCGAAAAAATAATTAAATTTATTATTCATATAATTTAAAAACAAAATAATTTAACAAAAAATAAAGTTTTTTGAATATTAAAATATTTGTATTTTATGAAGATAAATATTTTGGAAAAGATAATCTGGAAATGAATGTGGAGGATCCGGTTATTGGTTTGGGGTTTGGAATGTGGGGAACATTTATCACTGAAATAATTTGTTTTGGAATTATTAATATTTTCCATTTATTTATATTTTGTGATTCCAAAATGTGTACATCGCTTTATTAATTTTACGGTAATGCTATTTATACAAATATTTTCTTTTTTAAATAAATCAAAGTAAAATTTATTTAATAAATGTAGAGTGAAAATTAATCGAATGTGATATTAATAATGCCATTTTAGATGATCTCTTTCCTAACTGTTTTATTTTGTGTTTCAATTGTGTTTATTGGAGCCATTCCGAATATGGAAAGAAGACTTGCGTATAACTATCCAGGGCAATCAGATGATATTTTAAATGATCAACTCGCAGAGATTCTACAAAGGAACTCCAGAAATTATAAATTGAACATCAAACGCCCAAGCTTCATTCCATCTCCATGGTAATATCTCCGTTTGGACAAAGGTTTTCTAATGTTATTTGAATAAAATATGTTAGTATTGTTCGCTCATTATTATGATTGGTGGATTTACCGAAATGTTTGATAAAATAATGATGCTGTAACATATTATTATAAAAATATGATTTTTAGTTTTATATTAGATATAATTTTTTTAATCGTATATAAAACCGAGACATTATTCTAAGAAATTAATTAAATAATTTAAATCGAAATAAAATTATTCAATTAAAATAGATTTGAAACAATAAAATGTGTTCCTTCCAACTTTAAAGATTGATTTAAACAATTAAATATTATTAAAATAACAAAACTTAAGTTGAAAGGTTTTTATAAAAAACAGTCTTACCTTTCACTTATTTAAACGACTGAAATTTATTAAATTTATGGTTTATCAGATAGTAATAATAACACGTGTAGGACGCTCGGGCTAAATTTTACAGTTTCTTTCCAAAGATAAAAAAGAGTATCTTAATTAAGAATAAATTTAATGAAAAAATAATGTTATTGGTTACGTCCACATATTTAATAATTCATAGGATTGTAATTAAGGTAGTTAATGGGATAAGCGTTTGGACTACTAAAATCTTAAAAATTTACTAAAAATCACTTCTGAGAGGAACAGAAGATAGCTGAATATTGCTTCCACACACATGGCTTTTTAGAAGTCAGCTTCTTCAACTGAGGCCCTACCACAACCTTCAGTAACTCCATATAGTAATTCGAACATATGAGATGGAGACACATCACTGGAGACACATTTAAAAACCATAAGAAGTTTCGGGAAACTTGGTTTTCATGGTACAAATCGTTTTTTGTTCTGACGGTTGTGTGGCTGGTCTTGACAAAATTCTTTGCAACAGAAAAGACCCGTATTGTCTCTGATTTAACAGGATGTTTAACTTTGTACAAATGTTTGTTTGCATTTGCCAGGCAGTTTTTTCGAGCCTTTTTTGTAAGAAGTTAGCTTTTACGACACTTGTATGCCTGACAACCGAGTTTTTCCTTCGTATCCAGCTTCATGGTGGAAACTGCAACACCAATTTCCCACACTTAAGCCCTCATTCCTTAGCCTGGGTTTCCAATCAATTTTTCCTGTAATTGTTGAATGAATTCTGGTGTACCAAAGAAATCAAAATGTCTGCTTTGATTTTCCTACAAGCCACATGTTTACAGTGTTCGTTGCAGGTCTTATTGCTTTCATAGTGTTCAAAGAGCATTGAGTAGCTGTCATTATTGAGGAGTTTTGATACCCGGAACGAATAATCATGATGGAGGTAACTTTTTTCCAATAGTCCATTTAAATTGGTTTTGACATCAAGGGCTGAGCTGAAACTAAAAAGTAAAAAAATATATACTGTCAAATTTATGCCAAATACTCACATCAATTAAGCCCTTAATGTTTAATTGATATTCACGAACCCTAACCCAAACCACAACCCACAACCATCACTACAACGAGCTATCAAGAATTATTAACTATCCCCCAGATAAAACACACTTCCACACAAATGGTAATATCAACAGACATTATAGCCGATACTTGGAACCATTCTGCCACTGATAAAGTTCTGTATTCACCAAAAAATACTGCCTGGGCTTCCATTTCCTAGAAGACAGTATATGAGGATTCATTTATAATAAATACCATCACAAATTACCAATTACCTGAAAATGCTGCAGCAGCCATTTTATGCCTTATCCAACCGCCGTAAAAAACCCATGATATTTAAACATGATGGTGTACCACGACACAAGGCATTTGCTGTGAGATCCTGTCTGTAGCAGAACTTGATTCATCGAATATATATTCGCCTCCTTGCTCTCCAGATGTTACACCATGTGACTATTTCCTATGGAGATTCATTAAAAGAAAATTTTGTGCAACGAAACTTGTCGACGTGCAAATCTGCAGCAAAATATCAAAGACGTTCTTATGCTTGCTATAATACCTCAAATGGTTTTCATTGATGAAAAATCATTCTATGTTTTAATCAACTTTTTTATTCAATACAGATGTAGTTATTTACGTGAGGGTTTAATCTTACGGTGATATATATTTTACTATTTAAATTAATAATATTTTAATATTTTGCGAATTAAAATGCATAAAAAAGCGATATCTAAGCATCGGTGTCTTCACCTGAAATCCTGGACTTGTAAAATTTCGGCTCCAAGATCGAGGCATGAAATAAAGCACCAGTCGTGGACTCAAAAATACAAAGTATTTATTAAAACTCAATTTTATAAAAGTTATTTAAATTGAAAAAAAACGTTTTACAAAAAATCAAAAATAAATCATGATTAAACTTGAAAATTATTTTGCCAATTTAAATAAATATTTAAATGAAGAAAAAATAAACAAAAAACAAATTCTAAATATTAACTGAAACATCATTTTTTCTGCGATATTTGAGTTGTTACATTTTACGAGTTAATAATAAATATTTTATCAAGCAATCAAACATTTGAAATATTATTTTCCAATTAAAATTAATTAATATTTTGTTTAGTCTTATTCGTAATAATTATCCAGAATTTAAAAGTATTTCTCAAAAACATTTTTTTGACCAGATTTAAATTACAAAAAGGAAGAATTGACAGACTTACAAATTAGTTTTTTATTATCAGTTTCAGTATTATTTGTTTCAACAATATTGTCCATCACCGAAATATTTTATCTTCTTCACCACGGATTGAATATTTTCAATTTTCTTTTAATTTTCATATAACTATGGATCAATTAATTCACATCAAAATATAAAGAAAATTATAATAACGACCATTTTTAATTGTTATGCAAGTTTAGTAAAAGAATTAGTGATAACATTCAACATTAGATATGATTAAATTATTATTATTCTTACTATTAATATTACTTTTCTTGTTCTTGTTCTTATAATTATTATTATTATTATTATTATTATTATTATTATTATTATTATTATTATTATTATTATTATTATTATTATTATTATTATTATTATTATTATTATTATTATTTTCTCATACATTTGAATGACTATCTGTTATTTGCTAATAAATCTCAATAACATAGTAAAAATCTAATAAATGTGCATCTTTAACAAAACAGATCAAAAAGAAAGTCCTTCGACAATAAGTAATGTCCATTAATATAGACAGATAGAAAAAGTTAATGCGAGAAGACAAATAAACTCACGCACAGGCATAGTATTGAAAATCCTTATAATTAAAATCACACCAATTGGACAATAAATAAGGGCTCTTGACAATAAGTATTGGGCTCATTTTAATTATTAAAAGGAATTATGGATGTTTTCGAAGAAATTATCGATGTTTCCCCATCACCAATTATTCCATACGAACAAATAATTAAGGCATTTAGTTAATTTATGTACCAAAAACGCTTTATGTACAGTAAAATAATTAAGAAAAATTCGAAGAATTAAAAACACATTTAAATAACTTATTATAGGAACACAACAATAATATCCAAAATATATTTGTAACAAATCCAATAAGTTGATTTGATCCATTAAACATTGTATTCGTTTCTAGTTATTCATAAATGAATTCAAAGAAAAGCTAGATGACACAGTATATCACGATCATGTATCAATTGATAATCCTTTCATGTCAACAAAAAATAGAATTTGCTTAAGATTATGATGGATTTAAGAAGTTATTATAATCATGTAAAAACCTCTTTCCAAAATTTTTGAAAAAGAAGTGTTTTTAAAAGAAATGTAAAAATTTCTATATATATAAATTAATAATTACCTAATTTTCATTATGCTTATAATTTACACAAATTTTCTAAAAAATATTTAAAACTTTTAAAAATGAAATTGAAAAATTATCATAAAATCGTTATTAAAATAACTGACTTTGTAAAATAATTTAAAGCATTAATAATCAGTTAAAAGTTCAATAAATGAGCCTTTATTAAAAGAATAATGTGTCTATTATTGTATTGTCGTATATGAAGTGGTACATGGAAGTCTAATCTACAAAATGAGGTAAATGCAAAATAATGTTATGTATGAACATCAAAAATATTAAATTTAATAAACTGCTTGTTTTAATTTAAAAATTTTTTAAGTGTTAAATTTTGAATGAGTGGTAAAAAATAAAATTTATATATTTTATTACAAATTTTTCAATTTTATTATTATTATTTCGATTCATGAATTCTAAGATTTTCTTAATTTGTTCGAAAAAGTAATAAAAAATCTATATAATTTTTCCTTTCTATCTATTGATGAAAATGAACCTGTCAAAACATATTGCATTAAAGGTTTTCAAATGTCTTTTAAAAATTATTATTATTATTATTATTATTATTATTATTATTATTATTATTATTATTATTGTTAATATTATTATTATTATTATTATTATTATTATTATTATTATTATTACTAGTATTATTATTATTACTATTATTCTTATTCTTATTCTTATTCTTCTTCTTCTTCTTCTTCTTCTTCTTCTTCTTCTTCTTCTTCTTCTTCTTCTTCTTCTTCTTCTTCTTCTTCTTCTTCTTCTTCTTCTTCTTCTTCTTCTTCTTCTTCTTCTTCTTCTTCTTCTTCTTCTTCTTCTTCTTCTTCTTCTTCTTCTTATTATTATTATTATTATTATTATTATTATTATTATTATTATTATTATTATTATTATTATTGCTATTATTATTATTTTTATTATTATTATTATTATTATTATTATTATTATTATTATTATTATTATTATTATTATTATTATTATTATTATTATTATTATTATTATTATTATTATTATTATTATTATTATTATTATCCACATAAATTTTAACCTGAAACTCAGTTGATTAATTGAATTCACATTATATATGGAGCAATCAACGAAATGTTTGAATGCAGTCATAAATATTAATTCGCAGCGTCAAAAAAATTTGATTTATACCAATAATTAATATTATAAATTTAAATAAATCCAATTTTGATTTTTATTAGAGAGTATCATAAAAACATCAACATTTTATATAAATTAATTCGGTTGAATTCTCCTGATCTTTATTGACCATAATTTCGGTTGTAATTTGTTTGTTTTCTAAGAAAAGACTTTCTTTATTTTACATAGTTTATAATTGGTGTAAAATAAAAAAAAGTAACAATGTTATTTTACTTTTGACAATTTTATTTCATTTAATTTTTATTAATTTCATAAAAATTATATATATTATACAGAATCGTGTAAAATTTTTATTTTTGATAATCGTAAGATATGATATTTTTGTAATTTTTACACAATTATAATTGACATATATATTTAAAGACAAAATTTAACTAAATAATTATTTTATTTTTTAATTCATGAATTTAAATTTATGAATTTATATTGGGGCCGTTGTTAAATGGCAATTTTTATATTAATTTTATAATGGGAAATGAAGTCTACAACCAAACAATGCATGAATCAAATAATGGACAAGCAGGAAAGGTGCATGATGACCCTCCAAGAAAATGTCTTTGAAATAACAAGTCGTATAAAATTTATAAGGATGGAAGTAAATAATTAAATAATATTGTTGGGTTTTCAATTAAGTACAGTTTCTCTGACGCCAGGTGTTCTATAAGATTCAATTAGACAAACATTACCCAACGTATATTTGTATTCAAAATTTTATTGTACAATCTAAAAATTACAAAACTTCAAATATCCAATGAAAATATCTATTCTGAAGTTCTGATAGGTCTCGTTGTGACCGCTTTGGTTACGAACTTCATACAATAATAATCGCCTCTTTTCTTATATTCCTTGTTTTAACTCGATTCCTCTTTTCATAATTTGTTCTGTTAATTCTAGCTTCTGACTTTAACTATTGTCCCTCTAATCGTACTATCGAATTGTTCGTCTCTATTTGAGGTAAGAATACCAATTGCCTCTGATTTAGAATTCCTTTATATAGTTAAAATAACCGTAGGTAACTACATACAGCAAATGAAACGAACGTTTGCATGCATTTATGGATAAGACAACAATGATTGGAATGTTAAAGAGAATGTTAAGGTGATGTATGAGGCGATATACAGAAGGAAATGGAGTTTAGTCACTAAATCAAAGTAAATTGGGAACCAACAATACATGCCCTTAGAAGACAACTTATGCATAAGAAAGGTAAAAAAAGGTTTGATAAAAGAGTTAATAAAATCTAAAGTGATTAGTAAGTGCAAAAGTACCTGAAATGATCCATTAGTTATTGTATCAAAGAAAGATGAAAATATCAGAATGTGCGTTTACTTTAGAAACTTTAATCAAATCACAGAAAAATAATTGTTTCCAATGCTTGACTCTCAATTCCAGTTAGATTACTTGCCAAATTCAAATTTATTTCCTCATTAGACTTAGAACAGGCATACCAAGTTAAGATAATTCCAGAAATACAAGAGTTAATTGCTTCCTGTTGAAAGGTAAAACAATTTTGTTTTAATAGACTACCATTTTGGTTAGAAACAGGGTCTGCTACTTTTTAAACACTGACTCACATTCACTTAGTATATATATCTTTAAAGGAGTTATAGTATATATGGACGAGAAATTTAGAAGATAAGTTATATAAATTCATATAAATGGTAAAAAGATAAAAGACATTAAAAATATTGAAATTCCAAAATATGACCAATTATTATAAGATTCATAAAGAATTAGACAAAGATGAAATAACAGGATGCGAAAAAGGATTTTTCAGTTAAAAAAATGCAATGAAGCTTTCAGATACTGAAATGAATAAAGTGTGAAGCTCAAATGGTGGATTATCAAAACGAAAATAGAGAATAGAATTTTTATTTTATAAACAGTTGCCAGTTTTGAAGCGATTGAATCAGTATTAAGCTAGCTCAAGGAAGATGGTACAGAAGCAGGGTCTTGAAACTATCAGCTCATGAAAAAGATATTGTGTTAAGAGGAAAGAGTTAATCGCCATATATGAATACGTTAGTCATTTCAAACAATACTTATATGGGAAGAGATTTATAGTACGAACAGATCATGAGTCCACAATTTCAAACTTTGGTTACGAATTTATCAGAATATGATTTAAAATTAAAATACCGTAAAGGTGAAGATCATTCAAATGCTGATGGATTATGTAGGATTACCGGAATATTGCGTTCGCAGTGTCAAACAATTCCAAAAAATATTATGGAAAATAAACACATGTATGATTCAAAAGACAGAAAAAATGCTACAATTTGAAGTTCAAAAAAGTGATCAGAAATTTCAAAAGATAAAATAGGTATCAAAATAATGAAAATTTCAGTTAAGGAGATTTTGATTAAAAAATAATTCTTTTTAAGCTATGGGATAATCTGAAAATGATTGATGGTCTTTTGATTGTAAATAAAAATTTAGTGGTCTCCATTGAACTGAGTCACGTAAGAGTTAAAAAGTTAGATAATTATATAAATAATATATTACAAACGATGGGCAACCTTTTGTGTGACAAGCGCCAGAATAAATGTTTTGTTTCATTGATGTAACATGATGTTACTAAACTAAGTCAAAGATCCCATCAAGAAAACGATCTTTGTACCTTAATTATTTAGAAATTTTTATATGAAAATATTTAATTTTCAATTCATGTTTTGAAACATATTAGATGTTGTTGAGGTTAGTATGGAGGCAGAACCAGAAAATTTTGAGATTAAACCACAATGTGAAAAAACAATGATTATGGAAATTCAAATCTTATTTCAAGACGTTATCCCTTTGTGATTCCAGCAATAGCAACTGAAACATAATGAATGCATTTTATTTTTCGTTTCTTATTATTTTGTTTATGTACAATAAAGAAAAAATAAATAATTTTTGATTGTTATTATTGATGTTTGCACTGGTAAAATAACCAGAGCCATGTTTCATTAATTTGATCTATCGTGAAAACATCAGCTCCAGCTTGCCGTGTTTCCATAATTGCCGTAGTTCTTGACCTGGCAATTGTACCCGAATTGTTAATAAAATCAGATTTTGTCATTAAATACTGGTGTCGACAAAAGTTAAAGTTCCGGCATCTTTATCAATAATAATTTTAATCATTAACTCTTTAGCGATATCTAAAACTGATGGATATGTTAAAATTTGTAGCGGATATTGTCAAAAACATCGTTTGAATTTCAAATGTATCCTCTAAGGAAAAATATTCTTTTGTTGAAATAGAAAGTGTTGATGATAAGGTGTAACATTTGTGCGATTTAAACTTGAAAGCCAATGTCTCAGTATCATTGATAGTTTCAATTAAATTCCCAATTCTATATTGATGAATGGCAAATTCAATCAATTTTTGTAGAGTTGTAACTTGTTTCATTATATAATAAACCCCAAAGATAAAAAATAAATAAAAAAATATTTTTAATCACAAATTCCAAAGGAAAAATCTCCAATAAATTTCAATGTCAATAAAAAGCCATTTTTAAAATCAACAAATATTCGAAATTTCCATAAAAAGCATACACTAAATTGATTCAATCAAACAACACCAATATTGTTCAAGAATTTACACAATTTCGACTAAAGCAAAATATAAATCAACTCATTCAAATACCCGCACACAGACGCGAGGATTATAATACAAATTAAAACACAAACGCGGTAACAGTTTTAGCTGCCCGAAACAATTATAGTATATGTAATTTACTAACAATGGGTACTCAGTTTTACGAAAGTGATAGAAGTGTACACAGAGTCTACAACATCTTTACAATATTCAATTTATAAGACAATACATTGATAAATACATTATTAGATACAGTTGTTTCTTTCTAACAATAATATTATAACAACAGAAAAATTGTTAAGTTTTCTAAAGTTTACTACAAACTACCTTGTATAGAATTTCTTGCTCTTTTCAATAACATGAAACTTTTCATCATGCAATATGTAGAAAATCTAGGCAAATTTTACATAATCTTTAAAATTTGAACTATTTTTTTATTTTAAATGATGTCATTAGATATGTATTTGCTTGATATTTTAACGGACATACATATTATAACAACATAGTACAAAATTTTGGTTAAGGTCTTGAAAATAAAAAAAAATGTGTAAAAAAAAATTCAAAATTGTTAGTGTTTGTCCTGAGTGATGCAAAGGAAATGGGAGAGTGTAGGAAATTGAATGCATAAGACAATAATTATAAAAATTCAGAATTAATAAATTAATTAAAATTTGGAAAAATATTGAAATTGACATATTCCGAGGGAAATTGGTATGTATAGATAGCAAGCTATGAGAAGAAAGCGAATACGATAAAATCAAATAAATTTTGGGGTCCCCAGATAAAGATATTCAAAAATTTCAAACTAAATAAAATCAAATAAATGTTTTGAGCCATGTAGAACACCTGAGTGGTAAATGAGAAACTAATAAGATCAACTTTTACTCATTAATAGATGAAAGTTGCAATAAAAATAAATAGGTTAAACGAGAGAAAAGAAGTCGCTTGGTATAATGTTTTGTTTTGATAAAATATAATCTATAATTTGATTTTTGATGTTTTAGAAAGCTACTATAAAAACCAGAGAAGAAAAAACTATCAGTGCCTACTTAAACGATCGAAGAAATTTACAGTCAAAATAGTTAGAGTCAGGGATTGAAACCGAAATTTATTTCGGTTAAAATTTAACCGGTTTTATATGCCTTAGAATAATATCGGTTTTCGGTTAAACCGGTTCGCAAAATAACGGTTAACCGTTAAAAACTGGTTTTTTAATTACTTTGTTAGCGTAAAACAAGTTTAGTTTTATGGAAATCAAAAGGGCACAATATGTCATTATGATAGCGGAAATGATAATTTTTTAACTCGCTTCAGCGTAGCAACGCGTACTATCATGAAACAAAACAAAAAATTATCATTCAAGTTATTATAAGTACAGAATATGGCCTACAATTGAAGTTAAAGAAATTGCAGTGCAAAGGAAAACATATTATGAATTTTTAAAATCAAGTTTATTGATTAACAACTCATAAGTTTCATAAGTTTAAAATTTCTTATTTACTACTACGCTTATTTATGTAAATTATCATATTTATGTAATTGTAAATTGATACCAATTATAATTTATTTCAATATTAAAAATTATAAACATGTGTCATTTGTTCAGTAATAAATATTTTTTATATTTTGTGTTTTTTCTCTTTTCGAAATCAAAATTTTGCAGTTGTGATTTTTTATAAATAACCGCAGAATTGTCATATCTCGCCTTTTTACCAACAGAATTTTTATTGAAATTGTTTATTGGGATAACCATAATTATGAAGAGTATGACATAAGCTTTAGGAGATACTAATTCGTATGATGAAAGGAAGAAAAATAAATTTTAAATTGGAAAATTACGAAATTTTAACCTGTTTTATTGAATTTTGGTTAAAGGTAACCGGATTATTTATGAATATTTTTTCGGTTTCGGTTACGGTAAGTGAAATATTTAGAAAAATAACGGTTTACCGGTTTTTTAAATCGGTTTCGGAATCCAGTTTCCATCCCTAGTTATAACAAATATTAAAGTGTGTATAAATAATTACCAAGTCAAACGTACCAAAAAAGGCGATTGCTGATTGGGTTACCTGCAAATATATCAAACTATTTGTGATATTATATAAACCTTAGATAGTATGTTCTTCATGAAGACGCCAAAATTTAGTCATATTAAAGTTTCAAGTGTAAATTTACTTTAGACCCTAAGAGGTTATGAATCACCATGAATGAATTCTTGAAGGTTTAAGTAAACTCTTAAGTGGAACAAACTTGATTCTAACTACACACCAATAACTGTGACGATTAAAGATTAGAAACCTTATGATTTGGAGGAAATGCAAAAATTCAGAACTCTTTTTGAAAGCTTTGTAACACTTTAATTGAACCAAGAAAAAGTCGAATTATGAACATTGAATAAAGAATATAAAACTCTATAAGCCGAAAATCTCAGGATATTGAAACACAAAGTAACCATTTAATTTGAAAAATTTATTAAAGTTCTTTGTTTAAATGGAAAACCAATTTTTAATAAATTCAAAATGACTGCGAGGGTTGAGTTTGAGTCTGAGTTAGAAAGCTCACATCTATCTACTCTGGCTATTAATTTGAGACATTATTTCATATTTCAAGTTAGGACCTGAAGTCTCTGGCTAATATGAACAAAATGGTTTCTAATTATATTTTTGTATTATCAATGATACTTATTTAATTTTATTGTGAGCTAAATTGATTCTTAATTAAAAGTAATACATTTAATGGCTACTTTTTATCTGTCAGTATTCACCATGGCAGCTGTTATTTGCTATTAATAATAATAAAGGAGGCACCATCAGGACATGGTGCTAATAACATTTGCCATTCCGAGTCCCTTTAAACTAACGGATATTCCTTAATATCTGTAATTGCTATTTGAATGAAATGAACTGTGAAATAAATGGCACCTTAATAATTCATGCGATGCACTTTATTAGATTATATTTTGATACAAATTAATTTATTAAATTATAAAGAAATTTAATTGAACAATTGTAATTATTATATAACAAGTTTAGGATAAATAATCACGCATATTGTATAATTTAGTAAAATAACATCAAAATAATTTAAAATTTATTTACTAAAAATTAGTGTATTTATTTTTTTAGTTCTTGAGTTCTTGAGCATTGTCGACTGAATGGATTGACTCACATTAGTGATCATTTTAGTAAGTATATCAGTAAGAAATATGTATTTTTAGTTTTAAGATGACGAAATTTTTCAGTAATTATTGTAAGATATTTAAATTCTATAATTAATATTCAAAGTTCTTATTCATTTAATTATTGTTAATTTGATGTTTAACCAGAAGAATACGGAAAAATGGTCGAAATACTTTGCGAGATGTTATAGGGTAGAGTGGGGTAAAGTGGACACTGGGGGAAAGTGGACACTCTTTCCGCAAATTTTGTTTTGATAAAGAAATCTATGCTACCGATGAAATTTTTTAGCCTACAACTATTTATGCGCTAAAAATATACGTATAGATACCCTTTTACTTAAAACTAATCAATATTGAATTAACAAATAACTTTTAAGTCGTGTTTTTCCACATTAAAGTCCCAAAAAAAGTTTCGTGAAATTTCAAGTGTTTTTAAACGCTGACATTTTTAGCAGACAATATTGTGTAATTCATCATTGGATCAGAAAGAAAAGGTATTATTTGATAATTTGCTATATAAAGTTGTAATGAAAATGTTCAGATTTACAAACTTTTACTGTTTCATATGATAAAAAAGTTTTTAAAGTTGTTGTTTTTGAATTGGGGTAAAGTGGACACTTTGACACTATTTTGGATATTTTTGGTGAAATTAAATCTAAAATTATTTGTTTTTTGTTTAGAAATGCCTCGAAAATACACAAGAAAAACGGATATGACAAACAATTATTCCGAAGAATCACTCCTTCAAGCAGTCAATGAAATTCAAAATGGAATGCCATTATTAACAGCAGCAAAAGAGTTTGGAATTCCACGCTCGACGCTGCGAAGGAAATGCGAAGGAAACATGGAAAAATGGGGTAAGAAGTCTATCCTGACACTAAGCCAAGAACAAGTGTTATTGGAAAGAGTGATGCATTTATGCTCTCGTGGTTTCCCTCTAACAATAGATAAATTTCGACAAGCTGCCTATCATTTTGCAAAGGTCCTCCATCGGAGAAAAATGCTTGAAACATTGCCAGAAACATGGACTCGAGATAAAACTGCATCCTATGAATGGTGGTATTCATACAAGCAACGTTTTCCACAGCTTGCCTTGCGTGTAGCCGAAAATCTGTCATCCTCTCGTGCGGAAGCATTTAACAAACATCGAGTGACATCTTTTTACGAAGAAGCAAGTCAAGTTCTCAACAATGCAGGAGTCTCTTCCTCACCTCATCTCATATATAACTGTGATGAAACTGGGCTCTCATCTGTCCCAAATAAATCACGAAAGGTCTTGGCAGAAAAAGGTAAGCGCATCATCCAACAAATTCAGACGGGTGAACGTGGGACGTTAACCATGGCTCCCATGGCTACTTTCCCCAACCACCCAAAAAGCGTGCAAAACGATGTATTCTAAGTCAACATCATTCTAAAAAAACAAAGCAAGTCTCAGTGAAAGAATCAAGGACAAGTAACAATTGCGTAGTTTGTGATGAAGAATATTCTAATTCATCAGTTGACTGGTTTTGTTGTCCTGGCTGTCACAATTGGACATGTGAAATGTGCTTTGCATCAGATTTATGCTATAATTGCAGTGACTGACAAACGGTTTCTCATTAGTGCTTACTAATTATCTTTTCTCTAGGACTGTCCACTTTACCCCATTCCATTTTTTGGCTTTGACAAATAAATTCTATGAGACAGGTTTGGAGTAAACTATAAAATACTTCAGAAAATAAGTTACTAATAGATAGATATTGTTGCCAAAAAAATCAGTAAGCCTAAGTAATAACATACGCTAACACCGGCTGATTCGCAGAAAGTGTGTCCACTTTCCCCCAGTCTACCCTATAATATATTTAGTTAGCGTTTATCAATTATTATATTTTTATTAAATTAATTGTTAATAACGATTAATTAATTTTATTGTTAGGTTAATTTATGATAGACTGTTATGATGTAATATTTACCTTTATTATTACAAAACAATCATAACATTTTAAACATATTTGATGCAAGTTGCGCTCAACTAATATTTTATTTTTAACTTAATTTTTATTTAAAATTAATATCAGAAAAAGTTTAAAGTAAAGTCTAAAAGTAAAAAGTCTTTAAAATGTGGCACGAATGATCATCTTAGTTGAACGAGAAAAAATTAACAATTCATGAGACTTATCTCATTCTCTTTCATTATAACAATATTGCATTTTAAACTGATTTTGTACTTCTTGTCCCGATGATCACCTTAAATTTTTATTCGAAATGGAGGTTCATGATTACCATATATTATCTGACATTTCTAATGAGATTTTAAATTGATTTCAAAGTCACGACAATAGTTTTTTTGTCAACCTTTGACCTACTTTTTGTTCCTTTTAAATTTTCTTTACCGTTATCTCAACTATACGTCAATGTTAAATAAGTAAAAATTGATTTATATTCGAAATGAAGATAAATGAAATTTTAAAGAATAATTTGAAATAATAACAAAAATCAGAAAAAGAATTTGGATATTTTTTAGATAATGAATAAGCAAAGTTGTAAATGTACTTGTCTGTTAATAACTTGAAGAAAAATTATATATATATATATATCTTCACAGTCTCCACGGTACCTCTCAATGTCATTTTATACCATGCTAACTCCAACAACACAAATATTAAATTCACTTTAGAACTACCCAACCTGGAAGGTAAAATCGTTTTCTTAGACACGTTGATAAGTTCTTCTGAAGAACCAGAAACGCTCTCATTCAACATAGATTTATTCAACAAAAGTCTACACAGTGGAGAAATACTCCCGTGAGAAAGTTAGGTTCCAATCCAACAAAAAATTGCGATACTAATTGGAAAGAAAAAAAGAGCAATAGGAAACTGTTCTGATATACAAAAAACAAGAAACTCTCAAAAACCTTAAAATACGCTTTTTGCAAAATAGATACTTAATAAAGTTAGTGGATAAATACTTTTTAAATGAATACGGTTTCAATTGTCTCAACACACAAAAGAAACACCATGACAAACCAATAATTTACTTACGTTTCTCTTTCATAAATAACAAAACATGTAATACAATCAGATTTTTCGGTACTAGTAAAAGTAGAAGCAAGATCAAAAGATAAAGACAGATAAGAAGGACCATACAAAGTGATTCAAAAGATACATGATAGGCAATATTCGTTTCGAGACACCAATGGAAGATTGATTCAAAGAAACGTAGAGAAGATGAAAGGATTTCTTAAAGAAGGGGGATGTGAGGATATTTAAGCATAACTATCAACAGACATAAATTAAGTTTTAAAATTCTTAAGCAATTTTTCTTGTCAAGTTTTCCATTAACGTTTTACTTATTTCACTGTCAGCAAGTTTGTTCATAATAAACTCTATTATTATATCTGCTGATAACAAAAAAGCATCTTGTTTACTAAGAGACTCTACAGCTAATTTTATTGGTTTGAAAGCATTAACCAAATCACATAAAAGGTTGAAATTTACTTCTGCCAGAGTATCCATTTTATTTATCTCAACAAGAAATTCAGTTATATATTCTCGAACATTTATAAAACTCTCAACCATATCAATTGATGAGTTCCATCTAGTTTTTAAGTCTAGTTTGAGCTCTAAAGAATGTCCTTCTCCTCGCCCATGTTTGATTTTATCTTGTAAAATATTTTCTAACTGATGATTTTCTAAATAAACAAACAACTTTACGTATGTTTTTGATGTTTTCATGAATATTTCATATATTTTCAAATTCAACTTTTGACGGACCAACATCATTAGCTTCATCTTCAACATCATCGTCATTCAATATTGAATTATTATTATTATCATCACTGTATAAATCATTTTAGATATGTTCCAATTCAAATATTTGTTTTTTTAAAAAGTGTTTCGCAAACAGCTAAATGTATGCCATGGTTGAAACATAACTGATAAATTGCTGGGCTCTCTCTACCATACTTAATAATCATAGGAGCCCCTTCACAAGTTGACGCAACAATATCTTTCTCAAAACAAATGTTAAAGTTTTCTAAATGAGTTTTAACTAGAACAACTAAGTCAGATGCAGAACAATATCCAAAAATTCTCACTATTCCAAGATTATACGATTCTTTTTCTTTAGCATCATGCAAATTGATATTAACATAGCGTTTCATCCGAATACTTGTCAAATCGTCTAGTGTAATACCGAATCTTCTATTAATCCTCAGCTTTTTAATTAATATTGTACTTAGTTGAGCCTTTTTTTCTTCATAACTTTTATGATAAGTCCCATGATATCGGATTCATTTTTTGGCACATTTGGTTATTGACACTCATATAAAATTAGATCTCGTAATTGATCTTATTGAAATTCCATCGACAACAGCTAGTTTAGTCACAATTTCTGGTTGGCTACAACATGTCATGAAATCAAACATTGCTTTTTGATTTTTCATCACTGGTTCACCATTATCATCATCTCCATGGCTTAAATTAGTTAGCATAATTCTATGAATCGTTTTTATGTGGGTTATCATTGCACCAGTTGAGCCATTGGTGTTCGAAATTTTTGTTTTGCATATGTTACATTCTACTTTTGCATTAGAAATTTGGTTAAAATGTTCCCATATTTTTGATGTTTTTTTGGGACTCATCTAGATGGGTTAAAATAAGAAGCTTTAATTTTGAAAGGATTAATTAAAACTAACTGAAAGAATTATCTACCTTTATGTTTTGTCGATACAAATAAATTTTTAAGGTTTATTTAAACAAGCTATTGAACACGAATCGACAATTTATATAAAAGTAGAAAATTAATGAATTTTAAGAAATTTTAAATTTTAAAAAATTAGTTAATGGATGTCGGATACATTTAACGGATATCGGATTC
This sequence comes from Schmidtea mediterranea, assembly GCA_022537955.1. Taxonomy (NCBI): domain Eukaryota; kingdom Metazoa; phylum Platyhelminthes; order Tricladida; family Dugesiidae; genus Schmidtea; species Schmidtea mediterranea. The sequence continues at coordinate 91,290,108 of CM039679.1, forward strand.
GAATACGTGAGAAGAAAACCACTGATTTTCGGATTCGGTGTATCCGTTTCAGAAACCCTAATTAGTAGTCAAGTAGTCGTGTGATCAGAGTATTATTATTGTGCTATTCCTCCGGAAGATTTATAATAATCACCAAACCATTTGAAAAGTGTTAAAATTAATATCATCGTTGTAATCAATTGGGATAATAAATAAAGTTCTGCGTTGTTGGGATTTCTCAATATCGTTATTAATAAGACACGCTTGAATTCAGATCGATAATTGTTAATACATAATAACACCGACATCTAAAATTACCCAACACCTGTAACAATTAAACATAGTAACAAATTTCATATGGTAAATTGAAATGTCCATACATTGTGGCACTGAGAGTTCAATAAAAACTCATGATTTAGTACTGGCAGCTCTAAGTTTTAAATAACTATTCAAGTTAACTTGTAGAAAAATAAATTCTGCCTATGTATTATCTCGCCAAAGTCTTTAAAAAGTATATGTAACAACCAAGTACGTAATATCACTTAATTTTTGACACCAAAGGAAAATGGATGAACTAATTTTTGACTTTAAATTAACCTTAAATCAAAAGCTTTCACCTTAAAATAATTTTAAACCAAAACCCTGACCTTAAATTGACCTTCAACCAATTACCTACTGGCGCTTAGTAGACACAGGATACTACTGATATGAATTTTTTTGAAAAAACACGCGAGAAAAGACCTCTATAAAACAACAGTTGTTCTCAATTATTCTGCATCAATTTTCTCCATATCGTTGATGATATTTCTATAGTTTGCAATAAATTCTAATTTATACTTTTGAATAATGCTTGCACTAAACATTTTAATATCAAAAGACTAAATTAAAAAAAGGAAAACATTTATAAAAACCATATTAAAAATAAATCAAAATGATGAATACAAATATTTACAAATTCTGCAATTCAATAGTACTTTGATTGTTTCGGTCACATCCGCTATCATATGACAAACGTTTATTTGGACTTTGGAATTCTGAAATGCTCCGTCTTCCAAACGAACTCACTGACACTATACTTCCACTTCTTCTTGCTCTTTCTAATTCTTCATTTCTTCTCACAGCTTTTTCTTTACGAAGTTGATCTTTGTAATAGTCGGCAAAGTTGTTAACAATGATAGGAATAGGAAGTGCAACAACAAGCACTCCACAAAGACAGCAAAAAGAACCAATGACTTTGCCTAGTGGGGTTTTTGGCGCCATATCACCATAACCCACAGTCGTCATTGTTATGGCTGCCCACCAAAATGCAGCTGGAATGCTCCGAAATTGAATTTCATTTTCTTCTTTTTCTGCAAAAAATGCCAGACTGCTGAATAGCAATACACCAAGCGCTACAAACATCAAAAGCATGCCGAGTTCTTTATAGCTTCTACGAAGTGTGTAACCCAAAGACTGAAGACCAGTCGAATGTCGAGCCAGCTTTAAAACTCGAAGAACTCGTAAAATCCTAAATATTTGCACAACTTTACTGATAGATAAAAGTGATTCCAAATTATGTTTGTTTTCGATTTCTAAGAGTATCAAGGAAATATAAAATGGCAAAATCGCTATAAGATCTATTACATTAAGGGTTTCACAAAGGAATTTTATTCGACTTGGGCAAGACCATATTCTCAGAATATATTCAACACTAAACCAACTAATACAGACGTATTCAACCATTTCAAGAGAGGGGTTATCTCTCAGAACATAATGAGTATAAACTGCTTGTTTATGGCCTTCAGAGGTTTTAGAATGTTTAGACAAATTGTGATGAGTTTCAGTAACATTGACTTGGAGCTGTGGGAGAGTATTAATTGTCAAACCGATTGTCGAAATCAGGATAAATAAAACCGAAACGACAGCAGTCACCTGAAAATGAATAATTATAATTATTTATAATAATTATGTCGGTGATATTGGACCATATTAAAAAGGTCACAAATTACGCGAGGTAGAAAAAGAATTTCAAGTTGCAAAACCTATTTATGGTTTGAAGATTTTTTCTTTGGTGAATTTCATGGATAAATTAAGGCTTTCACAATTCTCTTTTCAGCTTAACAGAAAATGGTAAAAGTCTTTGAAACGTAAGGATAGATCACAGCCACAAATAAATAGTAATAAAAAAAATGACATTACAATGGCTCCTTGTTTCTTGTATCGGTTTAAGTTTAAACAATTTTGTGTTAGAATGTGATGGGGTTAATTTAACATAGGTATGCAATTTTGTCCGTAAATCTAATGATAAATAAAAATGGCAGTTAAAAGATTCAAATACAACACAAAAATAAAGAAAGATTTATATCTTAATATTTGATTCATCAGTGACCAAGTCAACTTTAAAGTACTCAAACAAATTAAACACAGCAGGCTCTGAAAAACAACAAAAGTAAACATTTACACAATAGAAAACGGTGAGACAAAAAATCAAATATGCATCAGTAAAAATGTTGTCTATCCTGTGCAAAAAAATACACACTTAGGAACTTGAACCAAAGAGTTAAAGAACATCTGGATCATGATGGAAAATAATCTGCAATCAGTTACTTTCAAAAATGTCAACCATGAAAGTTGAAAAAATATTTTCAATTTAAATCTTAGCCAGTGACAACATGCAAAGAAATATCCGATTTAAAGAGAAAATTCTCTTCGTAGATAAATATCCAACAATCGGCAGTCTTTTTTTGTTGATTTTGGTGTAAAATTTGAGGGTTTATTTAAAAATGTTTTTCAAAAATTTTTAAAATTTAAATGATAAATGATAATTAAATCAATTTAGATAAATAATTGTTAAGTTTGAAATTATTTTTACAGTTATTATATTGTTTTTAATTTAACAGAAAATTTTAATTTCATATTAAATTCGATTTTAGTTATCAAATTTTAACTTACTGAAAGACTCCAAAATAATATAACAAGAAAAGCAAGCAAGAATAAGAACATTATAACCATTAAATTCTGAAATATTGAAAATGATTATCTTAAAATCGGAAATTTTCTCATTATGCTGTTATGCTAAAAAAATTTCGATTAAAAAATAATAATATTCAGTTTCTTGCGGAATAGTTATCTTCAATCCCCAAATATGTTTAATTTTTAACAAATTCCGTTCTTTTATCACTGATTTTTTCTTTTTATTTCTTCAAATCCTTTTTTTATGAATTTTAATATAAGATTCAGAGCAAAATAATATACTGTTCTTAAGTTTTTAAAAGGATATGAAAAGTGTATAAAAAGCTTTCCTCTCTTAAAAACTCCCTCAAACAATCCTCCACAAACAACTTCAATACATAAACATCATTCTACTCTGATCTTCATTCCTAAAAGTTTTCTTTTTGTTACAAAATTGTTTTAATCTTTAAATTAAAGTATCAGAGTCAACAATAAATCAGACTGGCAATTTCAAAGATTTCTTTTTTAGAGTTTACCGATGGATATTTATCTAAGATTAGAATTGTCTCTTTGAATCTGATATTTCCTTTGGATGCCAAAATTTGATTGAAATATTTTTTCTTTTCTTCATTGGTTGGTATTGTTGAAGATGCCTGTATATATAGGCTTTTTCGGCAGGGAATAGGTGTTCTTTAATGTAGGTTTTTGAGTGCACTTCTAATGGATATTTCTTTGCATGCATTGTACATGATGCAGTAGATGAAGACAACGACTGCGTTCATTTATATTAATCAATTCAAGAGAAGGATTTTGAAATTGAAGAATAGGTGTAGAAATTCAATGAATGAAAAACTATCAAAGATTGAATTCACTTTGTTTAGTATAAATAGTAAGATTTGTTTATGGGTTTGTATTTTGCATTATAGGATAGTAATCTTGTTAATTGATAGATTTCAAGTCTTGCTTAGATGATGCTCAGATCTTGGTTATGAATATTATGAAATTGGTTAATATTAGTAAAGGCAATTTTGTGATGCAGAATGAAAATAAATGTAAAATATTTTTGTTAAAAAATTTAAAAATGTTTTATTGAGAATTTATTAAAGTTTTATTATAATCTCGATTTTATCGAATTTTATAAAATAATTTTTTAAAAAACTTTAGATTTATAAAAACAAAATTTATGATTTTTAGTAATATTTTTAAAATTTGTTTAAATAAAAGTAATTTATTCTATATAGTTTCTAGTTCGAATCTACCCGACGATGACAGTGAGTCAGTCGAAATATATTATAGTATAATAATATGTTGGATTTGCGCTTTCTTTTATGTATTAATTCAATGCCAATGTTTTGTGATTTAAATAATAATAACAATAATAATATTAATAATAATAATAATAATAATAATAATAATAATAATAATAATAATAATAATAATAATAATAATAATAATAATAATAATAATAATGTCATTATAATTCAGTTTTAATTAATCAAATTTGCGATTTATTTTAGATGTGAAAATTGCTCAACTTAAAAAATTTAAAATTTCTCCATTTATTTCCCAATTTTTGCATTATAAAACAATTTTGTGGTCCTTTCCAGGTAATATTCATTGTTTTGAATTAAGCATGGATAATTTTCTAAGTCATTTATAGCAAAGATTAGATAATTTTACCACGAGCAAGGGTGAGACTCGTAGTAAAATTGTCCTAATCTTTGCTATAAACGGCTTTAAAAATTATTGATGTGTAATGCAAAATAAGGAAAGTTACAGTTACAAAGAAAGTGAAATATTAAAAACTCATAAATCAACTACTTTCAATTTAATAGCAATTTATTAAAATTGATTTTTAGAAAAAATTTGAATTTTACCAAAACACGAAAAATTTAATTCCTTCATTTCATAATTAAATTTTATATTTCCCCAGTATCAGCTCAAGTGTATCAAATTGTGACAGAAAAGATTATTATTATCTTGATAAATATAATTATTGTAAATAATTTAACATTTTCGGCACAGCTTTTTTTTATTGAGAAAGTTAAAAGTTTGATTAAGCCAAGATTTAGAATCAAGGCGACTTATGACTTACAATGCAAAAAATACTATTAAATGGGTACATAAAATTTACATGAAAGATTAATTACAAACATAAGTTAAGAATATCAAACTAACTGGTCTTTATGAGATACACCAAACTATGAGTATAAATAAAATTCATTAAGTAATAAATCAAAATATGCAATTTAGGTAAATTCACAAATTGTCCATATTGCTATTAAGTTACACAATATTTAAAATAAGCAATGTAATTGGTTCGTTTATTATTGATACATGATGCAGACATTCAAACACACAAGCATTCATATAAATACACACAAGCATTGACGAGGGAATTATTAATCAATGATCCCACTTTAAACAGTCCAAAATAGATTATTTAACTAAATTAATATCGATCTCATCTTGCACAAATAATAAAAAATTGTCTAAAAAATTAGAAATTTAATTATTAACTAATAACAGTTTTGTATAATATTTACAAAAAAATTTCGTCGACATTTTCAAAAATTGCTGTTTACTTAATAAAACCAGTTTGGAAATTATTTGGGAAATAGAAATGAATAAAATGAAATTTTGATTCAAAATGTTTTGTAGAATTTAAGGAAACACAGCTATTCTCAGTTTCCTTTGTATGAATGCTTTATTTAAATATTAATTAGTTTTCCTAGCGCAAGATGTCACAACAATATACCATATCAAAACTAATAATAAAACAAACAACAATAACAATATGTAAAAGAAATATATAATTATATTTTGAAATTTCATTGTTAATGATAATTCTTTATAATAAATTGAATTTTCTAAAAAGTATAAACATAAACCCATTCAGACTATATCAAAGCAGATTTCTTCACAATCCACTAACGAAGCTGCGTTAGTTGGAGCAATAGATTTAAGATGAACAAAGACATCTTTATCACAGCACTCATTGATATTAGTAATAAATCTATATCCATAAACCATTTAACGCATTCAATAACTTGTAATTGCGCCATTATGAAAATATTCATAAAAATAAAAACGAAGTCTTTTCAATAGCTGAATAAACTTTAAATAAACCAAATCGACATAAAATTCCAAAAATCTATCAAATCGAAAGCGTTTTAAACAAAAGAATTAGTCCCAACTTAACTTCATAAAAAATTGCAAATTATAAATCGACAAAATAAATTCGATTTGACCAAAATTAAATCGATTCACAAAAAAACTGCCAGTCATAATAAACGGATCTAAAAACTCACGCGTCTGCGTGTGCACATCAATCAATTCAACAAAATAACCATCGCGTACACAGACTAGACAAAATTTACAATTTAACAACTAGATTATTAAACAGTATTAAACTAAATGATATTTAATAAACGAGCAATTGAATGCGGTGGCACATTATTAGTCTTCAAACACAAAACTAATAATTATTATTACTATTTATTATTTTAATAAAAGAACTTTTGAACAGTCAATAGATCACTTCCGAATGTATAAATATGGAACTGCCTGCGTTCCAGTAAACATTTTACTTATTGATGCCCAAACAACTTGTTTAGGATTGAGTAATTTTTACATAATATGAAGTGAATATTTTGTTGGATCAATGTTTTGAAATTAAAAACAACATTTCTAAACTTTCAGTTCGAATAATAATGATTTTCCTAAAATAATTGAAGTAATTTAAACAAAAATTTCGATAAGATTTATATACCTTAATAAGAATAAAGACCTACAGCCGAGGTTTTAAAAACAAAAAAACCCTAGATAGAAATAATTTATTAATATTGTTATTATTATTATTATTATTATTATTATTATTATTATTATTATTATTATTATTATTATTATTATTATTATTATTATTATTATTATTATTATTATTATTATTTAAATAACTTAATAAACATGATAAAAATTTAAGTGCTAAAATGCACCACTGAAACACGCGTTTTACATTTATAAAGCTTTTTTGTCATTAACATGTAGAATAAAAATTATAGATTCAATTGACAAATTACACAAGTTCCATTAATTAATAAGTATATCTTATTTTAATTTAATAATTCAATTATTTTTATATTTAAACTTTTTTCAATAAACACATTTAAAAAGATATAAAATATTTTATTATAACTTTACAATTTTATTTGTAATTTTAACAAACAATCTATAAAATTAAAAAAAATAAAATTATTTAACTTAATAATTTTAATTAAACAATCCACATACACATAACTTAACACAATAACATTAAAAATAGAAGCATTGAATACATTTCCCATTTTAGTTGTTTGATCCAATGATTTATTCGGCAATGCTTCAAATATCACACGTTTTATTAAAATAATTATTAATCACAATATATATATCACAATAATTATTAAAATTTTTAAAATATTTTAATTCATACAGTCGCTTTTGTATTCACTAATATTAGTAAATGTTTTTAGTAGCAGTTAAGAAAGTTGAGTACGGAGATTACGGGAAGTCTCTCTATGGTATTTGTCATTATATCTATTACCTGCATATTTGACAAATGAGATCCAAACACAATCCAACCGGAGTTTTAGACTTATTAGTAAAAACAATATATACTTTTCACAAATTAGAAACAGTCTTATAACTTAAATTTCCCAAATACCAAAAAGTTTTCGTTGCAATAGAAACACTATCCGATAAAGATATCGATGACTTTGTTTATGTTGCACATGTTAATACAATGTTTTAATACAAACAATTCATATAATCCAAAATGGCTCTACATGCGTTTTAAATATAAAAAAAATCATCCACACATCAAATTCAAAAAGTGCAATTTTCTTTGCTAAGATTGACGAACTATTGATGCCATCAATGATGATATTATTATTATTATTATTATTATTATTATTATTATTATTATTATTATTATTATTATTATTATTGTTATTATTGTTATTATTATTATTATTTAAATATAATTTAAATAAATAGCTATGTAAGCCATACTGTTTATTCATAAAGTGAAATATGAAATAAATTCAAGCTCAAATAGATCTTGATCACTAAAAACAAAATTTAACAAGTATTTCTCTATATACTTCTTCTTTGATTGATCTTTTCTTTCTTACCACTGTTTTTAAACTATTTATAGATTTAAACAAATTTCTTAAACAAATTTAATTCGTTCAATTCGCCAATAATAAAATCTGAATAATTATATAAAATCTTTGAAACTTTTTTACTAAATTTGTTTAATTATAAACATTGTTATAAACATTCAAAATAATTTTGGAAAAAATATAATATTAAGTAATAAAAATATTTTAATTAAAAACTGAATAGTCAATAATTAATTCTTATGAAAAATTTAGATGGATTCTCAGAAGAAGAAAAATCATTGATTTTGCCATATTATGATTAATTAACTGCAAATTTTGTCTGCGAAAACTTTGAATAATCAATAATTTCAATTTATTTTTTATAAAATCTTTAATAATTAAACTAACACCGGAAATATTTTTTTACAAGTGAAGGTCATTGATAATTATAAATATTTTTGTTTTCTATAAAATTTAATTTTTATCTCACATCTCTCGATATTGAATACTTATAAATTATCGCACTAAATATACTAAATTTTCATTGATATTACAATGATAACAAAAATTAATCAAATATAACAGTTAAAATTAAATAATCTCACGCCTTTGACTTTCTCTTTTAAAACTTATACTTTTATTTTTAAGTAAATAATAAATATTTAGTCTAAAATTTTTTCTTACAACAAAGATTTGTCTCAGAAAATAGTCCAATTAGAAATAAACAAATAAAGTTTTGAACTTGTTTTATCAGAATCTATTTTGGAAATTTCATATTTCAAATTTTTATTTTCAGCAACATAATAATGATTTTTTTTATCAAATAGCTGTATCGTTCACTGGCTTTTTCTTTTTCAGGAAACAAAATACGCTTTGCGATATAGAAACGTTTGAAGAATTGTTTCATATAATTTGAACGATCTTGCAGTACTCAATTACTGTACAAAAATGCTTCAAACGGGGAGCCACATCTTACAGTCAATATAAGAGCTAACCTGTCAGTCAACGAATATTGAGCAAATAATTCAATTATGAGGTTATTTAAGTCTAAAATAAGTTCAAATAATTTCTGTAAATATAATAAGGAAATTATCAATATATTAAATGTAGTGAACAGTGCAAAACTCTGAATAGAAACATTCTGAATACAAATAAAAATGCTTGATAAACATAGAAATTGTAATCATTGAAAGTGATATTAATATGAAAATTGAAATAATCTAGAATAATCTGATTATAATTTTCTACTACTTTAATTTTGCCAATGTCAACATCGAACAATCTTTGTTAATTAATTTATTGTAAACCGTTAATCTTGATTAATGGTTAATCATTAACAGCTTTTGCGTCAGTAATGACTTAGTGTTTGCTTTACCTCTTGATATTTCATTAGATTTTGAGAGAACAAAATTCATTTGTACTACCTCTCTGACAATCATGTTTCACTCAATTTCATAATTAATTAAAATATATTTCCTTCTTTTAACTTTGTATCCCCATAAATTTTTATAATATATTTTTTGCAAAGGATTTTAAGATTTTTGCAATCTGCCAATAATTTCAAACGTAATGTGTGGTCCGATTTCCTCACTAAAACATACTAATGGGATCATATATCCTAAAAGCCATTTAGCTGTAACCCTGAAAATACTTGAATGAGATTTGTTTCATAATATTTCCCTTAATCTTTACTGCTAATATAAAATCTGGTTAGAAAAATAACTTGATTTGAGAGAAAAATATTCCAGGACTCATAAAATATGGATCACTTTGTGTGTAAATATAATAAAATAACGATACAAAACTAAATAAATTTTCTGCAAGTTATATATCTGCAAATTCAAACAAGTTTAATGTTTTTTGACCTAATAGAAATAAAATTTCTAATAATGCACTATTTTACAGTTTTATTTATACTTACAAATCATTTAAGTAGTTCTTGTCCTTGAATTTTATTCATTTATATTCATTAAAATACTTTATAACAAGAAGCTACAGTAAGAAATATAACAAATTTTGGATGTAATTTCAAAACACGGCTACGACCTGAACAAGACTTAAATGTCAAGTCACTATATTATAGCTTATAATCGCAAAAAAGTCCAAATATTATACTCTCAAAATATATAAAATATGAAATACATACTTTTTTATGATCTATTTAACAGGCTTTTAAATTCACATTTTAATAAAAAATACTAAAAAGAACGTCTATTTAGTGCCCATTTTTCACTGTCAGTTACAGATTATATTTGCAGAATTCAGTCTTATGCTTCATAAACAGGATTTGATAATATTTTAATTGACAATGAGGATTTTATTAATAAGTTTTTAATAATATATTTGTGATAAATGAAAATTTAAAATTAATTATCATTCATTGTTTAAATATTGTTGCAGATTATCAGATTTTGAATTTTTGTAAATTAAATTATTAAATTGTATTTTTTATTGTAAATATAAAATGTTTTTCTTAATTTCTTTTAATGTTTAAAAATTTATGATTTTGTTTTAAATTAAATTTTTAAAAAACTTTAAATAAAGTTAGGTTTTAAAGAAAGTTAATTCACCAAATTATAAAATTGTGATTAGTATTTAAAAATTTCAATTTATGTAAAAGATCTTTAGTTATTATGAATTAAACACAATAAATGTGAAAATTCAGTGCAGTATGAGTTATTGCGCAGCATTTGGTATGTAATAAATCTCTATTAATTACATTATTTAATTATTTTAAAATGACGTTTTGGTTTTAATAAATTGCGATCTAAGGATGTAAAGACTTCAATTAACTTGAGCATTATTAGAAGTTGCTAACACATCTAAATTTTATTAATTAACATTTGGATTAAAAGGACTCATTTTCCAAAAATTTATTTTTAATTCAATATTGTTTAATACTTAAACAAACTTTCAAGCATTGAACCAAATAATTTAAAATAATTTATCAGAGAGATTCAATATTAAAGTTTTTATAAAAGTTGAAAAATTTTATATTTAAATTTTAATAAATAATTAAATAAATTTTGCAACGATTTTATTAAAAGATAACGCCAATAAAAAACTTTTCTTACGATATATTTCGATAGCATAACTATCATCTTCAGGTACTCAAAACGAACTAAAAATATTATGAATTAACATTTAATTTAAACAAATTGTTTTTTATTAATTTAATTTTGTAATAAATAAATATTTATAAAATATATTCAAATTAATTTAAAATTTCATTTATATTATAACTTTTTAAAAAAATTAATGTAATTTAAAATTTCTATTTCTAAGGTTTGTATTGTGATTTTTAAGTAGTTGAAAAATATATATACAAAAACTGTAATTTCAGTATTTTATACACTGACCAACTTGAAAGAAAATTCGCATGTAAACTTCTGAAATACAAAGACAACTATTTTAGTAGCCACAAAGTAGTCATATAAGTTTTGTATTCCATCGACCCACCCTAGCGGGTAGTCTATCCAATGTATGTAGCATTACACCCATTAAATGAAAATTGATAAATGAGCTCCGAACAAACACCAACTGGAGTTTGAGACTTATTAGTAAACATACTAATAACTTTGCAAGACGTTGAAACAATTATAAACTGAGTTTTATCTACATGTTGTAGGATCTTATGCTTAAATTCTATGAAACCCTAGGAATAAGACAACACACATTTTGGTTCAATGTGTTTTGATCGATTTTGTTCATCTTCCAACTTTGACAACTAAAAAATTTCAAACTCTATAAGTTAGTAATAAATTCACTAATAAGTTTTTTGTAATGCGATTTTATTACGATAATTATTTGTTAATTTGTTTAAATTTTTTAATTTTCATTCTGATTTGATTAATGTGATTTCTAGCCTGAAGAAGACTGATAAATGGTCGAAGTATATAGTGAAATGTTAAATAGAATATAGAGTAGACGTTTGTCAAATAATAATAATAATAATAATAATAATAATAATAATAATAATAATAATAATAATAATAATAATAATAATAATAATAATAATAATAATAATAATAATAATAATAATAATAATAATAATAATAATAATAATAATAATAATAATAATAATAATAATAATAATAATAATAATAATAATAATAATAATAATAATAATAATAATAATAATAATATCTTTATATAATATATAAAATTTAAATTTAGCAATAATTTATTGTTTTTATTTGCAAAGTTTCACTATTTTAACCTTCTTAGCCAGAATCACGATTTCTAAATTTAAAATATTAGAGATATTTTTAGCAAATTTATAGAAAATAAGTGACAATTTCCTTATGACATCATTAGAAAATTTCTCGGATTTTTTTCAGAAAATTTTTATTGATTTATTTTGATATGAAAATTAAATTAGTTGTTGTAGATATTTTTAGACAGAAATTCGGTAATAATATCGGGATTTAAAAGCGTATTTTTTAAATTTATATTTGCACTTATTTCTTTATATTAATAATTTTCGTTATTTTTCTATATTAAAATATATTTAAAATATTTAAAATATATTTAAATTATAAATTTTTTTATTAATAAAACAGAATCACACAAAATTAGCAAAAGAACTAAATTAAAGAGAACACCAATCCAAAATATATATTCAGCTACAATATATTTCGATTGAATAACAGTCATTGTCAAGTAGTTTTGAATTTTAAACTATTTAAAATAAACCATTATTATTTAAACAAATTTCTGCTTTTAAATTCTCAAATCACAAGTTCTACAAAATGTTTCATTTTTGAAAAAAAATATTTTAAAAATTGAATTGAATAAATAATATATTTTATTGTATTACGAGAATAAATAGCTATGTTTAAATAAGAAAAAACGATGACTTTTGTGCGAAAATAAAAGTTCTTGATTGTTGTTCGCCGAAATTGTAATGAAATAATTCTTCTATTATATTTTTGAAAACGATTTATGACTTTTTCAATTATACGTTCACTCTCACTAAGGGCTTTTGTCTATTCAAATTTCATTTGTTTTTCAGAACAACAAAATTGCCTTTGATTATTTATCTTTATGATATGCATTCAATAAAAATATAAATAATGAGTTGAACATAACATTTCACATTAATATGACAAAATTTCTATTAGCCAAATATATATCTATCCATATATACATTTACATATACATATTATGACAAGTTGATTTTAATCCCTAGTTTGACGAATTAACAAAATATAAATATTATATTAAAAAAAATACATTTGTTTTTATTATTGCAATGATAAAAGTACATTTTGTTCATTTCGGCTGGAAAATTTTGTATATCTCTTTATAACATGACTATTTTCCGGATACCCGTCAATTTGGGGGTTGACCTATCTACGTTTAGTTCTTTAATATAGGGATGAAAAGATTGGATATTTACGTGTCCCTGGTTTAGCCTGTCGTTTCTTTTATTACTTACAAAGTAAATTTAATTACATATTTCCTAGTTGTGATTTAAAAAATTGGTTACCACCCTAGCTTCACAAACAATGTACAAAGGTAAATTTATGGAAACCATTCAATTCATAAGAAATATCTTTAACATAAGAGATGAAAAAGTCATTGTTTAAAAACAAGAAAGAAGTTTTGATTTCTGGAATATGCAATAATGATTCTAAAAATAACAAAGTTTGTTTGAAATCGGCCGAAAAATTTTTTAATTGATAAGCAGTGGGTTCCAATTTACTCAGGGGTTGCTAAATTATTTAAATAAGCTTGACAATTTCAATAAGCTTGACAATTTCAACAGAAAAATGAACATAGATATGAGATATCTCGTGGTGGTCAAACTTGTTGAGCAATATTTAGATGGTGAGCAATAATCTTACTAAAAAACTTTATAAGTCAAAGAAATACGTTCTCAAAATCTACAAAGGCAAAATAAATTGTCAAATATTTCTAAATTTTAGTCCAAAACAAAGTTTGGAGTAGATCTTGTTGATTATATGGAATAAAATAAAAAATAAAAGTCTTCTTTAATACTTTGAGTATTGTAGCAAAAAATGGAGGTATGTTATAGACCACCAAAATAAAAAGATCAAGGAGAAAGAATAAGAAAGTGAGACTAGCAATGAAACAAATAATATTTCCATATTATAAAATAAGATTTTGTGAAAAAATAGGGCTGATATAATTTGTGTCAATATGAGTGTCAAATGAGTGCAAAAAATATACTGATAAAATTATTTGTAAAAAATCTAATGAATAAAAACCTCTTTTTGTTTGAATGAATATCTATGTTTCTTTTAAATTAATTTTAATCAATGCAAAGGTGAATTTGATAAATCAAAGATTAAAAAGCTAAACTAATGAGAATAGAATTAGGAAATTACTTTTAGTGGCAGACTTCAATATTAAAATGCATTTTCACCACAATAACAAAGAAAAAACCATAATAATGAACAAATAAAATGGTGAAGTTCTATTGAAATAGTTACGCAATCAACGTCCGTAAATCTAATGTTAAAAAAAGCTTATTTATATGGCTAATTTTTAACTAAAATCGACTTTATTTAAACAAAAAATATTTTATATTTTAACGATAATAATAACAATATAATAAACATTATAATACATATATTTTAATAAATGTTAATAATAATGTTATTAAGATTTTGCATTGAAGCAACAAGCAGATAAGAAAATTAAAATTAGAGTAAATTTATAAAATCTATGAAAAGTATACTTAAAAAACAGAGAATATTTACGTTATTCTTTTCGAGTACCATAAAAGACACTGGACCACAATCCACCGGGCTGCATGAATACATATAAATATAATGTCTCAACAGCTATTTCTATTGTAAAAAACTGCTAAATGTGCAATTAGTAGCAATTTTATAGTTATTCTAAGGAATGATAATAAAATTCCATATGATTTCAAAGTCGGAAAGCATAATTAGGAACAGATATAAATAGACAAAATGCAATCTGTTGAAACACTTTGAACATTTTGCAATATCTTTGGGGAATAAATTGAAATAGAAAAAATCTAAAATGTAAATTCTGAAAAACGAGAATTCAGTTCGTATTTTGAAAATATTACGCTTTTTATATTTAATTATATTTAATTATAATAAATAAATAAACAATGTCTTTTATAACATTTCCACAAGGAAAGTTACGATGGATTCCACCAACCGCATGGAAGGAAGTCAGAGCTAAAGCTAAATGCAAGGAATTACTAAATCATGAAAGTAGTAGGTAGTTAGGGGCTTTCTGGAACCTAAGGCAAAAGTCCAGTAGGATTAAATTACATAATTATGTATATTTATTATTTTCGAATTTATTTTAGAAATTTTTTGAGCAAAGTTTCAAGTTTAAATTTTCAAATAATTTTTTTCGAATTACTTTTCGATTTAAAATGTTATAAAATAATTTCTTTAATATAATTTTCCATGTATTTTATTTTAAGTTATAATTTTTTAAGTTATAAGTTTAGATGTCATTTATTAATCTAATTTTAAAGATGTAATTTTTTAAATGTAATTTATTAATCTAATTTTAAAGATTTAATTTTTTATACATACTTTTACAATCAAATTTTTAATTTAATTTTCAATGTATTTTATTTTAAGTTATAATTTTTCATACATAATTTTACAATAAAATTTTTTATACATAATTTTTAAAGTTAAAATTTTTAATACATAAATTTAAAAGATCAAAATTTTTATACGTGGTTTTTGAAGCTGAAAATTTTAAAGTCAGTTATAGTTGGCAAATTACATAGGGTAAAATTTTTAAATTAGTGTTACATATGATTAAATTAATTAATATGAAATTTTTGAAATAATTAATTTGAATAAAATTTTAAAGTAAATAAATAGTAGGATGTGAGCCCTTCAGATATTACCTCTTTGGCTTAAGTAATATTACATAACACCAGTAGGTAGTTAGTGGCACTCTGCTACCACACACCATTACATAATAAAAAAAGGGGTGGGGAGTAGTGTGACCATCTGCTTGTTTTTGAGCGGGACAGTCCTGATTTTTTGCAAAATGTCCTACGTCCTGATTTTACAAGAATTTGTCCTGATTTTTGAATTTTTTTTCGTGATAGCAAAATTTCTAATCTTATTACTTATTAGTAATTTATTTTTGAATGACAACTTCTTTATTTTTTAATTATTAAAGAATTTTTTTGAAATTTATAGTAAAATTTTAATTCTTTGCTTTTTTAACAAGAACAAGTAGATGAAGTTTTGCAATTTTTATCTATAAATTTAACTCTCCATTACGGTAAATTAATTTAGTGAATGTTGTTATATAGAAGTAAAGTTATCAGTTTTCTAAATTTTTAATTTTATATAAGTAATACAGAACTCTAACTATATTAACTGAGCTTTTAATTCGTCATAAAATGTAAATCATAATAAAAAATAGTTAAAGTGTTGATTTTATTATAGATTTGAATAAATTGAAGAGAAAAGCATAAGAAAGTTTCAAAGTAAGTAAAATAAGCTTAAATAATTGCTTCTTACTTAAGTTATAATCTACAAAAAGTTTTTTTTTAAAAATTATTTTAAGACTAAAATGTCGGCAAAGAAAAGAAAAACATCATGGAATGAAAAGTACTCCACGGAATTTGGATTTCTCAAAAAAGTCGACAAGGATAAATCAAAAGCATTTTGTACTATTTGTTCTACAGAATTTTCAATAGCAAGTGGAGGCCGTAGTGACATTATGAAGCATATTGAAACTAAAAACCACAAATCATCTTTTGCCGCTGGATCATCAAGTCAAAAAGTTAGCGATTTTTTAAGAGAATTGAAGGATCCAATGAAGACTTGATTATTGCTGCAAAAGAGTCCGCTTTAGCATATCACGCTGCTAAACATAACATTTCATTTCGATCAAATGACTGCTCATCAAACATCATAAGACATTTCTTTGACAGAAAATTCTCATTAGGACGGACGAAAACGGCAGCAATTATTACAAAGGTTATTGCACCATTCATTGACAACAAAATTCTTAAAGGGATGGATATTATTAGTTTCGCCTCTATACAAACCGATGCTTCTAATCACAAAAATATAAAAATGTTGCCAGTTGTGCTCCGTTGTTTTGATCCAACTCAGGGAATCATTAATTGGAAGATTACAATTAATTCAATTCCAAATGATTAATCATCGACAGTATGTAACACTATAATGGATGTGATTCATTTTGGATTATCTTAAGCTTTGGGAAGGTGCTCTAGATGGATCAGATGTCTTTATGTGGATGCTAATGTTTAAATATCCATCATGGGAAGAAATAGATTTGTCCATTTCATATGCGGCTGATAAATATGGTGATAAATTTTATGTCATTATTAATAGAGATGTATTTTTTGATGAATATGGATTAATGAGAAATTTTACTGAAGATAACATTTCAAGCTTGATGGACGCAAAATTGACACCTGAAAATATTTGGATAAAAATTTTTACCAATTTTCGTGAACGCTCGACTTCTCTTGTTAATATGGAGAAATTGGTACAATTTGCATTTTGTCTTGCTGGCACATCTACTGAATGTGAAAGAACTTTTTCACTTATGAATAATGTTTGGGATGATCATAAGAGTCGCTTGAATATTGATACGATAAATGCAATACTTTCAATTCAGTTCAATTCTAAAATGAGCTGTCTAGACTTCTTTGACATGATAAAGAAAAATACCAAGTTTTTAAATGTAATATCTGAAAAAAATACCTTAACTAAACAATAAAAACTATAATAAAATGTGTAATTTTATAGTATTTGGAACATAAAAATTTTCCAATATGAAACTTTTTAAAATGTCCTTATTTTTTCTGGAAATTTCCTGATTTTCTTAAAATTTTAATTGGTCAAACTAGTGGGGAGAGGGTTTTTTGTGATTATTTTCGGTGTGTATTGATTACATAATAATGTAATCAAGATAATTATTTTTTGTGTGCACATTTTTTTTGATAAATTTTTGAGTGTATTTTAATTAATTTTTTTTGTGTGTATTTTTTTTCGAAATTTTTTTCGAGTTTTTGGCTTGATTTTTTTTAAATTCAAATTTTTGCGAATTTTTGAAATAAAATTGACATATTTTTTTGAATAAATTTTTTTTCGATCACACTATAGTCAGGGGGTATTTTTGAAAAAGACTAAAATAAATTGGCTTGAATCGCCTAACGATAAAAAAAAGCATAAAATTAAAATTGGCTCAAATCGCCTAAGATGAACACACTATAGTCAGGGATATTTTTAACTCGTAATAAAAAACAGTGCAATATTTGGTCTCAATACTTTCTATAGGTAAATATAGGTATAAAATAAAAATGGCTTGAATCGCCTAACGATAAAAAAAAGCATAAAATTAAAATTGGCTCAAATCGCCTAAGATGAACACACTATAGTCAGGGATATTTTTAACTCGTAATAAAAAACAGTGCAATATTTGGTCTCAATACTTTCTATAGGTAAATATAGGTATAAAATAAAAATGGCTTGAATCGCCTACTGATAAAAAATTGACATGGGTATTTTATAGGCTTGTTAAAAAAACACTTGAAATATTTGTTCACACAATTTTCAAAGGCAAAATTTAGGCTCTAGATAAAAATAATTTAAAATACTTAAAGTAAATTAAGATAAATTAAAGTACATAAGGATACATTAGAGTATATTAAAGTAAATTTAGATAAATTAAAGTAAATTAAAGTACATTAGAATACATTTAAGTATATTAGAGTAAATTAAGGTTCATAAAGTAAATTAAGGTACATCAGAGTAATTTAAAGTACATTAGAATAAATTTAAGTAAATTAAGGTTCTTAAAGTAATTTAAGGTGCCTAGAGTAAAGTATGGTATGTTAAGTAAGAATTTTTTAAAATTAAATAGAGAGTCAACAGTTAAGTTACATAAGTGTAATTAATAAAGCTGAAAATTTTAAAAGCAGTTTTAGTTGGAAAATTACATAAGGAAAGAATTTTTTAAAAGTAAATAGAGGGTCAAAAGGTAAGTTACATAAGGTAAGAATTTTTAAATTTAAAGAGTCGACAATATTGCATGATAAATTTATTAAATAAAATTTTTAGTATAGTTTTATCGATCAATTTTTATACATATTTTTAAATGATAAAATTTTCAACATAATTTTACAATGGAATTTTTTATACATGATGTTTAAAGATGAAAATTTTATGATAATTTTACAATGAAATTTTTTATACATGGTTTTTAAATAGAATTTTTAGTATAATTTTATCGATGAATTTTTTATATATAATTTTTAAAGATGAAATTTTTAGGATAATTTTACAATGAAATTTTTATACATGTTTTTAACTGAAAAAATTTTTAATGTAATCTTACAATCAAATTTTTACTATAACTTTTTTATACATGTTGATAACGATCAAATTTTCAAAGAAATTTTTCAAAAACTTTTTCAAAGAATTTTATAAAATTAAATTTTTGAGTTTCAGTGTTACATAGTATTGTCTAAGGTAGGTAGTAGTCATTCGCAAGAGCAACCCATCTCCTCAACTCTGCAGCAACCCATCCTTAATAAAAAAAATAATAAAATAATAATAAATAATAATAATAATAATAATAATAATATTTATAATAATAATAATAATAATAATAATAATTTGAATAATAATACTTTCAGAAAACATAAAAAGTTAACTTACTTGGTATCAACTTCTGAACACTGATAACCCATCACACAGAATAATCCATTAATAACTGAACAACAATAACTAGGTACTATATACAGATGACTGAGTACTGTAAAACTCTCTATATACATACTAGGCATTGAATAATTTACTTATTCATTAAAATTCTCTATTTAAATAATATTTACTCTTGAACACCGATATTCAACCAACTTAACCCACTTAAAAAATAAAATTTTCTCTCAATCATTTCCCCTTAAAATACATAGTTATTCACACACTCACAATATGCTATCAATAACTAGTTACTGAACAAATCAATATCAAAAATTGTTTACTGACCAAGAAATCTTTAAATAAAAGCATATAAAAATTTGAACAATCAAAAGAAATACAATTTCAATTACAAATTTTATTAACTTCTCCACTCTTTTATCGATCATTGATGTCTCCAAATTGTTTGGTTGCTTAGTTACCTGATTGCTATCAAGAAACTTTTAACATTGTAGCCCAATCAAGTGTTGTATTTTCTCTGAATAAAATTTATTGCTTTACAAGTCTTGTATGTGATTTATTGACATTTTGTAAAACTTAGTTAAAAGACTTTGAAATTTTTCTACTATTTTTGTAATATTTTTATTTGCGTCCACAATGAACAATTACTTAAAGTTATTTTCATAGATAAATGTCAACCTTTTCATTTAATTTTCACATGTCCCTAAATAAATTAATTGCTAACTCATCAAATAATTACTTAAATTTATTTTTATAGATCTTCTGATCTTTTCACCCCCAACTCTTATTGTTTACTGAATGATAAATTAATTAGTAAGTACAAGTAGTGGTTAATCTAATTGCTAGTGAAAAGAAACTTGATTAGAAAAATATTCGTAAATTAATTTCTCAAAACATATATTACTTTCATTGTACATGGAATAAATTTTCATATTTTTATTGAAAATGATTCAACTCTTAAAATTATTAACTCAAAGATGCTAAAGGTTTGAATAAAACTGATATAAAAAAATAACAATATCTACCACATTACTAGAAATTAAATGATTATCGACCAACCACTAAATAAGTTGTATTTCTAACAAAGCTTAAAAAACTACACGGAACAGGTACTTATAGATACCGATAAAATCTACTAAAAATCCAAATATGTATGTTTAATTATTGTAAAATACTTGTTTTTGTAAAAATAAGACTTATCCTTAAATTATGATTATCGTGTGATTAGAATTTGATTAAATTTGTGAGGAGTTGTTAAATTTTAAATAAAACTGCTTAATTTGTAAATAATGTTAGTACTTTGAAGAAATTTTAAAATAAGACCTTCAGCAAATTGGTAAGAAAATAGTAGTTATTGAGTAATACTTATTAAAATTAAGTCTTGATATATCTTTAATAAAATTTGTTAGTACTTTGAATAAAATATTTAAAAAAAAGTTTCAACACAGTAGCAAATTGTAAAGAAAATAGTACTTATCAATTAATTAAATTAACTGAGTTGTAAAATAATTGAAAAAAAATTTGTTAGATTTTTAAAAATTTTAAGATTGTTAGGTAATTGTCCTAGATACTTGTTGAATGAAAATTAATTGTACAATTTCTCTTCATTCGTAGAAATAATCATATATATTTAAATTATTCAGAAAATTGTCAATAACAAATTTTTTAAATACTAGTCATTTTTAATTAAATTACAAATAATAAAATCAAATAAATACTTGAATACAAATAATTACATGAATCAAACATTTTTTTAGAACCGAACACGTATAGTATATTTTATTCAGATTCCAATAATATCATTAAAATTAACCAAAATCTTACTGATATATTTTGATAACCCTTACTCTTAAACAATCATTTTTCTTTAAATGACAATATTTCCTGCTATATTCATTATTTTCATAAAAACACCGATTTATATCGATATTCAACCGAATAAATTTCTTGAAATTCCCTTAAAATAAATTCATCTCTTGACCAATCATTTCCCTTAAAAATAACAAAAAAATAACTAACTAAAATCGAATAAAGTTTATGTTTTCCACATAAATTAAATTTCACTAAATTATTGTAAAATCATAAAATATATATCATGTTGCTCAAATAATTAAAAATTAATCAGTAAATCAAGTATAAATTCAATAAAAATTACCAGTCAACCCATAGGTATAATTAAACGATTTTCATTTGTATACTGATAACCATACTGATCATCCTCTTAAAAATCTCAAAATTATACTACTTTTATGATTGATATCCACGAAATCAATAAAATGGAATATGCAAATAATTAATTGACCACCCTCTTTTTTACTGTAAAATCAATAAAAATTTTAGGTTTCACTAAAATATTTTTAAAAATCAACTGATTTAATCAACTTTTTAAATAGAACATAAAATTATAATTAAAAAATCATTTACTATTCAAAATCTATCAGTCAAATTGGATTCTAATTGGTAAATAATTATCTAAAATATATGTTTCATAAACATTTTGTTCCTAAAATAAACTTTTATTTAAAATAATCCTAAAATCAAGTAAAATTTATTAAATTATCAAGAAATTAAGTGCTTCTAAAATTATAGATTTACCCTCATTTTTTCAATATTATCAAATATCATAAAATTTCCCTAAAATCTCTAATTGATTTACATAGCCTAAAAATATTTTATTTTTGTCTAGTACAACCTAATCTATTGAAGTGTGTAATTAAATTTATTAAAAGTTAATTAAATTTTCATTGAAAATGACAAGTCAATAACAAGTCAACAAATGGAATTTTAATTAGTAGAGATTATATTCTATAAAGAAAATTTTCGGTGAAGAAGTAATATTGGTGGGAGAGTACATTAAGTGACTAAAATCGTTGAAATTACTGGAAAAAGTGGGATAGCTAAAGATATCTACTAAATAGATGAAATATCAATTGATATATTAAAACCTTACAAGGGTAATATACTTTGAATGAAGAAAATATACATCGAAGAGGAAAATATTCATTGAAGAGGAAAAATATTTATTAAAGTGAGAAAATATTAATTAAAATGAGAAATTATTTATTGAAGAGGAAAATATTCATTGAGAGAAATAATTCATTGGAGAGAAAAAATATTTATTGAAGAGGGAAAACAATCATTGAATAACGTAAAATATGGATTGAAGCTAAAAAATATTCAGTGAATCGAGAATTGCATATAATAAATTAGACTGTAAAATTTCTCAATGATGAGATGAAATATCAATTAAATATTTGAAAATACTTGAAATAAATGGAGTCTGAATTATTCATTGTTCAACAAATATACTTAAAAGATGAAAATATTCACTGAAAATGAATTTTACTTTAAGAGTGGATGAATTACTATTATATTCAATTAAAAATTATTAACAATTGAGTAGATTTAGTCAGTTAATTATATTTAAATAGGGATATATATTATTGATAGATACTTATTCGCAGATGAATAGTTATTAAAAAAAAATTTCATCTTTAAAAATCATGTATAAAAAATTCCATTGTAAAATTACGTTAAAAATTTTATCATTTAAAAATATGTATAAAAATTGATCGATAAAACTACTAAAAATTTTATTTAATAAATTTATCATGCAATATTGTCGACTCTTTAAATTTAAAAATTCTTACCTTATGTAACTTACCTTTTGACCCTCTATTTACTTTTAAAAAATTCTTACCTTATGTAATTTGCCAACTATAACTGCTTTTAAAATTTTCAGCTTTATTAATTACACTTATGTAACTTAACTGTTGACTCTATTTAATTTTAAAAAATTCTTACCTAACTTACCATACTTTACTCTAGGCACCTTAAATTACTTTAAGAACCTTAATTTACTTAAATTTATTCTAACGTACTTTAAATTACTCTGATGTACCTTAATTTACTTTATGAACCCTAATGTACTTAAATTGACTTTCGACCCTTTAACCCTTAATAACCTAGAGTTTCAATTTTGATACCAATCTTTTAAACCTAATGTTCACATTACTATTAGTTTTTTTTATAGGTTGGCTGTTCGTATTTTACTGTTGTATAATATTCTTTCATACGAAATTAAAAAAAAAACAAATGTCATTATTGTTTTATTTTATCTATGACATATTACTTGCGCGACAAGTAATCACTTTCGTAAATCAGGTTACTAAGGGTTAATTTACTTTAATTTACCTTAATGTACTCTAATGTATCTTAATTTACTTGAGGAACCTTAATTTACTCTAATATACTTAAATGTATTCTAATGTACTTTAATTTACTTTAGACCCTTTAATTTACCTTAAGTTACTTTAATATACTCTTATGTACTTTAATTTACTTTAGACCCGTTAATTTACCTTAACTTACTTTAATATACTCTAATGTATCCTTATGTACTTTAATTTATCTTAATTTACTTTAAGTATTTTAAATTATTTTTATCTAGAGCCTAAATTTGCCTTTGAAAATTGTGTGAACAAATATTTCAAGTGTTTTTTTAACAAGCCTATAAAATACCCATGTCAATTTTTTATCAGTAGGCGATTCAAGCCATTTTTATTTTATACCTATATTTACCTATAGAAAGTATTGAGACCAAATATTGCACTGTTTTTTATTACGAGTTAAAAATATCCCTGACTATAGTGGTTCATCTTAGGCGATTTGAGCCAATTTTAATTTTATGCTTGTTTTATCGTTAGGCGATCAAGCCAATTTATTTTAGTCTTTTTCAAAAATACTTGATTACATCATTATGATCAAGATAATCCGAAAATAATCTGTAAATAAACCCCCCTCCCCTATTATGCAATGGTGTGTGGGCGCAGAGTGCCACTAACTACCTACTAACACCTGACCTCTGACCACGCTGTTACTACTTGGAGGTTGACCTCTATCCACTATGTTGCTACCTAGTAATTGACCTTTGTTCGCTGTTACCAAGTAACCGCACGAATATTTCACGTGGCCACTGGTCAGTCACTACCTGGAGATACACTTATTACACACCGATTATGTTACGCAGTTGTGGACCAACACACTTCTAGATCCTTCCACACACACTTACCTTCTAGAATCTTCCACAAACCTATCAACTTCCACACACACCTACCTTCTAGAACCTTCTACATTCCACACACCTAATTTCTATAATCTTTCACACACCTACCTTATGGAACCTACCGTTCTTAAACCGTTCAGACACACACACACCAACCAACGATCTACGATCCGCACTGATCAACACCGATCCACACCCATCATCGCCTAACACACCTACAACTATGTCTAAGTCGTAGACTTAACAAAATCACACACTAGTACTATTTAAAATTTTATTAAATATAACAATTCTGATTTACAATACATGTAATTAGATTAGGATAAGTTTTAAATGAAATAAGTTAATTATCGGTGATTAGCAACAAGTTCAACATCATAATAATTTTAAATGACTTCTGTTTTGTTCATTTATTTAAAAAGATTAATGAAATTTTGTTCGATTGAATAGTATGATTTTCTATCGACTAATCAATGCCGTACCAATAATATTTAGAAAATAATTCGAAGTGATAAAGTACTGTTTTAGAACATTAAATTGGAATTTGAATTAATTTGAGTCGTTGTCATTGGTAATAAATATAATTAACCAATTTAAATCAAGTATTCTATAATTTCATTTTCAAATAATTATTTTCATGAAAAACTGTAATTATTTTAATTGATAAATTTATTAGTATTTAAAATAACCGGTTTTAGTTAAATAATAAGTTTATTGAAAAATTCAATATGGTTTGTACTTTTTCAAATTATTTTCAAGAAAAATTATAATAAATATATCGATAAATCTATTCAACTTTTCATCTATTTTAAATTTAATAATAGTTTTATTGAAAAATAGTTTGTATGTTTTCGAATTATTTTCAAGAAAACTGTAATAATTTTAATATAATGATAAATTTATTCGTATTTTGAACATGAGTTAAGCCATTAAATTTATCGAAATCGTTGTCAATAGCAATCAAAATCAAGTATTTGGTTTCTACTTTTTCAAAATTAATTTCAAGAAAAGTGATTGAAATATGATTTTTATGTTGTTTCAAGAATAACTTTCTATTGAAAAATAAGTTCAGTCAATAATATTCCTATTAATATTTCTAATTAACAATTGCATTTAATCAATTCTATCAATAGTTTTAAGAGTTTATTTACATCGACGATTAACAAATATATATACTTTTTAATCTAATTATTTTGATAATTTCAATAGAGATTTTTAATTTAATATTCTTAAATTAAAATATAATAAATTTATTCATATTTTCAAACAATTAAAATCTTTAACAGGTACTTAAAAATTGTCAACGATTTTTAAATATATGTATATTTTTTAACAATTAAGCAACTACTCTTTATTAAAGACATGTGTTATAATTTACTTGGTATTTAGTAATTATTGGTATACATAAGGTTATAATAGTTCAAACTTTTAATCACATAGAGTTAAAATTATTACCTCTTTCATCATTTAGGGTTAAAATTGTGTCTTCTTTCATTATTTAGGGTTAAAATTATTACCTTTTTTTATCCTTTAAAATTATTAAATATTTCATTACTTTGGGTTAAAATTGTTAATTCTTTCATTATTTAGGGTTAATGTTATTACTTATTTCTTCACATAGGGTTAAAATTCTTAACCTTTTAGATAACTTTATAACAAATCATGTAATAGTTTATGCATAAATTTATCGAAAAGTATTATAATATACATAGTTTGAATCATAAATTATTGAAATATTTAATTTCCACAGTTATTTTCAAGCATTCATAAAATTAATTTCTCGAGTTACAATTTAATATATTTTTATATAAATATTTTGGGGTTGTCATAAAATTATATAAATAAAATGAGTGAACAAAAAACATCAAAAATAATTAAAGTACAAAAATTAATTATAACTTTATAAAATTGGAAAATTAATTTTGATCCGAGGTGGAACGCCAAATCGAAAGACAAGCTCAAAAGTATAATATTAAAAATTTAGTGAGGGGTCCACAGAAAATGGGAAGCCCAAACGAGGAAAGCACCAGTCATGTAAAGATGTTCGCTGTACAGAGAGCCCGGGGAGTAAAGAAAACAATTAAAGTTATTGAGATAAAGTATCTCAAGAATCTACTAAGCTAATCAGATGTTCAAAACCAATTTACCAGATTTTAAAAATAATTAACTTCGAATTGCAGGAAAGATGTGTATCAATAATAAATGTTTTCAAAGAGATTTTATAAAAGAGAGCTTGAAATGAATTGCCAGTTGGTCGAAAAAATATTGGGTAAGGTATGGTAGGTCTGGCTAGTAATATTAACGAAGCATCGAATTTAGTTGAATTAAAGAAACCAAATAAAACCTATCGTGTCAGAAAGGTGATTTCTCCTTGGGCAACCTACATCATAATAACCAATAATTATCATTGAAAGAAAAGTGCAAATCAGTTAACAACTTGTATTTGTGATAAATTGTGAATAAAGTCTTTCTGTGTTGTGTTTGCTTATTTATTTCTAAAGGACACAAGGGCTTAGGGAATAACAAACTTAAACTATAATAACCCAAAGAAATAATACATGGTTTCACACCCCAATTTGACATCTTCCCATCTCAATTTGACAAAGTATAATGCGTGTACTCCAGAACAATAGATGAAACCATAGAATCAATACCATATAGCCCCAAGATCCAAACTCGCCAGGTAGTAACAGCGTGGACAGAGGTCAGATATTATTTAATATTTTGTTTATTTTTTTCAAATAACTGAAACCGATTACAAATAACCGATGTGCAAAATTATAAATTATTATCGATTACTGGTAAATTGGTTCATGAATAAAGTTTGAGACTATTTGGCGGTCTCCGTCGAAGAGTAGATTCCGCTAAGAAAAGCCATGGAATCAACCGGCTTCCAATCAAAAAGAAATCAGTAATTGAAGTTTGTTTTAAATGCTATTTTTGTTTTAGTTGAATAAAATCTTTTGAAAATAAACCACAATAATAGTAAAATAAGCTCTTGATGTAATGTATTCATTATATTGTTTAAAAAAATTTATCAAATAATCCTCTTCGATTTCTTGATGAATAGTTATTTTCAATCGCCAAATACGTTCTAATTTTCATTTAAAAGTTATTTTTTTGTTTTTTGATTAATAAAAAATAAAAATTTAATGATAATTTTAATTTAAAGTTTTTAAAGGTTTTATTTATTGTGAAAAACAATAGATGATTTTTCTAAAGAAGTTTTAGTTTAAAATAATTTTAAATGACTTTTATAATCATAATGTGAGGCTTATACTTTTGATGATAAAAAAAAGAAATGGTTAATTTCTAAAAAAAAATAAGAGATTAACTACAATAGTTTTCGAAATAACAAATTGGGACTTTTAAAATAATTTTTTTTTGTACAAATTTATTCATCAAAAATAATTTATGAATTTTTTAATGTATATTCCTATTCTCGTCAACAGAATTAAAATTTTCTTGAGTTTTCCATTAACAACCAGCAAGAGTCATACGTACATGGAAATTATATGCTGAAGTAAACTATTTTCTAAACCAAAAGGAAAAAATATTAAAAGCAATATCTTAATTCACCTGGTTTGGTTATCAGTTTAACACGTTGTTTAAATTATATCATTATTAAAAAGTTCACAATAATATTTTGTTTTTACACATAATAATTTAATTTATAATCCACAATTTTATATCATATGTGGTGTCGCCAATAACCTGTAAAACTACATATCAACAAAATAATACAATTTAGCTAAATTTAATCAACAAATTTACTTAATTCAACGATTTAAATAATATTTTCTAAAATTGCTAATAACCAGTAAATCCGTTATGTCAATGCAAAGTCAAGTAAGTTATTTGTAATAAAAATACATCAAATATTACATTTGGACGAAATGACCAAAAATTTACTGTTTTAATTTAACAAGAGACATGGAATTTATTTTCATAACAATTATTGAAAAACATATTTATAAATTAAAACAAGCTATCTTTGAACAATTAAAAATGATACAAATAAGAAATAAATCCAAAGATTAGCGTTTCATTTCGAAGTTTAAAAATATCTTTCAAAAACCAATTTTTATCTCTGTAATAGTAACTGCAAATATTCTGTTACAGAAAACCAAACTAAATATATTACGATGTGAATCACTTTAATTAAAACAAACTAGAAATATTTCTCGAATTCACATAAAAATTAATAATAACAAAAGTTAAATTAATAATATAATAATAATAATAATAATAATAATAATATAATAATAATAATAATAATAATAATAATAATAACTTCTTTTAATTTTCATCACTGATTTTCGGCAAAACTTTTTTTCTCAAGTGATTATCACATGTAAAAGGCTCTAACGCAAATTGGTGTATATCAAAAACATCAATATATTTACTGATTCATAGTCAAATATTTTTTAATAAAAATAATGTCATTTAAAAGTCAAGTTAATTTCACAAAAAATTTAAACTTTGTATAATTTCCATTTTTAAACAGGATTTATTGTAAATGATTAGCTTTCATTTTAGTTTCATAATTATTTTTGTTAAATAAATTTTTAGATGTTACAAAATGTAAAATTTATTAAAAATATTGGTTCATTTTTATTATAATAATTTTAATTAATCTTTTTATTTCTGTCAAATTAGTCTATTATAAATTATAAATCCGTTATATTTCGAAGTCTAATTCCTAATTTCACGAAGATTATTTCATCAAATTGTTAATTCGTTTTTTCGGTAAAATATTAATTTTCATTTCTTCGTTTGTAAATATAATTGAAAAAATTGTATTTTATTTATCTTTATACTATTTATCATTGTCAAGTTTATTTGAGATGGTGCTCGTGATGAATAAAGATTTTTTTAATATTTTTTTATTTAATTAAACTTTAAAAAGAATAATAGAAACTAATCAAAGCTTAGCGTGTGATTTATTTCTACAAAATCATGTTCTGTTACTCTTATTTCAATTCAAAAATTGAGCATTGGTGAACTTTGAAAAGGGAAGTATCTACATAAAATAATATATAATTTCTAAAAGAAATAGATATTTTTGTAAAAAAAATGCTCATTACATTTTCTTAGTCTGAAAATACTAAAATAAAATAAAAATAGCACTTATTAGTTACTATGAATGGATGTCATTATAATTACTATTATTACAATTTAAATGATAATAACCAAGAAAACAAATTAAAACAAAACATGATAATTATAATTTAAGTATAAAATTATAAATTTATTATATATTAAAATTAAATTTAGTAATATTAATTTTAAGATTTAAGTATTTACACGCCATAATTTTTATTAATTGGCAATAAAATATTACAATATATCTTGACAGATTAAATTTGATATGCTTCTTAAAATAAAATTTTTTACAATAAGTGATGATCAAGTTGGTTACGTCACATGTTATTGTAATAAAAGTATTTAATCTTTAGTTAAAATTAAAATAAATGAAATAACAACAAAGAAGTGATCAAATATGACAAAAATAAATTCTAGCATATACTTGTTTTAATTTAACATTAATTAGAATTAAAAGAATTTCCAACTCAACAACAAAAATAAATTTCCCGATCATAAAATAAAAAAAGTCGATCAATTTAGACATTACGCAGTGCAATAAACCGTAACAATCGGATTTTATGTTTTATTGATTGCAATTTCTATGAGAGACATTTTAGATTAACTTTTATCAGTATTTTAATAATATATTCAATTCAAAAATTTATTTTTCAATAATTAATTCATTCAAACAAGGTCATTAACGGAAATAATGTTTTGAACAATAAATTATATGAAAGCAAATTTTAAATTATTTTTGTTGTAAATTATTTGAATTTTAAAATAATCAATTAAAATTTAAAAATTTATTAAATTAATAACATTTACAAATATTAATATTTAATATTTGTAACATTATCATAGCATAATTAAATTATTAAAACAGTAAATTTATTAAATTATTTACTAAGATAGTAGAATAAACCAGTATAAACTTTTACTAATTTCAAAATTCGTAAAATTCCAGGAATAAATTTCAAGATTTATTACTGAATAAATTAATTAATTGAACTGCATTTTATACTGAAATGGGAAAAATTTGAAAATCTGCTTAAATTCATTGAAAATTCTTTTTCTAAAATCTTATTAACCTCTTAATGCTAGGGTTTTTTCATAAAAAGTATTTTTTAAAAAAATCAGGTTTTTATAAATGCTTTATTCAAAGTTTATTAAAAAATTAAATTCAAATTGATACAAAATGATAAATATTAGTTTTTAAATAAAACGATATATTCATACACGAAAATGTGTAAAAAATATAATAAAAATGAAATAAGCAGCTCAAAAACAAGACCGATCTCAACTGCAGGCAAGTTGAAAACTGCGAGCGTCACTCGGACTGGAAGAAATTTGTACGCATTTAGCTCGCGAGCGTGACTCGTTCAAAAGCATAAAGCGATTAATAAATCTTTATAAATTGCTCAATTCATGATAAGATCTTTAAAGTAAGTATTTCTTTATATTTGAAACACACACACATAAATATAAGGATTATTTTTTAGTAATCTAATTTATTTTTTACCATAGACTTTTTTTATTTGATCTAAACTAACATTATTTGATGCATCATCCAAAGAATCATTTTCAATCATTTTGCATTTTATTAATTATTATACAATCTAGAAATTTTCTTAGAAGAAATTAGAAGATTTTGCAAAAAACGTTAATAGGAGCATTCATGTCAACCGAAGCGGCTAAATTATATGAAGGATTCAATGAAGAAATTGACAGTTATGAAGAAAGATGCAGAAAAGCCTTCGAAGAACCTTCAAATTTAGGAAGAGATTTAAATGAAGCTATTCGATACAAAAAGGAAATGAATTGATTCAAGACTTCTTTAGAACAATTGATCGATTTGCAGAAAATGTCTTAAGACACGAATTATCGAAACAGAAACTAACAACCTTTTTATTGCAAAAATGCAATAGAAGAGAAAGATATAAAAAAATAAATAAAGATGAGAAATATTTCCAATGTCAAGGAGATTATTACAAAGATAAAAGAAATTAATAAACAAATGAAAAACGAAGATATTGCCGCTATGAAGCCATTCAAAAGAAGTTATGTAAATGTGGTCCAAAATCAAAGTCTAAACTTAGCTCAACAATATCGACAATCATAACCAAGACAACAACATCAAAGATTTCAAAAAAACACCCTACCACGAAGGGAACCATTTAGAAATAATAACAGATTTATAGATCAAAGGAGTTACGTAATCGACTTTCAGTTCTACCGACACAAAACAGATTGGATTTTTCAAATTCGTATGAGCGGTCAAATAGAAGATACGAACAACGCTGGGAATGCAAAGAAGTAAGACATATAAGAGCCCAATGTCCGAAAATAAAATGTTCTCATTGGAAGAAGGCAAGTCATCTAAAATTCCAATGCTTCGATCTAAGAGAAACTTAAAACTACAGATATCAACAGAAATGGCAGCAATTACAGATCAAGGAGATGATGAGAACATGATGTCTGACAGCGAATACCCAAATGATAATGCTCCAACACAGGAGGAAGTGATTGGGGAGACAAACTAAATGTAAGTAATATCTTGAGCAATGATTGTATGTATGACAATGATTGTAATTGTTTGCATGAAATTGAATTTTTTGATAATATTTGGTATGATGATGTTGGTATGCTTGATGGTATGAACAATAAATTAGCTACTTTAAATAATGGTTTTGATAGTGTAATAAAATGTGATAAAATGGGGGGGGGGGGTAGGCCCAGTATTAATATCTTGATCAATATTAAGAAATTTAATTGTCTTTTGGATACTGGAGCTAAAATAAGTGTCATCAGTAAAGAAATAATAAACGCGCTCGAAAATGTAAAGTTGAAAATACTAATTTATTATTAAAGTGTGTGCAAATGAAAGCTCCTTAGAAATATTAGGCAAAGTTTTGTTAAAAATAAAAATTATAAATCAAGAAAATAATGTGGATTTCTTCATTGCAAGTGAGATTTCACCAAGTTAATAGGAGGAATTAATTTGTTAATAAATTTAATATTAAATTTGTATTGAGCCCATGAAAAGAAAATATTTTAATAAAGCAAACCAATCAATTTTAAAAATGATCAAATTAATCGAGATGTAACGTTAAATAAAATAAGAAAAGACTATGAAAACATATTTATGAAACAAATGGAATGTAGGCAAAACTAATTTAGTAAAACATGAAATATTAACGAAAAATGAACCTATTGTTATTAATCCTAGGCGCCAGTCATTTCATTTAATTGATAAAATTGAAAAAATATTAAGAATATGGAGGAAAACTGAATGAAAAGTCAGTGTGCGTCCCCTTGGAACTCACCTTTAGTTTGCGTAAAAAAGAAAGATAAAGATGAAATCAGGATTTGTTTAGATTATAGAACGTTAAATGCGGTGACAGAAAAACCAATTTTTCCCATTTTGAATACTTAAGAAATGTTATATATTTTGTACGGCCCCAAATATTTCACCACCCTTGATTTAGAAAATGCTTATTGCTAAGTTGAATTACAAGATGAATCTAGATTAAAAACAGCATTTTCCACAAATAATACTCAATATTGTTTTAACCGCATGTCGTTTGGGATTGCGGCTGCGCCTGCAACATTTCAAAAGCTCATGAATAAAGTATTAGGGCTATTGAATTATAAAGAAGCTGTTTATCTTGACGACATATTAATATTTTCTTCTTCCTTACAAGAACATTTTAAGAGAATAAGAAAAGTATTTCAAAGAATAAGTGATTCTGGGTTAATGATAAGTCCAGAAAAATTTCAGTTTATTAAAAAAAAGATAAAAGTTTTAGGACATGTGATAAACAAGAAGGAATACACACTGATGACAATAAAATAATCGTGATTGAAAATTTTGAAAGCCAGAAATGTGTTAAAAAACTATGGAGCTTTCTTGGATTAACGAATTATTATCGGAGTTTTATAAAGAACTATAGTATGTATTCAAAACCCCTCGATAAATTGTGTGGTGTAAATCAGACAAAAATTATGTCGACAAATGAATGCGAAGACGCTTTTCAAGAATTAAAGGAAGCATTCGTAAAAGCTCCGGTTTTAGTTTACCCTGATTTTAAAAATGAATTTATCTTGGACACAGATGCCAGTTTCGACAGAATTAAAGCAGTTTTATCGCAGTTGGATGAAAATGGTAAGGAAAGAGTAATTGCATATGGTTCACACGCAATGAATAAACACGAAGTAGGCTATTATATCACTCGGAAAGAATTATTAGCCATAATTTACTTTACCAAACATTTCAAACACTATTTATATGGCAAAAGGTTTAAATTGAGGACAGATCATAAGGCAATAACTTTTATGTTGAAGACCAAGAAACCAATCACACCTCAATTTCAAACATGGATAAATTAATTAAGTGGTCTAAATATTGGAATGGAATACCGTAAGAGAGAAACGCATTCTAATGCAGATGCACTGTCCAGAACTGAATGTGATACGTGCATACAATGTCAAATGATTTACGAGGGACCAAAAACAAGAAAACTAAAAAGAAAGGTTCTAGCACTCATGTGTCAAGAAGATGAAAAACTGTGGCAACAAGATTCTAAGGAAATAGAAAATATCAAGAAAGATAAACTAATGGGGAAGAAGATAAAATTTATAGAAAGTAATGACATTATTCATTCAGGTCAAGATAAAATATGGATTCCAGACGAAAGAAAAACAGAATTTGTTTTGTACACTCATAGAATTCTGTGTCATGCTGGAGTGAATAAAGTTCACCAATATATTTCTAGGAAATTCAATATGAGAAACAGACAAGAATTTAATAAAGAAGTAGCCGGATCGCGCGAAAATTGTAAAAAAAGAAAAGCTATGACTACCCGAAAACAGCATAGAAACAAATTAAACCTAAGGAAGTTTATTTATTTGAATCAATTTTCATCGACTTCTGTGGCCCAATGAAAACTCCTAGGCGTGGAAAGAGATATATTTTGGCAATTATAGACAAATTTAGTAAATATATTTCTTTAAGTGCAGCTTCTGGTCAAGATGAAAATACAATTGCAGCAATAATTAATGAAAAATAGATTTTGAAATTTGGAGCTCCAAAGAGTATTCATTGTGACAGAGGAAAAGCATTTGAGTCAGCTTTAATAAAAGTATTTGCAGATAAACATAGTATTAATCTAATATATTCAAGTCCTTATCATAAGTCTGCTAATGGACAAACTGGACGCCAATTTAGAACTGTTAGAGATGCTATCCAGAACTCCTTAAAAGAAAGAACGAGCAAAGACTGGGTCAAAATACTTCCTGAAGTTCAATTTATATTGAATGCTACAATTCAGAAAACTACTCAGCTGAGTCCTGCACAAATTGTTTTTGGGAAAAAGATTGCAAGAGAGCGGTATGAAAATGACGAAACGTGTGACCTACAATTATTTATGGAAAATCGTAAATCATAAAGATTAGAGTTAAAAACGTGGATACAAGGGAGAAAAGAAACTGAACTATTTCCAGAAAAAAACGACCAAACCGAATCTTCAATGTTGGAGATGTTGTGTTTACTATATTTTAATAATTTGTCTTTTCAAGCAATAAACAATAACTTTTTATTTTCATCTTGAAATTTAAAACACGCAATGAGATAATGAATTTTATTTTCCTTTTAAATTCATAGAATCAACACCAATGTAATATGTGAACAACTCAATACCAAGTCTTATGAACAAATAATTACAATTTTAATTAAATTGGACTGTCTACATTTGAATTAATAGGCATTAATATGCTTAATTTAAAATTGAAATAGAAATTAATAATATTATAAATAAAATAGATAAATAAAAATAGAATTTTAAAAGTTGCAAAATATTAAAAATTAAAAATAGTTTTAATAAATTTCCTATTTTGATGTCGTTCAAGAGTAATTTAAAACTGATCCAAATTGCTTACGAACTGCCGATTTCTTGTTATCTGGAATTTATTATCTCGTCAAGCCGATGTCTCACGAGCACTGCGAACGGCAGCGGCCTATTTAATAATGATTCCCACTGAAAATTTCCTTTCTTATTTATTGACTACAATTTAAAAAATTTATTTTATTTTTCAAATTTAATTATTTTTAAATTTCTCGATATTTTCTAAAGAAAACTTTTGAGCGAAATTTTGATAAAATTTTTACTACTCAGATATTATAATAAATTAATTAATTAAATATAAGATCTAATCAAAAAATGTCAATAATGAGAATTTTACTGTCTCTTTCTAAGTGTCACTCAGGAAATTCAATGCGTTTCAATGAACTTTTTGCCGATGTAATATTTCTGTGAATAATAGAAATATTTCGGGAAATTTAGTGAAATTGATAAATTATCATTAAAAGTGAAATAATTTCACAAACTTTCATGTATCATTTATTATATATGAAATTAACATTAATGTAATGCATTACATGGAAATTAGTTTTTGATTAATTAAAAATGGAATTATAAAAATATAAAAATGATTTAAAAAGAAAAATTAATATAATATTTTAAATATATTTATTTATATTGAATTTTCATGTAATTAAAAATCAGAAAAATTAAATAAATTTAAATGTCTTATTAATAAGTGATAATTATTTCACGTTAAAACTATTTTAACCCTTAGACAAGGCTTCTATATATGATATTGACGCAGAAATTATTTTGCACCTTAATACTCACATTTTTATTATTATTTGTTGTTTCATTGGTTCTTATTCGTACAGTCCAAGGAAGTAAATGGGTATTATAAAGCAAATTACTTAACACGTTCAGTGCCATGCGGACCACCGTTGGAGCACGTACAAACGGAGATTCAATACAAAATATCATTTACATCACCACCTCAAAATATTTACAAAAAAATAAAATATAACTTTGATAAAGAAAGTATTTATTAATAAATAATTAAATAAATTTTGCAACGATTTAATTTAAAAAACGCCAATAAAAAACTCTTTGTACGATTTATTTCGACAGTTTGACTGCCATCTTCAGGCACAAAAATCCAACTAAAAAGATTATGAATTAACTTATAATTTAAACAAATTATTTTTTTTATATTAATTTAATTTGTTTAAATTAAAAGTTAATTCATAATATTTTTAGTTAGATTTTTGTGCCTAAAGATGACAGTCAAACTGTCGAAATATATCATACGAAGAGTTTTTAATGGACGTTTTCTTAAAAATAAATATTTATTGTATAGCGACACTCAGCATGCTATTTGCACATATAAATGTGAAATTATAAAAAAGAAAAAAATAAATTAGAATACTATTTAATATTAGTGAAAGTAGAATTTTAATATTATTTGGGAAAAATATAAATATAATACAATTTCATATACATATGATATTTATGATAAACAATGGTTTTCAGTAATTTCAATAAAACTATAGTAAAATGAACTGAGAATGTTGCAGAATATTTATAATGAACATAGGAAAAATTGGGAAACCCTAAAAAATCTGTGTAAAAGTAATGTAAGAAAACAGTAAGATAAAAAATCGAAATAAAACCAGAATGCTACAACAGATTTAAAATCTTTGGAAGATACATAAAATACAAGCTTGTTGGTTTATAGTTGTTATAGAGAATTTAGAAAGTCGTTAGAGTGTAGGAAGTCATCTGTTAAAAACATTATCAACGCGTATGAAATACTTTCTGTTATTAAATAAAGATGAAAAAGCAATTTTGGAATTTGTTTTAACCTTAATATTAACATATACTTATTATTCTTTGTTTAATAATCAAACTTTCTTACTTTTTTTAACTTCAAACATATACAAACATATAAGGCAGATATGTTTCAGTTATAAAAGAGCTAACAATTCGGAGATAAGTGTAATAAAAAAGAATTGAAATAAATAGCGACAATAATTATATATATAAATATATAACAAAATTGTAATTATATATAATACATCTATACGAGCAGCCATATTTACAGTAGAATTTCATTTGATACTCAACGTGTTGCTAAATTTGTAGAAGGAAAAAATGATTCTTACTAACAATCATTGCTCTACTTTATATACTTTTATATACACTCTCAATATATAGTTTAAATTTTATTTTTGCATTTATTTATCTCAATTCTTTGTGAATATATATAAATATAGATTTGTGTTTATATACAAAATACACAATTTCATTTACGATTTTTAGCAAATATTAATAAGCGGATCTGCAATTATTATTTGTTATACTTTTTTATTGATAATTAGACATTCATTTGTAAAGTATGGCGGTGCCTTACAAAGTTTATCGCTACACTTTAAAGAGGTGTCGTATGTAGGTTAAGAGTCACGGACAAAATATAAACATATATATGTACCGAGTGTTTCAAAAGATAATAGACGATTCTATTTATTTTAAATATTTTATAAATGTTAGTTTTTTATTATTATTTAAGATAACAGATATTTAAATTTTATTTAAAACTGAAATTATAATAAATGCTCAAAGTGTTCACCGTCTACATAAATGGAAATTTTACATGGATTTTAATGAAATTTGAGCAAATCAATGAATTATTATTTTCTTTAGATCTTCCAAATTGTCATAATGCTCACCACAGACAATATTCTTAAACAAAGGAAAATCTGGTGGTGTTAGAACAAGTGATTGAGCAGGCATTCTATTAGTTCACGACGGCCAATTTATATATTTGTTAACCAGAATTTTCAAATTGCGAAAAACGGATGATAGCGTTACCGTTATATCTGGATTTACTTCATATCGGATTCTATATTTTTTAGTAAAGTCTTTACTGAAAGCCTATTTTCACATTTATTGATTGTGTCAAATGATCGTGGAAGTTATATGGGTAATTCTAAAAAGAAGACAGCCAAAAGTTCCAATGTTTTTGGGAAATCTAGAATGTTGCTTTTGTAGGAAAATTCCCATTTAGTAAAGGCTTGTAAAGATTTTTTCATGTCAGATAAAATTGGTTTGCATTACATTTTAAATTAATCGCAAAACAAATGAATTTTGACATTTTTTACATTTCCATACGGCAAGAAGAAATACCATTTTCCGTCATTATATATGCTACTGAAACCTTTTCACTAATTCTGCCATTTGATATACATTCAAGAATTATATTGGATCAGTTTTTCGGACCAAGCTACAATATCTAAATTTCGGCAATATTATAGTACTAACATAGGGTTGCCATACATCCCAGTACACCGTGACATGTCCCGGTTTCAAGGTCCGTGTGCCGGTCCAAGATTTATTTGTCCCGGTCGATTTAAAATTTACGAATTAATATTTTTTTTTAAACATGAAAGTCAAAAATAACGAAATTTTCGCTAGCGAAACTAAGTATGGACTAGCTAGTATCTAGTATTGAAGCAATACCTCCACCCTCTCCCATCCCCTATACCAGTTATCAAAAAAAGAAAGGCTATTTTTTACATGATTCTTAGCATGACATTAATTTGAGTCTATTATCTATAAAATCAAAATTCTAACGCCCATCACAACTGTAAGGAGGGGAGATTGTCCCGGTTTGTAGTCCGACAATTAGGGCAACCGTATACTAACATGATAAAAACAAATGTTTTTATATTTATATTTATTTTAATTTTGAAATTATTTTTTAATTAAAGTGCTATTTCAACAACAAATCAGAGGATAATTTATAAAAGTCAAAGTCGTTTTTGTCTGATAAAGATCATTGAGTTGTGACAAAAGATTGTACACTTGAAAGATTATTTTTAAAAAGGATATTACATAAGTAGTTCAAATAAACAAAATTTTCAAGTAAATCAAGCTGATTACTTCGTTGCATTTATTAATTTTAGATTCCAGATGTGAAATTTGTTTAAATTCGGAAATATTTTAATTCAATTTATTAAGTTTATTTAAACATAGTTTTGATAGATTTGAATAAACTTCTATGCAAATAAACAATATAATATTTATTTTTAAACTTATTCTCTATATTTCCCGCCTATATTACTCAACAATTTTTAACAAAGATTATTTATCGCAGAAGTTTAGATGTAAAATTAATTATTAAATATAATTAAAAATATAATAATATTCATAAATATGGAACTTTTGTCCTGTTCCCAGGTAATCTTTTCGGGATTAAATTTATTAATTAATAACTAATCTGTTTATTTGGCTTCTACTGAAGCTCAACTTGGAAATAGTTTGATTCGAAACATTTAATAAATCCCATCACTCCTTTCCTAGTGGACCATATCTGATGAACGGATTTTAATTAATTGCTGAAATTTTAACTGGAAAAATATTTTTAATACAACAGAAAAATAAAATTTATAAAAAAAACAAATATATAAATTAAATTAATTTTGTATAATATAGAATTTATAATAATTTTTAAATTCTTATTTCAAAAAAATATTTTTTTATAAAATAAAACAAAATTAATTGGAATATGATAGTGAGGAAAATCATTGTTGACCGTTGATTAATTGAGTATTTATTTATCAAATTAATATTTCCTGTATTGAATATTAAATTTATAATTTTTAAAAATTTAGAATTTGCTTATTTAATAATTATTTAATAATAGTAAAACACTTAAAATTAAATAGAAAAACTTATTCGGTGAGTTTTATTAGGTAAAAAATTTCTCAGATAATAATAATAATAATAATAATAATAATAATAATAATAATAATAATAATAATAATAATAATAATAATAATAATAATAATAATAATAATAATAATAATAATAATAATAATAATAATAATAATAATAATAATAATAATAATAATAATAATAATAATAATAATAATAATAATAATAATAATAATAATAATATTAACTAATAATAAAAATATTTTTATTTTGGTTTTAAAAAATTAATTTCTCATTAATTAATGTCACATTTTAAAAACTTCTTTAATCATGAGTTATTAAATGTTACTTTAATGTTATTCTTAATTCTTGAAACCTTGAGAGGTTTACCAGGTACATCGAAGGTGTATGCACTATGTCATGGATCAGTGTGGGAGTACTACATTTAATAAATATTTTGTTCAATATTCAATTCAGTCAAGGCTGTGTGTTTTGTTTTTTTACAACAGTCCTTTGATAGATTTTCTTTTGCAGTACCTTAATTTAATACGTTTCTAAAACAATATGTTGTTTAAGACCGTTAAGTTTTATGGGAGTAAAGCTTAGTGATCCACTTTTATAAAACTAAACAAAAATAACGTGCAACTTATTTAAAACAAACTTAGCTTTTATAGGATACACTCTGTGCGCAAGTGTAAAACTTGTTTCAAAAATCCCCGTCTAAAGGCTAGTATACATATATAAAACATAAAGTGATTTGATTTTGTGATCTAGCTATATACTAAAATTGCACAGCATTTATTTTCTGATCGAAAATTGTATTTTTGTCTTTTTAGACTATGCTATTTAGACATGATATTTAAATATGAATTTTTCCTATCGTTGTTTTTAATTAAATTTACCTATGCTAAAGCCTTAGAGTCGATTCCTCCGGGAAATTCATATTTTTAGTAGAATGAATTCTCTAAGTGATTTTAGAGATGAAATTCGTACCTACTGATTAAAAGATTCGATAACTTTTTTCTTTTATTTAAAGAGACTTTGATAGACGCATTTTGTTATATAGCTTTTAAATTATTGTAAATATTTATTTTTGACAATTAATTCATTTTTAGTGAAAATACACAATAAAATATTTAATTTATGATTATATTTATAGCAAAATTGTTGGGATTAAATATATTTTAAAAAGTATTTTAAGTTTGTTTGAATTCAAATGTATGTTAAAAAAAATATTCAACCAGTGAAGAAACAGAGATTGAAAAACCTGTAAATTTTGTTTCGGAGTTTTCCGTTCTTATTTAAGGTTGAATTATTTAATATTTTGTTTAATGAATAAGCACTGCAAAAATTGGCTTACACTGTTATTTATTTAAATTTTATTTTTCCGTGAGTAATTCTTCAGTAATAATTTAATGCTGCGTAAAACAAAATATTTTGTCAATTGAATAATAAATCATATAAAGAGGTAAATAACTAATTTTATGGACAAGATATTTCAAAAGATAGAATAATATCTATACAATTATGACTTGAAAATGAAATTTACATTTAGTTAGACATAATCATCTATATTTTCCAGATTTGTGCTTCCAAAACTTATTCAAATCTCTAAGTATCCTTCTTAATTAAAGGCCTACTTGATCTACTTGATCATAAACAAACTAATTCGGATATTTATTATAAATTCATTCTTTATACACACACACACACACACACACACATATATATATATATATATATATATATATATATATATAATATATAGGATGTAATAATATTATTAAAATGTAGATTTATAAAGTTTAATAAATATATAAAAATAAAAATTTTTTTTTATATATATATATATATATAACGCATAACCTCGATATTTTTATTATGTTTCTTAGTTTCGTGGAGCAGTTATAATTTAATGTGATAACTGAATAAATTTACTATAAAATATTTTTAGTTATAAATGTATTCAAGTGAAAAAATCCAGAAAAAGAAAAATAATAACTGTTAAAATATTGAAGAATTTTATGAGGCCTAAAGGTATAGTGTAGATATTTTATTTAGAAATTTATTTCAGATCACATTGATATTCGTCTCGGTGAAAATAAAATGAAGAATATTTGGTCAATTAAAACAAACTACAAATTATTCGGACATTAATGAGTTTTCCATCATCACTTTGACAATGAAAATATTTTTAGACTGAAATTTTCAAATTTTGCTTCTACGCACAATTAGTACAAATTTTCAGCTAATCTTCAAATATATATCAAAATTATATTTTAGTAAAACAAACCCTTGAACAGGAGCAACAGCCTAAATGACTTTTGTTATGTTCAAAAAAAAATTTAAAGCTATTATTGCAAATATAATAACATCCTTTTGGTTGAAAGGGCTTTTGTTGTTCAAACAGTTCTGTATAATCAGTGGCTTGAAGCGAAAATTGGTTGTGGCTCGGAAAAAATGCTCTAAAAAATTCAATGTCTCTTTGTCACTTTGTGCGTGAAAGAAAAATATTTCTTTTTATGTTAATATTTGAATTTGTATTTAATATATTTTTATGGTAATATTCAGTGCCATCAGTGGCATTATTGCGCCCTGTGAGGTTCATATATCTGGCGTCCACAACAAACGAATACAAAACAGTCTACTATAATAATTATAATGTGCATTTTAGAATTGTTAACTATGTATTCATCTACAGCTATTATAATAGGAAGTAATGCTCATAAAATTATGTTGCTAATTGAAAAAATGACAGTAACCCATTTAGTGGACTAACATTTTACAAAATGAAACTTTTATTTTTATCATTAGCTACCTAGTATAGTAATGGAGTTGTAAGTTTTCATAAATAATATTATATAACCAGCTTATTCAAACATATTTAATATAAACTTTGTGAGCTTTTGATGATGCTAAATCGTCTATAATGTTGTCATAGTTCAAAGAATTTGCCAAATCATTTTCCATTGACACAATTGATAAACTTGTTAAACGTTCCTGTCCCATCGCAAATAATAATCGCAAAGTCCAACCAGTAACGTTAAAGATAGACTAGCTAGGGTGCCGTTTTTTTTCGTGCATGTCATTTGATAATTTTTTTATTTTTTGGTAACATTAAAAAAATGTTACATCCCGATTTTGCGTCCTTCCAGGTGTGCGTCCTGTGCGACTGCATCACCCGTGTTAAGGCCCTGGTAATATTTGTCATATTTGGTAAAAACCAAATATTGATATTAATTTGAATTTTTATATTATTTATATATTTATATTTACATTTAAACTTGTATATTGATGAAAAACAAATAAATGTTTCACGGCTAAATTGATTTAAATAATTTTGAAAATGGACCTTGAAATATTTTGTGTTTCCCGGATCTGGTTTCAGCTAATTTGCAATGCACGTGGTGGGATCATTAAGTACTCGACCTGACATAGAGATAGTCATATAAAATTAACTAAATATGGAATATATAATGCTACATAAGAATAAGTAAATATAAAGATCTTGTTTTCATGTATTAATTAATTTATAATTATTTTCAGAAATCTTTTGAAAAAAAGCATGGAAGCTTTTAATCAAAGCGATGTTTAATTAAATTTTGTTTTTAAAATTAATCTGTATCAATTTACTAAAAATTAACTAAAAATACCAATTAACTTAATTAATATAAAATAATATTCTCATAAACTCATTGACTCATATTGAGGTTTTGACAATTATATTATTAATTAATAATTTTAATTATGGGAATTGTCAGAGCAAAATTATGGAATATTTATTATTAATTCGGTACTTATTCTATTATAATAGAATCATTTTGGATTTTATGATAATTGAAATTTAATTATTAACTTGATTGAAAAAAATAAATAAACGCATGCGTGACAGCTCAAATTGAATTTCCATGTCAAAAGTGACACATTTTAATTGACATTGGACATTTTTATTTTGTTTTCTAAATATTTTTTTGTAAAGAATGTTTTGGATGAATATTTTATGACACTAATTAGTGAGACTTGTTGAATGGAAATCCTCAGTTTTTTATTGTACATTTTTGTGAGATTTTTTAAAAATAATTCGTGTTGTTTTAATAATTGGAACATTGGAAATGAAATAAACAGATGGGTTTTTAGGAATTTATCTTTCATTATTTTACCACATTTATTTCTTGAAAAAACAGACGGTTTTTAATTTTACACAACAGAATTTTATTTCTATTTTTCAGTAAAATTTAGCAGTCTGGTTTGACTTTTTGAAAAATTTGAATATTTAGAAATCGTATTATTGAAACTTGATGATTTGTGTAAGTTTTCGTTTTTGATTAAATATTTATTATTTCCAGACTGAAGAGACTTCAAATTTTCGATTTTTGTTTTAATTACGTATTTCAATTACTTTTTCAATAA
Source organism: Schmidtea mediterranea (assembly GCA_022537955.1). Taxonomy (NCBI): domain Eukaryota; kingdom Metazoa; phylum Platyhelminthes; order Tricladida; family Dugesiidae; genus Schmidtea; species Schmidtea mediterranea. The sequence continues at coordinate 91,334,977 of CM039679.1, forward strand.
TTTAAATGGGTCTTTTCTTAATAATTTTTCTGAATTAGAAAATTATAAAAGATTTTTCATTGAAAGTTGACAAATGTGACTAGAGAAAATATTTCAAAAATTAAATTTTAAATTAATAAATTTTTGAGTTAATAAATTAAAAAAGTTTTTCAAATAAAAATTTAATTAAAAAAATTTTAATTTTCATTTATAAAGGGAGTAATAGAACAGATGCGTGGACTCCAGCATAATTAAAATTCCTTGACTCTCACGATTTTGAAGTCAATCCAACCCCTATCAATTTATTGTAATACCCTCATAATTTTATTAATTTTATTAATTATTAATAATTCTTTTTTTTAATTTTTTTATTAATTAGTTTTATTAATTATTATTTTTTTTTTCAAATGTTTTAATTTATTTTGAAAATTTATTTGTTGAATTTGTATTCATGAATTTGTATCAAAGCTGTTTTATGAAATAAATTCAAAGAAAATTAATTTTAATACAGCAAATTGATGGTGCCAGTAATATATTTATTGAAATAAAACTTATTAAAACTTTAATTATTATTGATTATAAAGTTGTTTCAATTGACAAGATTCTTAAAAAATACAAAAATTTATTAAAACTCAAATTATTTAGTAAGCTTAACCAATGTATGTCCGTCGGATTTTTATCGTCCGACCTGAATGTAAATATCGGTACTTGTTATATAAAAATCATGAAGTGTTGGAAATTTATTTTGATTAACTGTGAAATCCAAAAAATGATAATATTTTATCTTGCATATTTAAAATGTAGTTCATTTAATCTAGTAAAAATATCGGCAAGATAAGCAATTTTCTGGAGATAACCATCAGACTTCTGTATGCAAAAAAGGATTGTGTGACAATTATTCATATCTTCATAAAAGAATTTAAACCACTGTAACAGACGACTTCCTTAAGAAATTTATAATTTGCACAACTTTATTCAACACAGTTTTAAATGAGATTGGCATATATTTAGTTAAGCACAATTATGTGAAGAATAGAGCGACTTTGATCACCGACTTTGATTATGTCGGGCTCTCCAAATATGTTAATTCTCTATTCTTGCGCTATTCTTCCAATAGAAGATCATCCTTATAGTACGCTAAGAATAAATAATATTATTGACTTATACTAAATTAGGTTTCTCTTCTACAAGTTCTTTTTTCCTTTCAATTCGTTCCAATATTTTATCAATTCTTATCTTTGACCATACTTACGAAATTTCAAATTTGTTCTTTGCTTATATATCTTCCTGGTAATTATATTTCCTTAAAAAAATTAAATTGTTGACAGAATTGATTGATGCTCGGTAAACTTTAATACTTTCCCAAAAATCTAATTTTATTATTTTGTCGGGTTCCTTTATAATTCCGGCATTCCGTTGGCTTGCAAGTTTCCTGGATTTAATTTAATAACTTTGTTGACATATCAGGTTTTCTGCACTTCTCGGGTTTTCCATTAGCTAATTAATTTTATTGATTTTATTTTGCTATATTTAAATTCGTCTTGTCATTTGGCATACACCCATACCAGTTTTCTACGCAAAATATTTATTTTAAATTTTTGTATTTTGTGTGTTTTCATTGATTTATACCTAATTTTTGTGATTTTTTTTATATATATATGCCTGTTATGTTGAACCCTCTATCAGCAAATTTATTCATGAAATTATTTATACTGCTAAAATTATTTTTACATGTGTATTTTTTATAAACTGTCACATAGAAGCAAATTTTTCTCAATACTTTTATTGAAATCATAGAGTTCAAAAACCATAAATATTCCTAGACCCGCAACAGCTGTAGATTCGTTTAATTTCAATGAGAATGCATTACATTTATGCAGTCGAAAATTAAGTTCTAGCTCGATATCTTTAGCAATCTTCACTTAACACACACAAAACAATATCTTTTGCATGTAATTTTAATAATGCTTCACCAATTATGTGAGCTTCTTTGCAAGTGAAGTTCGATTATTTACCCTTTAAGAAGCCTCTATGGCATTTTCGTTGTTAGTTTAAAATGTTCTTGTAATGAAAATTTTCGATGTTTTATATTCTTTCAGTTTTTTGTAAATATATGCAATGTCTTCATCTTTATATTCCGAATGATCAATTTCTTAGTGACGTAATTTAGCAAATGTCAAAGAACTATCGGGTAAATTTTTGCAACAGGGAGTCCAGAAAATTTTCATTTCTAGTAATTTTGAAACCAAATGACAAATAAATGACATCGTATTTGTATTTCGCAGTATAAGAAGATTCACAGTGCTTGTTTTATCTTTATCTTTCTTCGACTTGTCATCTATGTTCACATATTCAGATAATAAATTTTGAGAAGATATTTCTTCTTGATTTACAACAGGAAGTTCTTTGTCCCTTTCCTTAGATGACGAAAAAAATAGTTAGTTTATTTTAAGTTCTTTCTTTTAGCTAATTTCTCAAACCCATTCTCCATTTAAATTAAATATCAATAATTAATATTCTTAAATTAAAAGTAATTTATTATGTGCAATTTACGCAATAAGTTGTGTAGTTAATATTTAAACAAATTGAATAGTTACTATTTTGTAAAGCCCAACTATCAGAAGTGAACATACAAAATCTCCAATTAGATTATAAATAAATCATTTCCGAAGACAAAAATAATTTGCAGTGAATGCACAATAATTGCTCATTTTAATTAATTTAATAATTAATACTAAAATTAAAATATTAAATAGTTAATATGCTTATAAGTTTGAAATTTTCTGTCGGAATCCTTATTTTTACTTCAAGGAATCTTCGGGATTTGGGACCCGATTCGGGAAACGCTGTTTTATACTGTAATGGAACGTTCTTTCATAAATTTAAATATATTGGAAATTAATCATTTACGTATTAGCTGGCTTTTCCAACTCAAATAGTTCAAAACATAGCAAATTGAATATATTACGATGTTATACATATAAACATTCAGTTCTTTTCATTTATTGCAAAATGACGAATTCAGAATGATAATGAATAAAAGTACGTGGAGCTTTGTTTTGGCTCAAATATTTTATAACATCTTGATTCATTCAATGTTGAACCCTAATTCTTGTAATTCTATTTTTTGAATTATTTTGTTTAAATCTTTGGCTATTAGTTTTCCTGTAGAATAATTTATAACTCTCAGCTTCATAAATAATATAAATTAAGATGCAATAAACTTAAAATAATAAATTGTTGAATATCATTTATTATATTAAGAATATGTTTAAAATCCAATTAGTAAAATGACTGTTTCATTATTAGCTTAAACATTTCTTTAATTTTTCTAAACAGAAAAAATGCTCATGGCCACAATAAATTTAACACTAATTTTTTAACGACGTTATATACATAAAATTCGAACAATTATTCATTTGAAGATTTATCACTTTAATTTATTAATATTTAATTTGCTTTGTTAATATTTACCCATTAATTTAGTTAATTTTTTATTTATTTGAAAAAAATTTAATTAAATATATATTATGTACCAGAATTTATTAATATTTAAAACATATTTTTGTTTAAATACAGTCAATATAATAACAATTTATTAAGAAAAACTTTAAATTTATATAAATTAATTTAGAAATTCGTGGTATTTTGAAAATAATTTTTATCAAATTCATTTGAAACAACTGAAACTATTTCAAAAATTTAATTTTAGAATTAAAAACTTTTTTTCCTAGATAGATTCAATTACACTCTATTATTTGTAAATAAAATATAATCACGGAATCACGTGCAATCAACAAATAACCTTAATTCAAAACAAAATTTAATAAATTTATTGGTTAAGATAAATCATTCTGTCTTCAAATTTTGAATTCTATTTTTAGTTGGTCCTAATTTCTTAAAAATAATGACATTTATTCCTAATAAAACATAATTAATAATAATTAAAATAATAATAATAATAATAATAATAATAATAATAATAATAATAATAATAATAATAATAATAATAATAATAATAATAATAATAATAATAATAATAATAATTGTTGTTATTTTTACTATTAACCTAATAACATACATAAAATTTTAATTATATTTTGAAATGAAATTTGATTTTGACTTTAAAATTGACTGAATTTAGTAAACATCATTTATTATTTCACAAAAATATTTCTTATAAATTATTCATTTATTTTATTTTTCAAAATATATGTGTAATATATTTTTAATATTATTCAAATGACTTTTTTTATTTTCACATTTTGCATTTAACTTTTGTGATTTTATATTGCTCATACAATAAAACGAGGGTTGACAACAATATTATTAATCAAAAAAAGCAAAAATAAAACCTTAAAAATAATATTTTAAAAAAAATTGGAAATATATTAAAACAGTAAGTTATTTAACTTAAACAAATTATTATGATTTTATTAAGTTTAAATGGTCGTTTTGATTCGTACTTTAGCAATGAAATAATTTTGAATTCTAAAACCAGCTTTTTTATAGTTTGACGTTTTTCTTTGATGTTAAAAATAAGTTTTAAACTAAAATAATTATAAATCCTAAAATTGCAAATTTAAAATTGGAATTATTAATTAATCAACTGTATCAGTTTATAATAAATTAACTAATTCTTTTTCTTTTATTTTATTTTATATTTATTTTAATATTTCAAATTTGCTGCCAAAATAAATATTGATAAATGGAAAAAAGCATCAGAAAATATCTGTAAGAAATATGGGTAGAACATGAGTTATTATTTAACTTTTCACCTTTCTGCTATTTTTAATTAATTAATTGATAATTGAAATCCCTTTCACTCGACATTTCTTATTCAAGTATACAAATTGAAAAATATCTGATGTCATACTTTTGTTTGATTTTTTTATGTCTCATTATCACAGAATAGAGATGGAAGGTAAATTTGAATGTTTGATTTGATACATAAATTAGGTGAGAAAAGATATTTAGAATTATTTTATTATTACATATTTTATTTAATTATTTATATTATTCGAATAATTTGTATAACTGATAAAAGGATTTTATTGATATTTTTTTATTATTTTATCATTATTTAATGTGAGTATTCGAATATTATTGCGAGTTTATATTAAGTTTCGGCAAGAATGTAAATATAATCGGTTTTTGCGTGTTTTATATCAAACTAATATGACCCAGCACAATTAAGTATTATTTTCAAAAAAAATAGTTTTTTAATGATATACTTGTCAAATTTGAGAGTCGGAAATACAGTTCAATTCAATGAGCCGCATTGTCAAAACAAAATCATTAATATAGTTTAATTAATAGCTACATTTCCCAATATAAAAGCACTTGAAAGTTTGATAAGCTATGTCTGACTCAAATATTCAACGTCCTTTGCAAATTGCTTTTTATCTTCAATCACCACGGAAAATTTAAACTAGATTTTTTATTTTTTATTTAGTCTAAAAAACAAATTAATCAATAAATATAAATTCTGAATTTTTATTTTCAGCACTGCCACCATATGATTCTGGAATGATGATTAATGAGATACAAAATCTTTAATTAATTTAATAATAAGTGTGCAATTTTGAATTTCCCTTCTTGGACCACTCTTTCTTTTTAAATTATTTGCCATCTTTTCGTGTTTTGAATCGCTTTTCAGATTTTCCTCAAAAAATGTTTACCTTTTTCGATTGGCATTTAATTAATTAATGTTTTATTGATTTTTAATTACTTTATAAATTTTGCAGCAAGAACATTTCTGATTTATATACGCTTGATTTATTTACGTTCAATTTACATAACCACAACGTCAAAACCAAATTCTTTCATTTTTACCCAAAAAACTTTTTTTAACCATTAATAGGAATATAATAATTTAGATATATAATTTTTTTGCAAATATAAAAGTTTTATAATATTTTACTGAGATATAACATAACGGATTATGTTAAAATTTAAATGTTTCATAAATTAAGAGGTAGGTAAGTCTATTCGTCCAATAGGATCGCAGTCAGCTAAACTTTATGGGGTACCAAAAATCCATAAAGATGGTGTACCTATGAGACCAGTTTTGTCGATGGTTGGTACTGCCCAGTATAAAATAGCAAAGTTTTTAGATGGATTATTAAAACCGTTAATGCGATCAGAGTTTGAATGTAAGGATAGCTTTGAGTTTGTGTCTTGTATTGCAAAGCTACAAAAACGAAGTATGAATGATGTTATGGTTTCGTTTGATGTTTGTAGTTTGTTTACGAATGTGCCACTGGTTGAGACGATTGACTTATGCTGTGCGTTGTGGAATGAAAATGATTCGGAACATCACATTTTGGATAGAAGGACATTTCGAAAACTTCTTGAATTTGCTACTTCAAATGTCAATTTTCTTTTCAATAATGAATGGTATCAACAAATAGATGGAGTCGCTATGGGTTCCCCTTTAGCATCAACGATGGCATCAATATTTTTGGCTAGTTTGGAAAAGAAAATTGCTTCTTTCCAATTTGAAAAACCTTTTGTTTATAAAAGGTATGTGGATGATATTTTTCTTATATTTGAAAACCAGAAACATGTAGAACCGTTTTTGCATTTTATGAACAGTTTACATAAAAACATTGTATTCACATGTGAAACGGAGAGAAAGTCATCAATTGCGTTTTTGGATTTGTTAATTCAACGCAAAGATAAACAGTATGAGACAGAGATTTATAGAAAACCAACTGATACTGGTTTTTATACTTCTCCAGAAAGCTTTTGTGAATTTAAGTATAAGAGAAATATGGTGAAAGGATTGATTTATCGTTCATGGGCTTTATCTTCTACTTTTGCTAATTCGGTAAAAAGTGTTGATAAATTGGTTGAGTTGTTGATAAAGAATGGATATTCTAAATCATTTTTATTGTTGATGATAAAAGAAACTGTTGATAAATTGATTAAAAATCCTAAGGATCCATGTTGTGGAAAGTCTGAATGTAATTTGTCGGATGGGTGTGAATTGAGTGTTGATCTGGGTGATGGTAAAAATGGATATAAAAAAATTGAGTCTAAATATGTGTTAGTATTGCCGTACTCTGAAGGCTTTACAAATTATAAGAGGAAGTTGGGTAAACTGATAGGAAATTTAGAGTATAAGATCGTCTCTAATTCGTGTAAGGTACGCAATATGTTTATTAATAAATCAAAAACTCCGGTTGGATTGTGTTCTGATCTCGTTTATCAATTTACATGTAATGGGTGTAATGCCACATACATTGGAGAGACTTCCCGTCATCTCTGTACTCGAGTTCTAGAGCATTGTCGATTGAAGGGTTTGACCAGTATTAGTGAACACAATAAAGGCTGTAAAAGTGATATAGGAATGTCTGATTTTAGAATTTTGTTGAGAAGTTTTAATGGTTATTGGGAACGGGTGATATGTGAAGCATTGCTGATAAGGTTTTGAATGTTTTTAAATAGTTTACGTATGTTAAATCATGTTTGTTTTTTTAATATTATTAAAATAATTGAAAATTTTAAATTACATTAATTTTTAAAAAGTAGAATATAAGTGAAAAAATTTTAAAATTTTAAATTAATTTAAAATATATTTTTAAAAATATTTATTTATTAAAAAATTAAATTAATAAAAAATAATTTGTTTAAATTAAATGTTAATTCATAATATTTTTAGTTGGTTTTGAGTACCTGAAGATGATAGCTGTGCTATCGAAATATATCGTACGAAAGGTTTTTTATTGGCGTTATCTTTTAATATATATATATATATATATATATGTGTGTGTGTGTGTGTGTGTGTTAAAAGATAACGCCAATAAAAATCTCTTCGTACAACATAATTCGACAGAATATCTGTCATCTTCAGGTACAAAAAAACCAACTAAAAAATATTATGAATCAGTCTATAATTTAAACAAATTATTATTTTTAATATTAATTTAATTTTCTAATAAATAAACACTTATCTATATAAAAAATTATAATATTTATATAAATAACATTTTAAAATTAGTTAAAATGGGTTAGGGTTATTATCTTTTTTTTGGTTTTCACCTCTGATTGCTATTCATTCTACAATTAATTAAAGACTTTTTTAATTTTAATCAAATTTTTGAATCGTAATTTTACTAATTTTTAAGTTTTTTTAATGTCAACAAATCGTCACATCCGTCCTAAGATTGGAGAATTTATTTGGTATGAAATCCAAAAAAACAATTCTATGAAAGATTACGAAAACTTTACACGGAGCTTTAGGTTTTTTGACAATAAAACAATTAAAATAATTTATTTAAAATTTAATTAACGAGAATAAATTTTAAAAGAAATAAAATTATATTTCTGATAGAACAGTCAATGCAGAAGAAATAAATATGTATGAGACTGATAAAAAGAATAAATATTCCGGTAAAAAGACATTATCTAATACATACTATAATCTCTATTTTACATCACCGTATATAATGTTCAAATAAAAAATAAAATGTAAATCTATCGAAATGTCGAAAAAACAAAATATTTATTTTCAAAATTTTAAATAAATAATTAAATAATTTTCTGAATGTTTATATCTTGATATTATATAATTATTTTTTTATATTTAAATATTTTGTCTCTTCGGTTATTGACGATAAAATAATATTGTCGACTTATGATCAAAACAAAATGCTCAACAATATGAGACACATACAATCAACCCTTTTCCCTGTGAAATATTTTATAATTGCACATCAAAATTAAATACCATTATTAAATATAAATTAATCTGTGGATCATTAGTAATTTTATTTTTTCCGTTATGATCAAATGAAATATCAAAACATATGTAACATACAATTTCTTATTTCATACAATTTTTTTAATTATCAATTAAACTGCACATTTTAATTGATTATTTCGGATGCCAAAAGATGCATTTCGAAAATTGCTATTATTTTTCTAGTTTTTGATTGAACTTTCATTAACTTTGATACATATATGTATATATACGAACTGTTACTAGAGGTTTGCCTAGTTCTGACGCACTAAATATTCAAAGAAAATTGATTTAATTTTACAAAAATATCAAAATAAAATTTAATTAAAATGAAATTATTTTTCTAAGAATCTTAAAATATTGAAAATAAAAATTGTTTTCTAAGAAAATTTTTAAAAAAACTTGACAGTTAATTTTAATTTTAAAAAAAGTGTATCATTTCACTTCGTTATTTGATATTTTATAAATTAATACTTTATAAATTAAGAAAAATTAATTAAACTAGCAGAAAATATGAAAAATGTTTTAATTGATTTTGTTGAGGTCATGAAAATATTTTCTAAAAACTTAAAATAGTTTTTAAAATAATGGCAACTTTTATTTTATTAAATATGTTTTTAAAATAATAAAAAATTAAACTATTGAGTTTAACTTTTCAAAGTAATTAGGATTTTGCAATGGCAAATGTTGCTATAGCACAAATCCCTGTTGGACCTAAAATGGTGTTCTAAGTATACCTTTAAAAAAAGTACTATTGAAAGATTATCAGAATTAAAGATTTTTCACAGCTTTGGTGAATCATAAGCGAGTGATATTTGAGGTTCAATAAAGATTTAGGGATAAAATAAGGGGTGATGGCCAATAACCCTCGACATAAAATTACATTGACTTGGGACTCTCTGTGTTGAATCTAACCTTTTCCAAAGTATATACTTTGTAATATTTTATCTTTCATTACTTATTTTCTTGATTTAAACTATAATAATGTTTTAATTACTATTCAGTTGATATGAGGTCGAATTTAGTTGAAAGGTTTACCAAGAGTTCAATGAATCCTTGATGTAGACCCATAGAGCATTGCTTTGTGAAAAACAATTAAAGATATCTTTGATATGAAATTGGGAGTTCGGTTGGTTAAAAATGAATTTTATTAAAAATATATGTAAAATTATATAAATTTGAATTTTTACAAAACGATCATAGATTAGTTGACAAATATAAATCATCTATTTTTTACCACCTTGATTAATTGTTTAAGCTTTCATATCGGATATTTCCTGCAAGTATTTTGCTTTGAAATAAAGATGAAAATATTTCCTTGTATTTATAGAAATAATTAAAACAATATTCAGCACAATTTTCTATTTGAGACTGAATTTAACTCAATTTGAAAAGATTTTTCAGAGAGACAAAATAATTATTTATGTAAATTAATATCTGCCAATTTAGCAAAATATTTGGCATCAGTTATGAAGAATAATTTCTAAATTATTTATGGAAATAATAATTATTAATATAAATAATTTTTATTTACTATATTTACAATATGTTCATTATTGATTTTTTTCTTGTAAAATTTTATTGTTTAAAAAGATTAATTTGAAAAATTAACTAATTATCGTATTAGTATTGTATTAATTATAAATATATTTGTTTTAAAGTTAAATTTGGTTTTTTAACAGTTAGAAGTGTTGGGTTTATTTTCATCAAACAAAAAATAAATATCTAAAGAGTATTATGTTCCGCGTACCGCCTAAATTTTGCTGCGGACCACGCTTTGGGAACCCCTGCCATAGTGTATTCATAAACATTATTAATAATATATATATATGTATGTGAAACAATAGCCATATTTGGGAACCCCTGCCATAGTGTATTCATAAACATTATTAATAATATATATATATGTGTGTGAAACAATAGCCATATTATGAAATCATAATTCAACTCTTCAAAATCGCTTACTTAACAGCTATTTCAAAAATGGCTGAAATCAATTAATTTTTTTGAAAAACAAAATTCAATAAGTTGATTTTCATCTCAGATTATATTATTGAGAATTATTCTAATTGCGATTTGGTGTAATAGAAAAATAAAAACTATTTATTATTAAACATTCCCCAATAACACAACATTATAATTTATATAGAATTGTTATTCATCTCTTTATAATAATTTCTAAATCTATATTTATTGACATTGGATTTGTCAAAAGAGCCTATTAATTTTCTAGGCACTTATGCATTGCTTATACTTGCTATGTATTAGCTACACTGGCGTTAAAAATTCAAGAAAAAATCAAGTTTGTGTTTCATATCTGTATTTACAGTATATAAAAATATGTTTTACAATAAATCAAAGTTGCATGTATATTTTAAAATATGTGTTTTATTCTAATTTAATATACGCCTATTTGCTTGTTTTGATTTTGAAAATTGCGTGACAGATAAATACAAACAGTCTTGATTCTCTTAAAACAAAATTTCAAAAAGTCGAAAAATTTTTATTTAAATAAAAAAAATTTATGACGACTTTCTCAACAAAAATTAAATTATTTTTTCCTTACACTAAATTCTAGAACGATTTGCTTTTCGTAAAATGTTTTAAATCTGTCAAATAATTTCTGATAAATAATCTTAAATAACCAATTTTTAGTTAATTTATGTTGTTTTTGTAAATTTATGTAATTTAAGATATTACATAAAAAAAAGTCTAATTAATTAAAAAAACATTCAATTTTAATTTTCTTTAAAAATATTGTCATTTCAAAACAAGTGAGCAAATGGAGATTGTCTTTTATTTTATGTAAAGAAAGTTTTTTTTACGGGAAACAAGAAATAAACACAGAAAATTATGTATTGTTTAAATATTGGTACATATCACAAAAATCGAGACACCAATAAAGTAAGTAAAGATTAAACAATCAAATACAATTGAATTTCATTATAAAAATTTATATTTTAATTCTTGAAATGGTTCTTTTAGAAGTAATAAAGGTTGCAATTTTGGTTGGCACTGATTCCACTAATTTCTGACACAATTTATGCAACCAACGGTCCCAGGTTGCTTAGTTACATCATAAAAATGGTTAAAATAAAAAATTTATAAATCATACAACCTAAAAAGGCGGAGAGTATTTCGGGGCTGGAGCTTTAAAAAGTGGAATGGTGTCTTTCACTGAGTGGTTAATTTCAAATTAAAGTTTGTTTAAAAAATTAAATTACAAAAGTTGGTTAAAAAATGTGGTTCGTTTATCTGCTTCAAATGGTATATTGGAGTTTTGTAAGGATTTAAATCTGGGTGAATGTGTATTTTAATAAAAGTATTTTATTGTTATAATTTTTAATTGCAAAATATAAATGGATAAATTCATCCGAAATTCCAAGTTCGAAAATAATACTGATAAGGAATACTCAAATTATTTCGATAAAATAAATGAATTGATTATTGAAAATCTTAATGAACAGGATTTAATAGAAATTATCGATGCTATGCGTACACAAGTACTGAAATATAATCCAGAACACAGTTCGAATGATTTTTACATCCTTGTGGGATGTGTGGTAGTCTTTGGAGACATGGCAGGAAATGCAATTGCGATGTGATTGAGGAAAGATCAATTAATGTATTGCATGTTACAATCAATTCCGATTGGGTTCTACAAAATGTGAATTATTAAGCCTGATATATAGATGCTTACCAGAAAAATATATGTAAAATTATATTTTTCCGGTAATCAGTTAGAAAATCATTTAGCCATTTTTATGGACATTAATCTTAAAACTCCGAAATTGGAGAAAGAGGAGAAATATCAGAGCAACAAAAATTCATCACAAATATGATTAGTAACATCGATTCAAGTGGCCGTATGAAAGATTATCCAAATGACATGAAGATGGAGGACTCCGTGGAGAATCGAGTTATTTTCAATGAATGTTCCAGGAAGCACCATTCCGCAATAAACTGGATATGTTACATGGAAATTATCACGGGGAAAAGCGAGAACATGATTTATAGTGATGAAGGTTAAGGTTGAAATGTTTTTGAAACAGAATCAACAAACTGTAGGTGATTCTTTTTGAGAACGAAAGTGGGTCTCGATTTTTGCGATATTTTTAAAAATCATTTTTTAATTTAATCATAATTAAATAAAAATTTATAAAATTACTATAAATATAATTTATGATAAAATACTAAATAATACAAAAAATGTATGTCTAAATGAAGTTTCTAAAGTACAGCACGCCAAACATGTTTAACCGAAATGAATTTAGGACCCACATTTTAAAATTATTTCAAAAAAAGAGTCACGACAATTTTTTTCAAAATGAAATTTTATTGTCAAAACACAATTTTGATAAAAAAAATTAAAAATATATTGAAGTTATGAGATGTCTTGTTTAAGACGAAAATAGTATATAGTATGTAAAACTATGACAGTCGCAGGTTAATCATGTCTGGTATAATATCAATTATGTTAAGGATACTTAAATAATAAAAATTTTAAATAGTAAAAAAAATATTCGGAGACTATGTCGTTACGGAACTCTAAAAAGAAAAATATATATATTGAAACATTTGAAAAAACTATAAAAGTATAGAAACAGTATTACAAGAAAAAGAAACCAAAAAGAAGTTAAAGTAACCAGACGAGTGATACTATCATATCGAGGAAGTTCGATTGAAAAATCAATTTGGCAATTATTAAGTTGGACTATTGCTCACTGTGGGACGTAATAAGTCTTGAGTTTTGAGTCTTCAGTGGTGAATCTTTTGTATAATTGTGTCAGCAAAACTCAAATTGATTGTAATTGCGATATACAATAAAGAATAAAAATATCGAGAAATTGACATTGTTGTTAATGTTTCAAGACATGCTACTTTTCAGATTAATAATTGTTAATTGCACATTTGACCGGCAACCTTAACAGATATAATTAGATTTTATGTTTCCATTTTATATCTGCAGTCCTTAATTATTTGATTTTATTAAATAGATATAACTTTCACTTAGCAAAAAGTATGAAGGTTTTTCTGAAAAAATGAGGTATGTTTTTACGTAAATGACCAAAGCGAAGAAATACGATAAACACAATATTTTAGACAAATGTTTATTGGATGAGGGAGGGGGTAATTATTTATTGAAAATAGAGTAATTTCATTAACTATAGACATCAAATAAATGCTTAACCGTGATTTTGCGATTTTAATGGTTATAAATGTTTTAATAAAAACTTAGAAAGTTTGACAGAAATTTGTTCGTTGGAAAGTTGTCTTTTTTTATCATTGTTTCAAAGATTTCTTTTTCAAAACTTTCACATTCTATCAAACTGTTGGAAACAAGGCTAAATTTGGAATGGGAAAGAAAAGTTATACTGGTAAATAAATTCTAGTGAACTGACTAACTGCCGAAATGTCAAATGTTAAAATTCTATTTTGGGAAAAATTTTTTTTAGTTGAAATTTATTTTATACACATTAGACAATTTAAAATTAAATAATTTTTAAAAAAAATAAAATATGAAATATTTAGTTCAAATTATATACAAAATAGCAGTATCTGATTTTACCATGTCATCACAAAGTTTATAGCTCACTGAAAAATTTAAAGTATTGTTTAATTCAATCTTGAATCTCTCTTTATTTAAGATATTTCACATTTTAAGTAACTAAAATTCTTTGTATAATATACAAACTTATATACAATAACTTCTTGTTGTTAAAACTTTAATAGTGGATTTTAGTAGATTTACTAGTGTAAATCATTTTTTCAAATTTATTTTTAATTTATGGTGATTTTAAAAGGCTTACAAAAATATAAAAAAAATATATAGAAATTTTGTTTATGGAAATGAGTCTCTGAGGCTCACCCCAACGTAATTAGGATTAAAAAATAAATATGAAACAAATGTGAAAAAATTTTATTGCAAAAGTGTCTAAAAATTGTCAGATTTATTATTATCATTTTTTTATTATTTTAAAGAAAAAAGTTTAAACAAGCTCTGTCCGAACGAAGCTTGGGATAAACATTTCAAGGAAGTCAAAACCAAATTTGCCCGGGCAAAACTGTCAATTGGTTAAAACAGATTTATTCTGTTGGCGCCAATGACCGGACAAAACATTTACAAGCACATTACAGAATTATTAACGTTTTGAAGGCAATTGGTTTACAGAGTGCCCGTCTAATGAGTTTCTATATATTTTATTTTAGACTGCTCTTAAATAAAAAAGACAGAAAAATTTATTTTAATTTTGAATGATAGAGTAGACTAAATCCTATTTGTATTATCAATATGTTCTAATATTTGAATTATAATGTATAATGAAATAAAAGAGGTGATGGACTAGAATCAGGAACCCAAAAATAAATTAAGTAATTTGCATAAAGGTAAATCTATATTTTTTTGATAAAGAATTAATAATATCGATTTCTTTAGAATTAATTTTTAAAATTAATTATTTAATTTATTTTTGGGTTTCTGATTTTAGACAATTACTATGAAAATATTAAATTGTATTTTCTTGAATTTTTTGTACAAAATTTACTGTATTTAGTTGCACATATAAAACCTTTAGAAAACAAATCTGTATAAACCGCATGATGCCTACCTGAAACTCTAAAAAATATATTTTTTGAATCTATTTTTCAGATAAAAATTTCAAAAAAAATCCGTTTGATGATTTTTGAACAGATTTATGTCATTATCACCTTATTTTATTCAACGGAAATTCTAAATTTACATCTGAAACTTCATTTATTTTTAGATTTAATCATTATAAATTGTTTACGAAATATTTTGACTGTTTTTAATTCATATTAAAATTCATTTTACATATTAAAGTTATTGTTGAGGATACCTGAATAATAAAGTACAATAATAAATAAGAAACTAAAAATAGTAAATTATGAATTTTTGCACCTCTAGACACTGAAAAAAAATAATAAAGAGAATCTAAATTACAAAAGATCACAGTCTAAATGTTGGGGTTAGCTGATTTTCAAAAATTATTATAATAAATCAAAATTTTGGAAAATAAAATAATTAATTAAAAATAATCAAAAAATTAAAATCAATATTTTCCGGGGGAAATGAGTATGTGCCGATGCCAATTGACGAGACGAGTACGAAAATAATACTATAAAATTAGTTTGGGACCCCTAGAAAAAGTTATTAAGAAAATACAAATTAATTAATTAATTAAAATAACGAAAACAAATAAATTAAATTAGGGAGAAATTCTCCGATTTGGATAAATTTAATTACGAAGGGAACTAATTATTCCCTAATGTGATTTATTTCGCAGTCTTCTCCCGGGAAACGGCCGAAGTGGCCAAAAGATGAAAGTAAATTGTTTAAATAGTTCCCTGGAGTCCAATGTAAATTTTCGTAAATCAGATTAGTTGTTTGAGGAGAGATTCCCTATATAAGGGAGTCTCAAATCAAATACAGGGACACAAATAATTTCGAAAAATTACGAGTAACAGAAAAGTTAAAAAGATTCGTGAGATTGAAAAAGAACTACTCAGACTTGTCAAGGATATTTTAGTAGTTAATTGAAAATGCGGCTTCCCGTGGGGATTCCTGTAATTATTGTAAAAGAAACATTTGAATCGTTGTGAAATTGTTAGTATCGTATAAAAGTTTTCCTGTGTTGAGTTATTCCAGTATCGTTTAAAGAGCACGTGGAGTCAGAGCAAACAGTTCTACCGAACCAAATAAAATTATAACTCAACATAAAGAATAAAAGAAAATTATAAGAAGGATGGGCTTCTGTTTAGTTCTTTCAATTCTGAATAATTTAAATTACTTGTATGTGGAAATAAAATATAATCTGGATAATTTAAGATTTAAAAATTTTAAAAAATTCAAATTTTATAAATAAAAATTCTGGCGTTATTGCAGTTTCAATATGAATGGATTTCAAAGTATTTCCTTATCGTTGTCAGTTGTATCAGTTTTCATTGTTATTGAAATTTTGAAAAATTAAAAAAAATTTTGTGATCAAAATTAAACTATTAAAACAATTAATTCATTTGCCTTTTTATAAAAACCATTACTGTTAAAAATCAGTAATAAATTACAATAATGTTACAATTACCATTGGGAAAGCATTAAACATCAAATAAATGAAAGTTTTTTAAAATAATATGAAAAGTTTTTTTATAAAATTAAATGATAAAAGATATTTACATTAAATCGGATATTTGAATGGAGAAATAGCAGATGAATAATTTAATAGCCTAAAAGTTAATCAAAACTTATTGACAAATATTTATTTTCATTATTATATATTATCAAATATCTAATAAAAATATTATTACTTAAAATTCATAATAAAATATAATTTCATAATTTAGTTTTTTTTATAATTTCACTCTTTAGTTAAACAATTTGCTATTGTTTTAATGTATGCTATAATATTATCTTAATTATATGATTGTGAGTAGGATATCCCATTTATCGGTTTATGATTTATTCTGACATTTACTGTGAAAAATAATTTATTTGAAATACATTTTATGAATTAAAATAAATTTATTAAAAATGAGCTTTCATAAACCAAATTTAATTGATGGATTTCTGAATAAACTTTAATAATTATAATTTTCATATTTATAAATGATTTTTTTTCCTCGTACACAATATTTCAGCACAATATTTCAGCACAATATTTCAGCACAATATTTCAGCACAATATTTCAGCACAATATTTCAGCACAATATTTCAGCACAATATTTCAATATTTCAGCACAATATTTCAGCACAATATTTCAGCACAATATTTCAGCACAATATTTCAGCACAATATTTCAGCACAATATTTCAGCACAATATTTCAGCACAATATTTCAGCACAATATTTCAGCACAATATTTCAGCACAATATTTCAGCACAATATTTCAGCACAATATTTCAGCACAATATTTATCAAGTGTGTATTTCAATCGTTAAATAAACTTAATCTCAAATAGTATAAAAAGCATTTTAATTTATATATTTAATTTATTGTTTGGCAAAATATTAATGTGATTTAATTTAAATTTGAACTCTCAATTTGTTTTGTGCGAATCGAGTGTTATTGGACGGTTTGTGTTTTTTGATGAAAAAAGTTTCCGGAGCTAGTCTTTGTTATGAATTTTTAAATCCCTCTTGTAAAAATTTACATTTTGTTTCGAATATAGAGGGTATTTTCTTATGTTCTTTTTCCAATGTTAATGAATATTTAAATCTAGATCATTTAAATATAAAAATTCATTAAAATTATTTTTTTTCATAATCACAAACATAGTTTAACAAGTCTCATATTAGCATTAACATTAATTAATTTTAATAGAGCGCTCTATCACACGTTCTCTTTGATTGAAACTTGAAAGTTTTCTGACTCTTCATTAAAGCGATTCTCCGTAAGTAAATTCTCATTATTTATAACAGTGACACTTTTAAGTTTCATGGGGATGTAATTGTTAATAACCACTTTTGCATTGTTTTTCTTATTTACTGAAACTATATTTTCATTTAGCTTCCATTCTTCCACTTTTTTATACATACATTTTATCTATTTACTGTTTACCGTCAACTTCCTTTTCTTTTTTTATAGAGTTTTTCTTTAATTAAATTCTCTTATGTCTTCTTCACAATCCAAACAGTATTTAAATAAAGATTCTGTTGATTTACCGCTTGTAATTGTGTGCTTCATTATACGCTCAACATTTTACTTTATAGTCTTGATGTATTTGTTGACAGTTGAAATGACTTTCCGATAGCTTTAAGCGTTATATAAATCTTCCACTAGATTTGATTTTGCTTCAAAGGCCCTTCTTAATCTTTTATTCAAACTGCTTTCAACATGTTTCTTTCTGCTTCTCAAGTTCATGTATGCTCGTACAACGACATTTCTTTGTTGTTCATCCAGTTTGATCATATCAAAATTTTATATCAAATTCTTCAAGATCTTCACCAATTGAGTACATTTTTAGTGGAGGAATAATTTGCAGTCATTCGGATGTTCCTATACTGTGCGTTGTCACCATGTTGAATAAGAAATTGAAAATCAGTTTGTTAGACAAGATTAAAAAACGAAATATTGTTTTTGGAATTATTGTACTAAATCAGATTTGTATTGGTCACTGTGAGGCAGTCTCCCATCTGAATCGAATCGTAATATTAATTGAAAGCTTTGATATTTGGACGATTTAATGTGTGATCGTAGACAAATAAATATTTTATGTTGGGTCTTTGTCATTTAAATATAAAGGACACAGATCGCTAATTATTGTCCTGCTGTAACAATTTTAGTGACCCAAGAAAAATGTGAAAAACCGAAAAATCAATATTTCTCAAGGAAACAGATAGAACAGTAAAATATAAAGATAAGTAGAAATATAACAGTTTTAAATTGATGTAGGTTCCCTACTAATATTATTAAAAATACAAAATAATTAATTACTTATTAACAATCAATTATATCATTAAAGAAATAGGAATTTTTGCGCCTCACAGATTACTGTGATGCCTGTGAAGCATAAATGGAAAAATAATTAAATTTAATAGAAAATATTGGGTCTTAGTAATAAAATGTCGATGTAGATTAAATTAAGTTCCTTTTTTAGTTTAGATGATTTTATTAAAACTATAAGAAAACATATTAAAAACAAATTGGCAGAATTGTCGAGGAAAATTCAAGAATTATTAAACGAAAAATAGATTGATTTTAAAAATAGATTGATTAATTTTTATTGGTCAGTGTCAGTTCAGATTTGCGTTAGTTTGAGGCGGTTTCCCATAGATTTATTTATCTCTAGTTCAAACAAAAACAAATGATAGGGTATATAATATTGTAATTATTGTTATTTGAAAATTAATACTTGTTTATTCTTTTTGGCAATAAACCTTACTGTGTTGGGTCTTTCTGTTTAAATAAAGGAAACATTGAGAAATAAATTTTTATTTTCCAGTCTAAATAATTCAATAACCCAACAGTATAAAAAACAACCTCATTAAGTATCCAGATTCGGAAAATTATATTTCAAGCATTCATAGATACATGGAAATTATTTTAGTATAAACAAATTATTTTCCCCGGAAAAATCGAGTAAATATTAAACCAAGCATAAATGTTATGGTTAATATAACTTTGTGAAGCGATGATTGGCAATATTCTAGATATCATTTTCTGTTAATTCCCTCACTGACTTCCCTCTCCAATATCTTTATAAACAGTGATAATTTCAAACAAATTATAGAAATTATGGGGTTATTATGTTATGGTATAATGTTGAGAATTAAAAGTAATTAATTATTACTAATAAGATTTTTCAAAAATATTTCAGATATCTTAAATTATTTGTAAAATTCACTTTTTGTTGGTCAGACCTGTTCTAAAGTATATAATAATTTTCGTTATATAACATTTTTATAATTCTAAAAAAGGAAAAAAATTATTTGTAGACTTCCCATTTTAGTTAAAATCTCTTAATCCAAACAAAGCCGTTCTAAACCCGAAATAGAGATAAAAAATAAACAATAGGTATTTTGATTTTATTTCAGTGTTTTTTTAGAGAAAAATACATAGTTCTTTTTGGTTATTCATTAGGTTTCGCAAGGTTCGAAATATTGAGAGAAATACTGATCTTATTAAATGTATTTTCGTGATTCGTTTTATCGCATGACAATAATTTGCAAAAAGCATTCACGTTTTTTTGTAATTTTGTTAAAATTTATCATCTGATAATCAAGAATGAGATATTTTGGCATTGTTCTAATTTTGTTTTAATTGTTTTCATTTAATTATATTTATTCTATAACTTTCTAATGTTAAAAATTATTACTTGAAGACAATTAATTAGACTTTAAAGTTATATGATAAAACTTTCCTATATTATAAGACAACGATGAAAATTGTTTAATAAAAAATAATAATAAATTTATAATTTCATCGAAAATCATAAACACTTTCATAAATATCTTCACACGCAGGAAATTGGAATTTTATCTTGCCTTCGGAAAAATGTTTAGTGTACCCATAAATATTACGTGTTAGAATGAATCCCAAATTTTAGAAAAAAAGGCAAATATTTTTCAGATAAAAATAGTCAACTCGTGAAATAAAAAATAAATGCCATAAAATTATTACCAACATTTTAAATTTAAATTATTATTTTGATCTTTTATTTGCGGTCAAATTTATTGTGAATATAACAATTATTTAATTTATGTCAAATTATCGAAATTACGCTTCCTTTAATTTAATTGATGAGAACGGGCTACATTTTCAATATAATTATTGCCAGAAAATCATAAGCTTTTGTTGGGGGTAATTTGCTTTTGGGATAAACCAACAAAAAACTGTTCCATTTTGAATTACTTGTCACGGAAATAAATATTATTTTCATTGAACACAATTCTTCCTTTAAAACTAGCGATAATTATAAGAATATTCTATCAATTATTCACAAATTCCAGAAATGTTCCTCCGTATGTTATACGGCTAAAAGACGATATATTTCTTTGCAACCTTTCACTTTATAGTCTTTCTCAAAAACAATATAAATGAAATTGAATAAGAATAATTTTTAGCACTTTTAATACTTTCTCGTTTAATGACGGTTCATTGGCTTTTGTGTAAGTTGAAGTGTGAGTTAACCTTGTATGTCACTTGTTCCAGTTCCTTGCGCTTAAAGCATTGTGATTTCTGGTTTTCATGTTACGTTGTTCCCAGAAAATAAAAATTATCTTTTAAGCCCCGGCATTTAGGTTATACATGTTCATTTTAAAGCAATCGAGAAATTAAGCAAGAGAATCATGTTAAGATCAGTAAAATCTTTTATTTTTTTTAATCTATTTTTTAATATATCATTTATTTTCATTATTGTCATTTGATCTGTAGTCATAATGGAAATAAAGCGTTTTTTCTACACTGTCTACCTATGTCGACTTTCTTTCTAGTTCCAACAAGCAATCGGATTTTTCATAAATATACATGCAATTGTCAAACATTTTGAAGTTTTTATATTTATAAAATACAATAAAAACTGTCAGTTCTTTCTCATTCATTCTGTGCATAATTATCAGTTCCAGCTAAACGTTTCTTAATTTCTTCTTAATTTTTGGGTATTTGCTTTAAAGCTTTCATATTTAGGCAATAAGTTTCTTTTAATAAAGCATTCAATCATAATTCTTTTCATTCAGTCAAATTTTTTTTCAATTTATATGCTAGAAAAAAGTATTCAATTTAAACTATTTATTCAATTTTAAATTACAAAATAGTCGGTTATAACAAAGTTATATCATTGACAAATATTTAATTTAATTTATAATAACCATTTAAATGAAGCACATCAGTAAGAAATATTTATATAAAATTAAAAAAATTGGTCAGTTGAAATTAAAAATAACCTTACGATAAATTAAATTTTTAATTAATTAACTAATAATTTCGAATAAAATCGATATTTTTCTTTTCATATACAATTTTGTTGGTTTTAATTATCAATAGATAAGGAATTTGTTTATTATTATATTTACTTAAGTACATCCATTCATGTATTCATACGCATTGATATTAGCAGGAATTTTTGTATAGAACTCTCTGGGAAAAGTGCATAATTTAGAAACTATATATAGTTTAAATTCTTTAATGGATATTGTTAAAAAATCGTTATTATAAAAGATGGGAAATTAGTGACAGTGAATTTGTGAGACTTTTAATAAAAATAAAGATAAAATGAATATGAATAAATGATTACCTGTTAACTCTTAATGTTTCATGAACATTCTTTAATTAAGTTTTAATTATAGAAATTTTAATTCTGAGCGAAAACCATTTTGAAAAATTTACGATTTTAGATGTTTCAGTGCAGGCTGACTTCTAATTCCACAAATTCTTGTCAGAGCATAAAATTAATTAAGCAAACAGAAACGAGCTATTAAAAGTGTAATAAAATACTTAGGCTTTTTAATCGAGAAAATATTTATAGGCTTTTTACTCGGTAGGCGATTTGAGCCAATTTTATTTTTTAGGCTTTTTATTTGAGAGTCGAAAATACATCTTTACTATAGTGTGACCAATAGTATGCGATTTGATCCAATTTATATTTTTAGGCTTTTTAATCGAGAAAAAATACTTAATCTTTTTTATCGTAAATTTAAAAATTTTGAAAAATTTCAACAAAAATTTAATTAAAAAATAATTTACTTCATTAAAACAAAACAAATTAAAAAATTTTATATCCCTCTTGGAAAAAAATTTCTCAGGGATTTTCGGCTTTGAAATAAAGAATTTTTAGGGGGTCTAATTAATTTTTTTTCAAGCCAAATATTCTCGTACATAGTCCCCATTGTAACAGATTAAAAAAACTCCAAAAATCTTGATATTCATTATAAATAATTTTTACCGTTTACATAATTTATAAAAATAAACAATAATTTATAACAATATAATTTGAATTTTGTGGATGGTGTACTATATTATCTAATGTTGTAGTTAGATTTTAAAGTGCCTAAGTAAGAATAAAATTTCTTAGATTACATAGTAAGTTTCTAGAATAATAATTATATATAATTACCGAGGTATGTATGTTGTATGTCAGTAGACAATAATAAAACTAGTATTAAATAAATAAAATTTTACAAAAAGTGCTTCGTATTATTTTTAAATTTTATATAAATTCATGTAAATTTTAAGTTCTTCTTAAAATATGTATGTCAATAATATAAATAATTATTATTATAAATATACATAATTACCGTTATGCGTACTTCGGACACATAAATTTCAAGAGGTACTTTTTAAAAATCTTTAAGACATGAAATTAAAGAGCTTTAAGTGTAAATTCCCTTTAGAGAGATTTTAAAAATTATGATTTTCTTCTATCATTATTGATGGGTCACAACTAGCTAAAGCTAATATGTATTTTTAAGAGATTATAATTAGCTTATCATAAATTCATAGCTATCTAGATTTCATTATTTTCCCATTAATTTTTTTTGATTTTAATTGATTGTGCTAACAAGTATTAAAAAAACAAAATTTTTCAAAAGATGGTTGGTATTATTTTTAATATGTATTTTTAATATGCATTTTTAAGGGATTATATTTGGTTTGTCATAAATTCATAGCTAGCTAGGTTTATTTATTTCCATACCAATTCGAAGATTTTATTTGATTGTACTTAAACAAAGAACAAATATTTTTTATAAATATTTTAAAACTAGTATTAAACAAATAAAATTTTACAAAAAATGCTTCGGATTATTTTTAAATTTTACGTAAATTCATGTAAATTTAAGTTCTTTTAAAATATGTATGTCAAAATTTTCTATATTATTTATCACACAGTTTTCTATTATTATTGTATTAAATTTTCTTTAAATTTATTTCAAGTTTATTCGACACATCAGCAAAATTCATTTATTTTTTTTGTTTTTTTATTTATCTGGCTTGATATTATGTTAATTTGATGTTATTAAAATTTTTAAAATTATTTACTTCGTGTAATTTATAATAATAATAATATTAAATAATATAAATTTAAAGTAAGACAATGAACTGATTCTATTTTTGAATTATAAAGGCTATCTTTTTTCTTCTGATATTAAAATGATAAGAATTCTTTTTTAAATTTTCGGCCAACGATATTTAAAAAACTATAAAATATTTCTATTAATGAAACTAAGTTTTTCAAGTAGTTTTGGTAGTCTGATAGCTTGTTACCATGGTTTCAAGTGAAAGGAGGTTCAAGATAAAGATTCGTTTTATTGTCTTGCCTTAAAACCAACTTTGCAAACTTATTTGATGTCCAGTGCATCAGGATAAGTGTATAACAGTGTTAATTTGACACTGTTTTTACACTTACCTGACGCTCAGAGAAATCTGAGCGCCTCCCGGCATAGTACTGGTGAAACTAGTATACTATTGGGAAATGTACTGGATATCACTTAATATATCGTATATTCTTTGAATATAATCAGACATAGTGATCAATGAAACTATAAATATTTCTATAAAAAGGATATTTCTATAAATATTTTTGTAAAAATATTTTCTATACTACTCATTAACCTTTTTACTTCTGATGAGGTATATATTGATTAAAAATTCTAATATACGTAAAATATTCCAATAGCAATTATGGAGTTACCAATTATTACCACTTATTTCATTTGCTTTTATTCTGACAAAGATCCAAAGGTTAGTTATACAAATTTTGATCATTTGTCAGAATGAAAGTGAATGAAATATCATCATAAAGTGAAAACAGGCTTAGGGTGACCAACAAAAAAATAAAAGATTTTATTATTATTAAAAATAGTTAGAATTCTGAAAAGTAATTTTTAAAATTTTAATTACAATGCCGAATTTCAAAACACTTCATTTTTTCTAGTCTTTTTAAAAAAAATATTTTTTTTTATAAAATGTTTAAGTTTTCAATTATTTATTTTTTTATTAAAATCACGGCAGTGAAAAAGGTTGAAGGAGAAATTAAATATTTAAATGAATCAATAAGACACAATTTCACTAATTTCCAGCAATTTGGTGCAAATTCTGAAATTTCTTGACGCGTGAAATTTCTTGCAAGCGCTCAAAATAATAAATAAATTACTTGAGCCAATCGCGAAGTGCTTGGTTTATCGAGTATATACCAAAGTTTTTTTCTACAACGACCGGAAAATTCTGTACTAAATTTCTCGACATTGTCTTTGTTTTCCAATGCGTGCGCCTCTTTTCGGATCTCCTCTAACATTAGCTCTTTGCGATGATGATATTTACTCAAACAACATGAATAAATGAAAACGTCATTGATTTGCCAGTATTGAAGATCTTCGGAAAATGTCATAACGCACGTTAAATCTGACATATGAAGCATTCCTGTTCGATAAAAGTCTAGTATGCATCCGAAAGAGGTTGCGTTTCTGTCAAAATAGAATTCAGCATTTTCTAGATTATAGCCATCACAAAGGTCCATTAATTCATTATGGCCTTCACATCGACTCAATCTTCCTAATCTAGTATTCGGTAAATAGTCTAATGTTCTCCAAAGTGTTTGAAAGATTACCCCTCCAACATTTAAAGTGATTCTTCGAGATCTGGATCGACATGATTGAATTTCTTCAATTGTTGGATAATTAGACTTGTTTCCGTAGCTGTCCCTGCGGTGTTTGGTATCAACGAGTAAGGATGTTGTTGAAGGAACATTTAAAAGATGATAGGATTCAAAAGACTGGCTTAAATTGTCACAATTCACTGGAATTTCTTCATATGATGACATTTCATTATCTGATTGTGGTAAAGAATCTTTTCTATCTGGAGTATTCATTGGTACAGGAAGTAATTTCATTGGAGATTTTAGACAAGAACAACAATTAAACAATTTATTACATTTATTTTCTAAAGAGATTTCCGAAGGCTTAGATAAATATCTCAGATTTTTGTCAATTGGATAAGATTTCTCTTTGATTTCATAGGAGAGATTGCAATTCAATGATGATTGTGATGTAGAAACAACCAACAATGGTGGCCGAGATTCAAAATGAATATTTTTCTGTCTTTTAAGCCTCGGTCTGGGAATTGACAACGTTTTAGATCGTTGTAAAATGCTCCGTGAATTTTTTCTAAAAGATTTAGACAAATATTTGTCATCCACTGATTTGGACATTAGAAATAAGAGAAATTATTAAAAGATAATTAATTAAATGTTACACGAGATTGCAGAAAAAGCACAAAAATATATTGTATTCTTGCCATTGGATAATATTTAAAGTATGCACAACTCGTTTAGGAAAGGTGAAATGAAACGACTCAATGCGATAGCGACCATGTGTGTATTTATTATTTGCTCAACACACACCAACGTGATGCAGCATACAACTTTCCTACATCGAAAGTATGTGTGTTAGTGTCATCAGTTCTACAATTATCTGTAACAATTATTGATACATACATATAATGCACGTCAGGACAGATGCCATACTTACAAGATTTGTACACTTAAGTAAGAAAATAAACACAAAATACTTAATTAGGGAGCATGTTTGAAAATACATAATTTTAAGTGGATTTTACTGTAATGGATGAAAAAAATTCTAATTCCGGGTGTCGATTTCATTTACGATTCCATCCTACCGATAGCATTGGATTACGCGAGCGATGACGCAACAGGGATTTAATATTGTTCTGCCAATACAAAATGCATTCTGAAAAGTTGTTATTTATTAGTATTGTTGGGGCTACGTAATTATATAAAATGAAAATGAAATTATTCACAAATATACACCAAATGTAGCATGAAATTAACAGAAATATACCAAGGATCATTTAATCGGACCTTCGAGTACATCCTATAAAACCCTAGATTTTTGAAAATGTTTTTATAAGTTAAAATTTTCTTTGCTCTAGTAATTTATATTTAACCATAATTTAAACAAATTTTTTAATTTCTTATGATTTTTTTGTATGAATTTTGGAAATTTCGGAATTATTTAAAAAAAGGTAAAGTAATTTATATACAAAAATTTACAGTTTATCGAAAATTTCTTCGTTCTTTGGACAGTTTGGGAAAAATCTCTTGTTGATGTAATGGTAATAATTTATGGTAATAATGTATGAGTTTCGAAGATCAAGGATTCGGTCTGAATTTCTTGCTTAGACAAAAGGTCTAATTTCTTTAAAAGGTATCAACTTTTCCCTCAGAAATTTTGAAATTGTTTCGGTTGATAATTGAATATTTTGAATTGTCTTCAAATATTGTTTCATTTGGTGTAACGCTGAGCAATAATGTTTGTCAACATACTCTAATAATTGGTCACAACCAATTGATTGGTAATTGTGGATCGATTTCCACCTTTTCTTCCTCAATGTAGTTCTCCAGACTTTGTTACATCAAATTTCAAAATAAATGATGATGGTGAAATGAGAAACGGTGAAAAGCATTATTGGACGCAAAATGAAGTAATAATTAAAAAGCAATAATTAACCTTTTCGTGGCTTTCAGCCACACAAAGTTTATATAAATTGTACTGGTTCACTAAGAGAAAGCTTATTCATATATAATAATAAAATAACTACTTATGATAATATGTTGTTGCTTTTTAAATCATGATGATCATATGAAAATATTTTGTTTATGTACTAAATAATTAAACATCATCCAATCAAATTTGAATAATGAGTAGAACATTACTTTGATTCAATCAACTAAATTGCATACACAAACACATACATTATATTACTCATACAACTATCACACACAAATGTGCAGCTCTCATTAACCAATCCAAACCATGCATTAATATTGTATTGATATTGTAATGATATTGCATTGTTATTACAAATATGAGTAATATTACAGGGTTATGCAATTCAATATTAACATAGATATAACATTTATATTTTTAATAAACGAATTTTTAAACACTAACCCTTAAGTTTATGGCAAGAAAAGAAAGAAAGCTAGTCACAAAAGAGACCAACAAACTTATTTTTTCATTGTTTCAATCTGGAAAATATTCAATTTCTGAAATTGCCACGACACTTCAACTATGTAGTCAAACAGTATCTAAACATATCGAGGCGGCAGAAAAAAATCAAGAATTTTCATCAGATCCTGAAAAATGTAAAAAAACATGTCAAGAAAGAAAACATCGTTTCTAAATGTCGAACAAACGATTTTCAATGTCTTGGCATGTAACAATTCATTTATTCAAAGCGAAATTAGCAATGAAATAACTTAAAGGCTTTCACAATCAGACTTTCACAATCAACCATTTCAAGAACATTTTTAAAAATGAAAATAACCAGAAAAAGCTTACATTAGTGCCTCAAGAAAGAAACACTGCTTAAAAAATAGAAGCCCATGCAATCTATTCAGGAGAACTGTCACGAGTAGCAGCTGAAAATATAGTTTTCTTAGATGAAGCTGGATTTAATCTTCATACTCGCAGAAAATACGGGTATTCTCCTGAAATTGATGGGATTATCAGCTACGAGTCTAAAGTTGGAGCTTTCAACACAGAATTGTTTATTCAATTCATTGAAAACAAGCTTATACCTCACTTTAGATCTCAGCCGAATAAGATTCTAATTATGAATAACGCAAAATTCCACAAATCAATTTCTGTTCAAGAACTTTTTAGGCAAAATAGAATTGTGTGTTTTTTGGTTCCATACTCGCCAGAACTTAACCCAATTGAAGAATTGTTTTCAATGATAAACAATAAATATCATGCAGAAAAAATTAGAAATTCTAATGTATCTATTGAAGGATGCTTAGAGAATATTTTGGAGCCAGAAAATAATTATTCTTTACAGTGCCAAGGTTTTAACAGAAATATGAGACGGTGGCTTGAAAAAGCACAACAAAAAGAGCCGTTTATCTAATTAAAAGTATTATTTAAAGTTTTTATTTTCATTTTAAGCGTTTAAAAATTCATTCATTAAAAATATAAATTTTATATATATGTTAAAATAGAATTGCATAACCCTGTAAAGTGTAAAATTCAGTCAATCTTTCATAACTTCAATAGCTCTTTTATCGGCATTTGATATTATGTGATAATTTATTAAAATTTTAAATATTAACTTACATATTTCGATGACTTTCTGTGTGCGAGATAGTTAATGTCTTTGAAGCATCAGAAATATCTTCGAAAAAAAATTTTTTTTTTCAAATAAATTATAAAAATTACGTCAATTATTTGTCCAAGATGCAATTAAGTGTCTAATTTATTAGTATTTTTATTATAGAAATTTTGTGAACCAAAATGGTGTGCAGGTATTTTTTTTCTTTCGCGAAATTTCTTTACCCTCCTATTGTTTAAAATTTTACCTAATGTTCCAGGTCTTATCAATTATCTAATTTGACTATGACACAAACATTTATTATTGGTTAGATTTTTGATGGATTATAAAAGATTCATTACACTGTCTACTTAGGTCTAATTTAACACCCCTTGTGTATAACACGAAAACAGAAAATTTGACAAAAATATTTCGGCAATTGCGCATAATTGCGCAATGAATTTTAGTAAATTTTATCCCAATATTTAAATTAAGCTAAAAAAGTCTCCAATGAACATCACAGTTCTTTTTATTATAATGCGTAAACATTAACTTCTCCACTTTAAAAACACGGATCTTTTCATCGCAACTAGAAAATTATTCTATTTGTCATGCATTTATTCAGGTATTTCTAAATCTACTACAACAGTGTAACCGAATGTAAGTAAATCTAATTCACATTTTGCACAATAATCTAAAATTTAATATGATTGGTTACTTATTCAAAATTATCTTCGAGAAGCTTTTGACTTAATGCCCATCTATATGAGTTGTTTATATCTATATGCAACAACTCAGTGTTTTCATCTGACTTAGCATAATATTTATTTTTTTAAAAGTTAAGCCCGTTCTCAAAATCTCTATATCTTAGAATAACTCTGTGCCGAATTCAAAGACATGCAGTGAAAAACTAAAAGGTTTAAGGGGTACAATATAAGGCTACAGGTGTCACATACAAAAGTAATGATTCGGAAATATGTGAAGTTGGATTGGGATCTGACAGAGTTTAGATACCTCCCGAGAATTCGCAGTCTTCTACAGGCTCTTTTGTGTCATTTAACGGTATCAAATTATATTGTGTTAAATGCGATTGGCCAGATAATAACGATGGAAGGCGAAATATGTACGGGTAAAATTTTATAGAATAACCTTTAGTTAGAAAAATTACAAATACCGTGAATAGATTGAGATACCGGCCGTTGATTTCAACAGAAAATAATAACTTCACCTATAGATCTGTGTAACACCAAGGGGTTCCACGTTGAGTTCATTGAAGAACTATATCTAATCATCCCCACCTAATACAATATGACCCAAGGTAGAAATCGTATAATTTAGCGGATAGCATAAGGATTAATTTAACGTCGAGTAGAGCGATGCATAAAAAGACCTTGAAATCAAAATTGAGCAGAGGTCTTCTATGGGTAGCTCGTTATACCCTTGATTCGTCCGGTCAATAATAGTATTAGCAATTGTGCTCACCTTTTTTTGCTGATGACAATCCACGTGGGCACAGTTTAACGTTGCATAACAACGGGTACCAAGTGGTAAGCGAAACTATTTATATGGTAACAACCATATAATTTCGAATTCGAAATCCAGAAACCTACAATTGTTACAATTACATATTGGAAACTGGAAATCGAAAATTCTTTTAATTCTTATAAATAATACCTCAAATGAATTCCTATTGTAGTAACAAATGAAGATAAAAAAACGATAATGCACTTGTGCTTCAGAATATTAAAATAGATTTATTTTTAAAATATATTTTGTGATAAAATTATATAAATAAAACAAATGTTAATGACTGATTTTATCAATAAATAATTCGAATAATTTAACCTATTCTGATGAACAAATACGATTTATTTCTCAATTGAGCATTTTCAATACATTTGTCAATTGGTTATGTTTTTGTTTTTTTTCTGAACATTAGAGCCAGTTTTCTAAATAAATAAAACATAAAAGAAAGTTAAGTACAACTTTAAATTAAAGAATAACAACATTAATCCAATATATATATATATATATATATTCAGCTACAATATATTTCGACTTAATAACAGTCTACGTCAGGTAGTCTTGAACTTTAAACTATCTAGAGTAAATCATTGTTATTTAAACAAATTCCTGCTTTTAAATTCTTAAAACATGTAAAAAAATTTTGCTTCTTTTAAATCACATTCTACAAAATGTTATAAAAAATTAATTTCTAAAACTTTACAAAACCGAGATTTTAACAAAATTTAAATAGAATTTTCAACAAAAATATTTAAAAATTTTTACCAAAACTATTTCACGTTTTGTTTCATCCTGCATCAAAAAATTGCGCTTATTAATATCAATCAATTCCATCAGTCGGCTGTGATCGAAACCTTGAGAACGGAAATGACGGACAGTCATTCCACTGTATTGTATTACACCTATGCAAAATTTTTAATTTTTGATAAAATGTTTTGAGAATTTAAAAGCAGAAATTTGTTTAAATAACAATGATTTACTCTAGATAGTTTAAAGTTTAAGACTACCTGACGAAGACTGTTATTAAGTCGAAATATATTGTAGCTGAATATATATTTTGGATTGGTGTTGTTATTCTTTAATTTAGTTCATTGCCAATTTTGTGTGATTCTGTTTTACAACCTTAAAATTATATTTTTACAATTTTATGCACTTTAAAACTAAATCGGTAATGAAAGATTACTTTTTTTGAATTAATTAAAAATGAAATGAAACATTTTTCTCTCAAATTTGATACTCCCAAAATTGCAAGATTTCCGTTTCATACCATTCATATGTATCGAATTTTTTGAAACACGCTATTTCTTTGAAAATAAATTGAGAAAAGATGTATATTTATTATGATAAATTATCTTAATTTGATATATAGTTTTAATATTTTGTTAAGTTTATATGGAATAATATTTTTAAAATACTGTTAAGAATAAGGCTTGCTAATAAAAATTTATTTAAATACAACATATTCTTTTGTTTCATTTAATGAAACAGCACAAATTTCTCGATAATAATACTTTGCATGATCAAAAATTCTTTCAAAATTCTTTATAATAATTTTTAAATTAAATTATTCTTAATAAATAAAAATATTTCGCTTATCAAAATTTGAAAAATATATCATTTTTATTGATATCCAAATAAACATTCAATTATTAATTTTGGGGCCCTAGAGAACTTTTGCAAAACGACTCAAAGTCTTTTTATTTGGAAATAAAAAGAAGTTTTTTATCAATTTTTTTTCGAAAATATGAAAATTAGTTTCGAAAAAATATTTCTGATCGTTTAGAACTTCCATTAGCAGTGACGTTTTGCTAAAACACATGAAGCACCGGGATTAAGATTGAACTGCAAAATGTGACTACATATTGGGTAAAATTTAATAGAATAACCTACCACAACTGCCTCAATATTTTAAATTCTAACCCATCAAAACTACGAAAATGTATAATTTGTTTATTCATAAACATTGCGTATTTGCCATAGGATTACGATATGTTATGTTTATATTAAATCACACCTAATATCCATAGCAATATTTACAAAACATTTTTTACATTAATATATATTTAAATTAATATTAAATTATTTAAAATTAAAAAATATTTGTTATTATATAGGACGGCAGTGCCCAACCTAGTGCCCGCGGAGACTTTTTCAAATGCCTGTGGGTGTTTTTCTAAAATTTGTTAAAATTTAGCATTACAATGTATAATTTTTTGAACGTATTTTTAAAATTTTGCAACTTTAAAATAAATTTTATTAACCCAAACATTTGTACAATTATTTTTTAAATGGAAATTCCAAGAATGTTAAAAGAAAAATCATTAAACTTTAATGATTTTATAATCATATTTTAACTTTTCTATTTTTTGAAAAAACGTACATGCAAAGGTTTTTTAATTCAAATAGTTGCCCACTTGATAAAATCGTTTAGTACCGCTGATATAGAGTAAGGAAAGAATAAAGAAAAACTTTAAGAAAATTGTCTAAACATATTAGAAAAAAATTTAGATTACCAAAACTAAATTTTAATAATAATTAAAATAATAATAATAATTATAATTATAATAATTTAACTGTTTTGAATTTTCAAAGTAAAAAATGCTATTAAATGTAGCTTGAACACACACATACCCGAGGAATAGAAAAAGTTTTGAAAAAAGTATGAGTCATGAAGTTTTTGCTAGGGGCAGGGGGTTTTGGACTTACAAAAAATTTTTGAAAAAATTTATAGAAAAATACATGTATTTATAAAAAATTTCAAGGTTTCTATTAAATGTCCCGTGCACACACACATTGGGGCACAAAATTTTAGGACCTTATTTAATGTCCACTACACACATAGGGGTAAAAAATAATGAGTTGTCGAGAGCTCACTAATACCTACTGATGTGTAGTAGTAATTTTAGGTCGAGTTTTCGGGAGATGGGTGAGAGTTAGCCAAAAGACTAGTCCTCGACCTTCCCGCTGCCCCTATAATTTGCTTTCATTTGAGGTTTGGATCCGTCGTTACTCTCGACTAAACCTTCACGGGCACAGATTATAGGCGGAGAAACCGATCCTTCACAATCTGATAATATGTATGAGTTTATTAACTTGCGGTATGTGTCGGTTGTGGGACAGAAAACTTTCGTAGACTTTTAATACATATAATTCATATTACCTCATTAATACATTAATCCTTAATATCAGCATTCATCACTTGAAATTACCTTCACCTGGTAAAATTAATCAATAGTTTCAGATAAAATTGAATCGTAGTTCTCCCAAATTTTCTTTCAGAGCCTAATATCTTCTCAGGCGTAGCACTTTTGTAAAGCAGAGTAAAGTGAATCGGTATATATACCTATTCTGTGACCCTAACCTTGCGTGTACATTTTGATAAGTTAAAACTAAATTTGACTTTGGGTTTATTTATATTATCTAAATCTAATTTTATTATTTTTCTTACATTAAATGGACCATATATTTTTATAATTTTTTAATTAAATATTTTCGACTAAAATATTCCATTTTTCTCTATTTTATTCAATAATTCTATATTTTTTATAAATTGTTCATTTTTCGGTCAAATTTCATGTTATATAATGATAAATTTATGTAAAAATTAATCTGATTATATAAATTATTAAAATTTCCGTAGTATGTGGATGATCTACTATACCACAATATGAGTGAGCACAATAGAGACTGTAAAAGTAAAATAGGAATGTCTGATTTTAAAATTTTGTTGAAAAGTTTTAATAATTATTGGGAACGCGTTAGATGTGAGGCATTGTTGATAAGGGAATTAAATCCAAAGACTAATGTCAATGTTTTCAATATTTTTTAAATAGTTTGAGTATGTTAAATTGATAAATTGTTGCAAAGTTTTACAAAGTTTTTAAAAAATTTAATTTTATTAAATATTTATTGAATATTTCATTAATATTTTAAAATTTGATTAGAATAGAGATAAAAGGTTTTTTATTTACATAAAAATTTTAAAAATTAGTTTAAAAATATTTAAATATATATTGTGAATGAAGATGAAAATTAAACTGCCGAAATATGTCGTAGGACGAGGGTTTGAATGGCGTTTTCTTTTAATAAAATCGTTGCCAACTTAATTATATATATATATATATATATATGTGTGTCGATAGCTAAAATTATTTCTGGAATTTATACATGTGGTGGGTTTCTGGGTGTTGATATTTTGAAACTATATGGTTGTTACCCAGACAACCCTCTACAAATATCTTTCGCTTACCACTCGGCACCCGTTGCTAAGCAACGTTTGAACTGTGTTCGAGTGAGTGGATCGTCCGCAAAAAGTTAGCGCTATTACTAATGCTATAATTGACAGAACGATCCCTGGGTCCAACGAGCTGCCGATAGAAGGCCTGTGCTCGATTTCGATATTTAGGTTCCATTAATCTCCTATCCCTTCAAATATTAATCCGTACTGTTATCTCTTTTATCATTACGTCTATTCCCATAGTCCTTCTTATCGTTGTCGTATTATCGACTTTTACCATGGCCTGTACACCCTTTGTTATGTTAAATATTCACGCAGTATCTCTCTTGCCCTTATCCCTATTATAACTACTATGTTCCTTATTATTGATACTAGCATTATCATTGTTACTATCAGATGTGTTATTTTCATTAATTGTTACTGCTATTACATTTATTAATATTCTTATTACTACTATTACCATTATACTTATTATTATTATTATTATTATTATTATTATTATTATTATTATTATTATTATTATTATTATTATTAATATTATTATTATTACTATTACTATTATTATTATTATTATTATTATTATTATTATTATTATTATTATTATTATTATTATTATTATTATTATCATTATTATTATTATCATTATTATTATTATTATTATTATTATTATTATTATTATTATTATTATTATTAAGTTTTTAGTAGGGATTCGTCCTTATTCCTCAGCTTTATAAAAATATTTTACTTATATAAAGATTTAGCTGTAATCCATCCTCATTTTTCAGTTTTCGATAGAGTATTTTCATTGATTCGGAAAATTTGAGCAGCGTTCCGCCCTTATTTTACGGTTTTCTCAGAATGTTATACTTTACTATTTTCGATAAGTATTTTAATTGATTCGGAAATTTTGCGCAGCGTTCTGCGCATATTTCCGTCTCAATTCTACATAATTTATTTAATTCTTACATATTATTTAAAACATTATTTTTCATGATTTTAGTCGTTCGGATTAATCTTTTTCCGATGGCTATTTATTTTAACTGTTGCAACGATTTCGCAATTTTCCCTGCTACCCTTTCCCTGTCTTTGTCCTTATGATCGATGTATGTTCATATTACATTTAATGAGTGCCCACTGAACTACTCAGTGTTAGTGATTTTTGCAGATTGTTTTTAAAACATTTATGTCGATTTTATCGAAAATTGAGTTTAAGAAAGTTGAGCCAAAAGACCCACCCTTGATCTACCCCCTTTCTCTATTTAGGTTCAATGATTTGACGTTCGGGTTCTTGCTTTACCCACGGCGGGACCTTCACGAGCACGAACTATTGGCGGACTTACACCGCACTTACACAGTTCGATAGTTATGTGTAATTTTACTTCCTTGCTCTATGTTTTGGCTGTGGGCCGAAAATTAAATAAATAAATGTTATCGTACCAATCGGGTAAAAGTTTCGAATGCTTAAAACCGTTTATTGATATAATTGTTAGAAGTTCATAAATGGGCCTTGCCAGTTCACAGCATCATAATTTATTGTTCATAAATAACATTTTCAATCAGCATTATCATAATAAATAAACATTGTCAATTCATGGTTCATAACATTTTCAATAGCATTAAGTTATCGATCAATAAATTCATAATAATCAATGCGTTTAAAATTAGTTGCAACGCACACTAACCACAGTAAACTTGCTCATAACAAGTCTCAAAGTAAGACTGAAAATCAATATTTCAATTAAGTTGAAAATAATACTGCAAAGTAGTAGTTGATAATTTGTGAAAACACATCAGTATATATACCTATAATTTGACCTTAATCTTGCGTGTTATTTTTATTGCTATTAAACAAATTTGACCTTGAAATTATTTGTGTTATCTAAATTAAATTTTTATTAATTTCTTAATTTAAATTGGTAATTTATTTTTCACATTTTTAATTAAATTTATTCAGCTAAAAATATTTTATTTTTACTCATTTAATTCATTAATTTTTACTTTTATATAACTTGTCGTTTTTCGGTCAAATTTTCTTGTTATTATGTTATTTTTATGTAAATTTCGTGCGGATCTTGATGCACTTGTTATTATTTTAATTTACTCTATGTTTTTTCGATTTTATATTTATTTATATTCTCTCAGATTTTAAAGTGTTTAGTTGATGTTTTATATTGTATTTTAAGTTATCTTGGTGCTGGGTTTTCGTGCTGTATTACTGATGTATTCAAACAATTTTCAATGCCGTTTGTGTTCTGGCCCAACACATGTAACAGAACTTTCATTTATCGTTTTTTGATTTTTTTTCTTTTGTTGGACTTGTTCCTGCATAGATAATCATAAATTTCTGAATTATAGTTTACTGCTTTCCTTTTGATAAATATTTTGATTTTTTTTTTCTTTCTGGATTCTTGTAATATATGCTCTTCGCATTCATGTAGTATTTACTCCTTCCTTATAGCCAGCCGCGCTCTACATATGGTCTGGTGTCGGGGTTACTGGAGGAGCTGGGTTTGTGAACTATCATTCAATATGGCTACCCCTCTTCCGAATCACTAATTGTAAGCTAAATGGTAAATTTCGATTTAAATTTCTTGCATGCATGTTTTGTCATATATATGATAAAAAATATTCGAAAAAATAAAATCCTGTTAAATATTAAAAGAATAATTATGAAATTTTTAAGTGAATTAAATAAAAGTAGATCATGGAATTTGACTATCTCGAATTAGGTCAAATGCATACCATGAACAAAAACGTCCATGATATTTAATTGACCTGGAATCAATATTAAAATAAATATTTCTTATAAGTTTACTGGCTGTATTTAATAGTAAATTTTTAAACCTTTTAACATTTTAACAAACATTAGTTAATAATATGTGATAATAACAAAAATAATAAAATTTTCCTTACTCTAAATATTTATTTAGACTAAAAAATAAATAATAAGCATTAATTTCTGTCGACTTATATAGGGTGGCTTTCAACGTACTTTTTTGATGCGGTAAATCACGCTCACATGTTTTTTTTCAAATTTCGTCACTTTTCTACTTTTCTGATTTTAATCTTTCCTTTTAATTAAAACTTTGAATTCAAATAAAAGTTTGATATTTGTGCTTATTTTTAAAATTGAATAGTTTTCTCTAAATTTGGGGCTGATTTGGTTAATTTTGATAATTTTATAGTTTTTGTTGTTTTATTCCTTAATACTATTTTTATTTATTTTTATAACTTTTGTATATTTTTTAATATTTCTATTAGTTTTATCTTGTTTATCGTCTAACTGGTGATATTTCGTCATTTTTTGTATTTAAATTCCTCGCTACAAAATTTTATCGGATGTAGTGCCAGATGAACAAAAATTTTAATTCTTAGTTTTTGCTCTTTATTTTTCCTATTTTTTCACACTTTCATAAATATTATAATTTACATATATAAGTTATATGTAAACTATAATGATTTTTTTAAATGTTATTATTATTTATAATTTCAAAAATTTAAAATTTACAACATATCCGTAAAAATTTCTAATGCAAAAATCAATCACTAGAGCCGAAATTGTATCAGTTACCAAACTTAACCAAACATTGAAAATGTGGGATTTATGGTTTTGATAACCTTGACCCCAGATGCAACTTTTCTTCGCCCCCAATGGTTACCCGTCGCTAAGAAACGTTGGTGATGCAACCATTGGTTTTGAGATCGCCAAATGTGAGCGCCACACAGGAACTACTCTGGCCCGACCTCAAACTGGGTTCAATGCACTACCTTTGGAAGGTTTGCGTGCGATTTTCTCTAATTCGAAGAAAAAATCATTAGTCTTGATTTATTACAAGTTATATTATGTCAAAAATCCAACTATGAATGTTTATTAAATAACATGACAGAATGATATTTCAACACATTTATGAATCTTTCATTTGAGCAGCTCGGCGTTGGGCACGCTCAGATTTTCCTGGCCTATGTTTGGGTATTTTGGTTGCGAGTCTCGTAGCGGACGTAGCGTCTCTGTAGGCTAATTGGGCGGGTGCAAATACGAGAGGATAGGTTACCGCGTTTCCCTCCTGGCACGCCGATAACGCTACCTCAAGGCCGCGTATCTGAATTTTCTGCGACTGGGTGAACTGCTTCAGCCCACCCTCTTGTGCTGCGGTCATCTTTTGATAAATCGATTTCGCCTTCCCCAGCTCGATCCAGGTCGCCTTGATCTGTTGTATCTCGCTGTTTAATTGTATGAGCTGTTGTCGCAATTCTCTGTTGGCTATACGGGCCTTGTCTAGCTTCTCTTGCAAACTTTGGGACGAATCATGTCTATAATGATCAATACTTGTTAAATTTATATTCTCTTATCACTATATCAATTTAATACTTATGTACTTATTTTAAGATCTACGGTCGATAAGTGCTTCGCTCTCTTATTTATTCACTTAAGGGTTATCGACAAGAAATGAAAACAAGATTTTCTAAATATTTATTCCACTACATTTATCGGTTCACAAATTTGGGGCGACTAGAATTATATCGCCGACTCAGGCGCTCGCGAGATTATGGGTGCTCACGGTGAACACTTGATTGTTAGCCCGTTCCTCTCGATTCCCTTGTCAAAATCTTGCGTGAACTACCACGTTGATTGCTGTAGAATTCACATTCAATCTGGGATCGTCCAGATTGAACGAGGTGTTGTACGGCGGGGCATACTCATCCGTACTCGGGATTAGCCCGGCCGCGATATCTCGATTCACCTCCTTCAGATATTGTCTTGCCTTTTCGACCTGGCGATCCGTCTGTCTCTGATGCTCTTCTAATCGAGCGAGTAGGAATTCAACTTGGCCTCTGATTTCCCGTGCCGGATTGCGGCCGGGTTCTCGTTTGATTGCGACGAATGGGAGATCGGTTAGCAATGGTTAGCAATTATTAAAGTTGCGCAGAAGCCAAACGTTCAGATATTTATATTGCAAATTGCAAATTTTTATTAAAACTATTAACTGGAGCATCTGTTTATATATATTCAATAAAGTTTATCATAAAGTTTAATAAATATTTCTTTGTTATTATTATTATTAATAAAAAACTACATTTTTAAAATTTATTGATTATTACATGTACATGCTTCATCACCACAATATTCTATTATTTTATTTTCTATGACATGGTCAACACAAGCCTTAAATTCGTTAGGCTCAACTAAATTTTCAGTAGGGGTTTCTTCATCGTTAATAATTTCTTCATCATTATTCTGACATTCTGAATCACAACATGAATAATCTTTACCCAATGCTTCAACTAGAATCAACATATCTCTAATTTTTACACCGGTTATTTCTTCGAATTTATCAAACAAAACATTTATTAAATATTCTAACCGAAAATTAATTAATTATTTTATATTTTATATTTTACCTTTTTCAGACATCATTTTTAAACAATTTTAAAACTAATTATAATTTTGTTTATAGAATAATAAAGAAAAGAAAACCTGTTTAAATACATTTATTAACATCTACATTAAACACTAAAATATACAATAAAATAATTGTGAAAGTCTAACAGTAACAATTTTCCAGATTGTAGAAAGCACATCATTTTGATCAGCTTTATATCCTTGGATTGTCATTGATAAATACCAGTTTTCCTGTTCTTTGAAACCTATTTCTGTAAATGCATCATAATATCTGGTATATTGACTGATATAGAATGCATTTTAAATTCGAATTGATCTTATTGAAAACCGTATCAATATCCTTGATATCTGTCATTGAGAGTGTCACAGCGAGAGATTGAAATTGAGTTCTATTGAGTTTTACTGGATTTATCAATTGCATATTGATAGGCTCCTTTAAAAAATACATTTTATAATTGTGGAACATCTGAACTGGTTTGACACTGATAGCAGAGCTCACTATTTTCTTGGTCATGTTTGATTTATGATATATATAAGGTGGTGACGAGCTTTTATACCCTTGCTAGATACTGATTAACCAATCAGAATCATGCATGAATATTGCACGGTTATTGCATTTTATGTGTGCCTCGGTTATTTCTATATATGTTTTAATGTGCCAAATTTTATTACTATATTATTGTAATCACCAATATTATAACTATTTAAAAAATAATTATTATTAAAAAAAACAAATACTAATATTATAACTATTTAAAAAATGAATACTATTAAAACCAAACAAATACTAATATTATTACTATTTAAAAGATTTCTACTAATAAAAATATCAAACCAAAACAACCAAATTAAACATTTATTTCCTAAAAAGTTTAAATTTACAAGCATTTTGAACAGATTTCACTAGGCATTATTCGACATACCTTTGATATCTGAAATTGCAACAGCTGCAATCCAGAATACATGGATATTCGGGTTCCATGTAATTCATTTTCGATCAAGCTTAACATCCCATAAAGCTTGATCTATGATATTGAATATCCAAATATTTGTCTCGGTGTGTACGAGATCTGGAATCATTGATTCTGGTTGTTTTTCAGAATTGTTCGCATTTGAGGGTAAAAGAAGAACAAACGCTATAAAATTACTTCTTGATATTTACCTGTAAACAATGATAATAATAATAAATAATAAATAATAAATTTACCATAATTTTTAATTTCTTTCTTTGATTTTACTGAACTTGACATCGGCGTAGTATTTTCCATTTTAAAAATGAAATAAAATTAATTAGTAAATTGTTTTAATCAATCATTAGTCAATCAGATATCGACCAATCCCATGATTTCATTGTGTATGCCTCTAACAATATTTTTGTACTCTAGATTTCGCAACCCTAATATGACTATTTTCCCACTGGCAAACACGTTAACACATTGTGTTGTATTTTATGAGCCTCAGTGCAGGAAATAATTCTGGCTCGAACATACAAAGACATTTTGTTGACATGTTGTATAGATTGATAGAATGTCCCATATCCATGGATAACCGTAATTGACTGTATTTTAATATCCTTTATTCTATATTGTAACTTATTGACATCTAAAGGTTTCTTGCATCCATGATTCTGCATTTGCCGGATTTGAAAAATATTAGAGGGTATTTTCAGCTCCTATCAACAATTTGCTGGGGTTTACCATTCGGAAACGTGATGTCATCATTATCGATGATTTGTATCAGGAAGCTATTAAAGAAAAGAATTTTAATAATTTATTCACAAAAATCAGTCGACATGTTGGTGTTACTGTGATTTTTATTACTCAAAATCGATTTCATCAAGGTGATGCACATAGACCAAGGAATTTAAATGTTCAATATTTAGTTATTTTCAAGAATCCTAGAGATGCAACAGTTATTGATTTTCTTGCTCGACAAGCATACTCTAATAATCGTAATTTTCTTATCAGTGCATTTCAAGATGCTACAAAATCACCACATGGATATATATTTCTTGATCTCACACAACAATGCAATGATGATTTACGGGTAAAAACAGATATTTTCAATAAAGAAGGTTTATAAACAAAGTTGAAAACATTAACATGTAAAGATTTTTATGAAATCCGGGCTTAAAAATGTCCGAAAACTTAGACAAAGTATTAAAAAGAAAATAAAGACTGAAAAAGTTCCACCAAAAACTAGTTATACACAATCTAAAAAACTAATAACCGAGAATTTTCCCGCAATAAATCGAATTTCTAAAAACATTATTAAAAGGAGTGATAAAAAGAGTCAAAAAGTCAAAATTTAAAAAATATCATAGGATTTTCCCATATTTTAATGCATTGTTAAAGGCTTCGAGTATGAAAAGAATGTCTATTTTACAATCATTAACAAATTTTGTTGTCGATGATTTACTCCAAATTCTATTAAAAGTAGTCAGAGGTAAAATTAAAATCAGTAAATCTAAAAAACTAGTATTGAATAAACATCGTAAGCCTTTGTTATCGCTTGTAAATAATGAAAATCGTAAGCAAATGAGAAAAATCATATATAAACAACAAGGTGGTTTTATCGGAGCAATGTTACCATTAGCAATATCATTATTATCACAATAAACGATGGGACAATCATTACCTAATGTCAAATTAAAATTTAAACCATCTTGTTGTAATGGAGAAGATTTGGACAAACCCAGAAGACGAAGCAGGTTTCGGTGGAGTGGCAAAGTTAAAG
Source organism: Schmidtea mediterranea (assembly GCA_022537955.1). NCBI lineage: Eukaryota > Metazoa > Platyhelminthes > Tricladida > Dugesiidae > Schmidtea > Schmidtea mediterranea. The sequence continues at coordinate 91,378,157 of CM039679.1, forward strand.
AAAAGAGTCCCAAATTTGAAAAAGGAAACTCAAAAGTGGTTGTCAGATCAGCTTGCATACAGTTTAAACAAACCGATGCGGAAAAGATTTCCAACGAGAGCTTATAAGACATTCGGTATTAATGATTTATGGCAAATGGATTTGATGGAGATGATACCGTATTCGAAGATTAAAAACGGTTATAAATATATTTTAACGTGTATTGATGTTTTCAGTCGTTTTGCCCGCGGTGTACCAACAAAGACAAAATCTGAAGCAGAAATATCTAAAGCAATTAATAATATATTTAAAAATGAGTATCCAGACAATTTGCAAACAGATTTAGGTATTTTTATTATTACAAATTAATATTATTATTATAGGCAAGGAGTTTTACAATAGTAAAGTTAAGCAAATCCTGGATCGTCTCAAAATAAATCATTATTCTGTACATTCTCAATACAAAGCCGCACATGTTGAAAGATTTAACCGGACATTGAGGGATAGATTGAAGAAATATTTCGTGCATCAAGGTAATAAAATATGGATAAATGTATTACAGAAAATACTTGTTAGTTATAATAATTCATCACATCGAGGTCTGAATGGTTTGAGACCCGTAGATATCAGCTCGAAAACATTAGCTAAATCAGTACGGTCTAAAACAGTTGCTATTACAAAACCAAAATATAAAGTTGGTGATCACGTTAGAATTAGTAAAATATCTGCTTCACCTTTCATCAAAAATTTCGATAGTAATTGGAGTGATGAGGTATTTCAAATTACAAAAATTAATACTAAACAGAGTCTTGTAATGTATGTTATTAAAGATAGTGATAACAATGTAATACAAGGGAAATTCTATGAACAGGAATTACAAGGTATTTCAAAACCTACAGTATTCAGAATTCAGAAAATACTGAAAACTAAAATGATGGGTAAGGATAAACAATACTATGTCAAATGGCATGGATATCAAAAACCCTCATGGATATCATCAAAAGACCTAGTAAAATAAGTTTATATACAAATTTACCTAGCAATAGTTACCCACTAATCCATCCGGAAAATCAAGCAAGTAAATTTATGGTTGATCTTCAAAATCCCATTTGTTTACATGGAAATTGGGAAGTTGCTTTGCAAAACTTTACGTTTGTGTACAATACATTCCCATTTTATAGTCAATGTAAAATTAATTACAAGAAGCGTGTTCCCAAAACATGTAGTGGTATTTTCTCAATCAATAATGTTGAACGATATTGTCATATTCTGAATCAGATTTTAGATGAAAATAGTGGCATATTTTTCAAAGATGGATTGAATGTTAGTTGTGATTTTAGTCCATTTACAATAAAATTTGAAAGTATTGATGATGCCAAGCGAATAGGTAGTGATAAGCTTAACATTGTTGTTCCTGGTACTGAATACCTAATATGTTTCAAAACTTTTATTGATGTCGGCCCTGTAAATGAACACATCAAACTATCTGTATTATATATTAAAGAGGTTGAAGATACATTTACATTTACAAATGATTTATATATTGAAACACTTGAAGAGCTACATAAATATATTTCATTCAATTGTTTATATGTATTTAAAACTATTGAAATTGTTAAAATGGATTATGTAAATTCAGTTTGAATAATAACATTTGTGAAGTTACATTTGATAAAAATTTGGCAAATACATTGGGATTAGATAAGCAAACATATCGAGCAAGTGCTTTTGGTGTACGCAAACCAAAAATAATAAAACTTCATAGACAAATGTTCATATATACTAACATCATCGATCCTATAATTGTTGGTGATTCTTTGGTTCCTCTATTGAAATCTGTTTGGATTGATAAATATGACCAGGATGAAGTTGTCAATATAAATATCGATAATCCCATGTACTTACCGGTATCAACATCATGTATAAACAATATAGAAATAAATATTCGTGATGATAGTGGTAAATTTATGGAATTTAGTAAAGATACAAAAACTCATTTGACATTACATTTTCATAAATTAGATGGCCAATAACGATAGCATTAGTATGTATAGTGTTAGCCAAATTGGTGGCGAATTACCATATTTTATTGGTAAACAGTACGGATCAGGATGGTTGAGAACTCTTGGTAAATTTGCACTTCCTATTCTTAAACGCATTGGTAGTTTTGGTATGAAAACCGCTAAAGATGTGATAATGAATGAGCAGAAAATATTACCATCTTTGAAATCAAATTCATTACCTGAGTTAGAGAAAGTTTTGCCTGATGTTGCGGGTATCTTTTAAAAATAGGCACCGGCACCAGCACCAGCTCAAAAACGTAAAAGACATCATAAAAATATAAACAAACGAATGAAAGGACATGGAACTATATTTCAAAAATGATTTGCGGTAAATCTGAATTGTGTTTATTTGATAGACCGTCTCGCAAGGTGGTTATTGAAATGGGGGCCTTTGAAGAAGTATTTCCGATGAATTCTATTATAGATAGTAGAACTGATATTGAATTTTATATTAACGGTTCCCAAACTGAATATTTAGATTTTAACAATACATTATTAACTGTTCAGATCAAATTTGTAGATAAAGATAGAAAACCGTTGAGTGAACAATCTGATGTAATACCAAACAATTTCTTGTTTCATACACTTTTTAAAGATACAGTTCTCGGATTTAATAATATCAAGATTGAGGGTGATAACAGTACATATATTCACAAAGCTCTAATAGAAACTATTATAAATTACAATAGCGATACTAAAAATACATGTTTAACTTCTATGGGTTATGGTAGTGATGACGATAGGAAAAAGTGGATTAAGAGTTCGAAATTATTTACCATGTGCTCATCATTACAACTCAATTTTATGGATGACCCGAAATATTTACTCTCAGGTCTTAATGTGCACATTAGATTGAAAATATAGGAGTCTGCGTTATCATTAAAAAGTGCCACCACAGCACCAATTCTTCAATTAGTTGATGCAAAATTATTGGTAAGAAGAGTTCGTGTTGAGCCCTCTGTATTAGTATGTCATCAACTAGGGCTTAATTCTAAGCATGCAATATATTCATTGAAAACAAAGGAAATTGTTCAATTTTCTATTGCTAAAGGTGCAGCTTCTTTCTATAAGGAACAAATATTTGAAGATAGAAGAATGTCCAACTTTATATTGGTAACATTTCAAGGTGAATCTCAATATAATGGATCATACTTAACATCGAGATCAATTTTCAAACCTTTTGGTGTAACATCGTTAAATTTATCGAAAAATAGTGATTATAGAGAAACATATACTCAATATTTCCATAATGATAAATATTATGCTACATATATGCAGAGCTATTTTGAGGAATATGGGTTATTTAGATAAAAACCTTAATTGTGGTATAACTCTTGAAGATTTTAAAAGCAAATATCCATTCTTTACATTTGTTTTGGCAACAGATTTTGATTTAAATCAGAGTAAATTACCTCAAAATGGAAATTTACGATTAGACATAAAGTTTGCTAAAGCTACAACTGAACCGGTACATGTTGTAATATATGGAGTATTTGAAAATTAGGATCAAATAACTGCAAACAGAACCGTGTTGGTTTGAACAAAGTTCAAACATTACTAGTTTGAACGAACATTGTTGGTTTGAAAATGTTGGTATAAATGTATAGATAATTTATGATAATTTGTCATGGAGTAAGTTTATAAATGTATTATTAATATTATTGATGTAGTTCTGTTCAGGTCTATTGAATTGGGAAACAAATACTAGGACATGAATTTTTAGGAGTTTTTCCTCTTGATAAAATTCCATATTTACGTAATAATCAAGCCATAATCGTCAATACTCAATTGTCTCATCTCGGTGGAGAACATTGGTCAGCAATATATATGAAACCTAGCAAGATATTTGTATTTGATCCTATGGGTTTCTATTATCCGGCTTTAATGGTTTCGAAACTGCAAACAATGGATAAACCTATTGTGTAAAATAAAACTATGTTTCAAAAACCATGGACCCTAACATGTGATCAACATTGTTTAGCTTGGTTATTATCCAAGCAATTTGATGTTTAATAAATATTTTATTATTATTGTTATGTTTTATTATTATTATTATTATTATTATTATTATTATTATTATTATTATTATTATTATTATTATTATTATGTGTTTAATTAATATTTAATTAATGGTAACAAAAACAGTGCATGATAAGTGAGTGATTTACATTGCATTATCATCAGAAGATTTACACTGCATGATCGTGAGATCTATTACAAAGACAGTGCATGATAAGTGCATGATTAGTAACAAGGAACACACTCAAGACTGTATGTAATTTACAAAGAAATCACACACATACTTTTGTTTGTATGTTAATTACAAAGAAAGCACATACATACTTTTGTTTGAATATGATGTACAAAGAACACACACCTACACGGTATAGACTGCATGTGTTTTACAAAGAAAACATACCTACACAGTATAGGCTGCATGCATAAAAATCTCTCACCTATATGTGTGTATTACTAAAATGTGATTGGCTAAATCTTGAAAATTAGATTGTCCTTATAAACATTGACAAATTCCAAATTTGTTACAATTATTTCAAATATTCGCCAAATTCAAAAATTCGCAAAATAAATAATATTTTAAGAAACCTTCTAACGTGTGAAACCGGTAAGGATTTTTAATTTTATTTTTTATCATATTATTTATTATTTTAGATTGGTTTTTAATATCCAAATACCAGAATCAATTAGATGAAGTTATCGAGGATGAAATAGGTAAATTTTAAATTAATTTTGTGGTTTATTTAATAATTATTTTAGAAAACAATGTTATCATTATCGATGATACTGAAAAGCAAATTATTACAATCGAAGATGACGATGTAATCATTATCAAAGATAGTGAACTTAACAATTATGATCTCGGTAAATTTTAATTTTATTTTTTCTATGTATTTAAAAAACGTTTTAGTTGATTTGGATGCCAACGTTCCTGATGATGCCCACATTTCTGTGGATGCTAACGTTTTTGATGATTCCCACATTTCTACAGATGCCCCTGTTTCTATGGATGCCAACTTTATTGATGATGCCCCCGTTTCTGGAGAAGATATGAATGACCTCTCCTCTATAGAAGATGACGATTCTTGAGGATAAATGTTAGTGTTTTATTTATTTTTATTTATTTATAAAAAATTAAGTTAATGATATTTGAAGTATTATTAAAATAATACATCAAATATCAATAATTTATAATAAGTTTTATGAGGTTCTATTTATTTTTCAATAATACCTATAGGTTTTATGATAAATATATTTTTATTTAAATATAAGTTGATGAAATTTAAAGTATTATTATAATAATACTTCAAATATCATTAATTTATAATAAGTTAAAATTATAAAGAAACAAATCTATTGATATTAACATAATAGTTATTGAATTATATAGGAATTATTTTAATTTTTATAAGATACTTTATATATAAATTATTTAATAGTTTGCATTGAGCATGCAAATATTATATAGGAATTATTTTAATTTTTATTAGATACTTTATATAGAAATTATTTAATATAATAGTTTGCAGTGAGCATACACATATTATATATAGGAATTATTTTAATTGTTATTAGATACTTTATATAGAAATTATTTAATATAATAGTTTGCAGTGAAAGATATCATAAAGACATGAAAAAATATTACCGCCATAAATTTAATGGCATCGACTTTTTTATATGCGCCATATGCAAAATTTCGCAGAGCGTTAAATAAAAAGAATTTTATAAGGAACATGCGATTCATTTAAATTCTTTTAAGTCAAATAAAATTAAACTTTTTAAGGAAATTAATAAAAATAATATAAATATTTTGAATATAATGCAAAATAAAACAAAATAAAATAAAACGAATAAAAGGCCTGCTGAAAATATTAAAATTAATATTCCTAATAAAATGAATAAAAAAGAAGTCATCGAAATCAGTGATGATGATGACTCTAATGTTATAAACAATGTAAATAATGAAAATAATGAAAATATTATAAATAATGTAAATATTATACCTGATATATAATGAAAATATTATAATTAATGATATTATACCTATTATAAATAATGATATTATACCTATTATAAATAATGATATTATACAATTCGGAGGATCTGTATTAGAGAATGAGCCGAACATATCAGTAAATTTAAATGGCGCTATCAAAATTTTACGTTTTGATATATCTAACGCGCAACTAATTAAAATAACTTTAACTAAACGAATCAGTAATAAATTAATTTTAGAAATAAATAAAATGAGGAGCGTTAAAATTCAATTCGCAATATTAATTAAATTTGAAAAATATGGTGAGATCCGTGACAATTATTTTTCGAATAATGCGGAGACATTTTCGGACAACTTTTAAGAGAAGGGGTTAATAAACTTAATGAAAAAATAGAACAATTCACCCATTTAGGCAGTGGATGGCGTGTTATTAATATTATGGAAATACACTTTATTTTAACTAAATATGCTCCTATTAATCGTCTGTCCGGGCATAAATATATTAAAACCCCTTCTGCATTGAAAAATAAAGGAGCTATAGTAAATATAAAAAATAATGACGACAAATGCTTCCTTTACACCATTCTTTATTTATTAAAGAAAGATATAATTGGTGAAAATCCCCAAAGAGTTTCGAAATATACAGAGTTTTTAGAGGAGTTAGAATTTGATGAGGTCACGGATTGTCAAATGAAACTTTGCCAAATCCAAACGTTTGAAAAGAAAAATTCTAATTTAAACTTAGCAATTAATGTGTTTTCGTACACACCTACTGTTATAATTAATGAGGTTCCAGATAATTATGTCTTTTACCATTCTCATTTAAGTTTAATACATAGAACCAAAGTCACTGACGGAAACCCTATTTATTTATTATTGCTTGAAAATAAGGGCAGATATCATTATACCGCAGTGACCAATATCAACTGGTAAATGAGTTTCCATCAAACCCCTGACTGTAACATACAAATTAGATGCCGTTGGTGTCCACATTACCTTAATGGGTTTAGATTAGATAATGCATTCAATACACATGTTGCATTATGCGTTAAAAATCAGATTGGCACAACCCTTTTTACATTACCCGAAAATAAAAATTTAGAATTCCTAAATTACTCTAAACATATCACCCCCCCCCTTTTGTGATTTATGCCTATTTTGAATCGGTTTTACCTATTGATGATAGACATCATCAAATTCATATGCCTATTGCAGCAGGCCTTTTATTAGTTAATAATTACACCAACACAAAATCGTATTATTACTTTTATGGTCTTGATTGCATTCCTGATTTTCTTAAGAAAATTGAGGAAATTGCAACTGAAATTGTTATTCCGTACTATGATTCGGAAGGTGATAAATTTATAGGACCTTTGTCTTTCAATGAGGTTCGACAGTTTAAATCTTGTCGAACCTGTTATTTATGTAAAAAACCTATTGTACATCCGGTTAGAGATAATTGCCATTTTACAGGTAATTATTTAGGGGCAGCTTGCCGAAAATGAAATGTAGCTCGTAGGATTTATCGCTTACTACCTATCCTTTTTCATAATTTAAGAGGGTATGACCTTCACCATATTTTAAAATACGGTCTCGATCGCTTTCCTTCATGAAATTTAGATATCATACCGACCTCTACAGAAATATTTATTTCATTAATTGTTTACATTAACAAATTGGCTGTTCGCTTTATCGACAGTATGAAATTTTTTAATTGTTTGTTAGCTAAGGCTGTGAAAATACTAGCTTCTCTTCCATGTACTTTGTCTGTCTTTCAAGGTTATATAGTTGACTGTAAAGGTATTTTTCCGTATAATTTTGCTATTTCTGAGGAAGTTCTTGAGACTTTTTATGAGTTGCCTCCGATTTGGGAGAGGGTAAGTGAAGATGAGTACGATAGAGCACAACTAATCTGGAAGCAGCAAAACTGTAGGACTTTGCGTGATTATATGTTAACTTACCTTTAACTTGACGTATTCCTCCTTGCGGACTATTTTCAACAATTCCGTGCCAAGGCTATTGTTTACAATGGTCTTGAACCTCTAAATTTTTATGGAATTCCGAATAAATCATGAGCTTCAGCGCTTATGACATTAACGGAACCTATTGAACTTTTACAGGACATGGAAATGTTCAATATTTTCGAAGGTGGAATACGGGGTGAGTTAACATTTGTTAACAAACATTACATTGCTACATCGGAGGATACAGAATTAATCTCTCTCTTTATCTCTCTCGGGGCTAAGGTTGTATATATATATACATAGAGCTATTAAATACAAGCAAGCTCCTATTTTTAAAAATTATATTGATAAAAACACTAACTTGCGTGCAAATGCAGTTTGTGAATTATATAGAGATTTATTTAAATTGTATAACAACAGTCTGTATGGTAAATCCGTTGAGAACCATAAAAAGAGGATAAATTTGCGACTATGTAATTCAACTGAAAAGTTAATTACAAATTCGTCAAAACCGGCATTTAGAAAAACAATAGAGATTACTGATGATCTTTTTGCTGCTCATCTTAATAAGGACTCAATATGTTTGGATAAACCTAGTTATCATGGTCAATCAGTTCTGGATCTATCCAAACTACGGATGTACCAGTTACAGTATGTTGAATTACAAAATTATCGTGATCTTTATAACTGTGATATAAATTTAGGAGCGAGTGATACCGATAGTTTCTTTTTAGAAATAAAAAATTTAAAATTAGATATATTATTACCGGCGATTATTTCGGATGACCTATTAGACACCTCAAATTATGATCCTTCTCATCCTTTATATTGCAGGCGACTTGACTCAGTTATATGCAAGTTCAAAGATGAGAGTAAAGGGTTAGGATATAGTGAGTGGGTTTTCTTGCGCCCTAAATGTTATAGCTTGCTAGGAAATAAGTCAAGAATGCGAGCTAAGGGTGTAAAATTACCGGGTACCGAAATTAAACACAAATCGTATTTGCATTGTTAAAATAACAATACTACTATGTCGATACCTAAAATTAGGATAGGGACCCGAAATCGCCAGCTGTTTACTTTTAAAAATTCAAAAATCGCATTAAATAACCATAACGATAAGAGTGCTTGGGAAAAACTCAAGTTTTGCATATGGTCATTAAAGAGGGGTTGATGTCCTTGATGTTGGCGGTAATATAGTGATGCCTGAAGCCGATCCTGCAATTCGAAATGAACAACTTTCTGAAATATTTGACAATATAATTGATATTTATTGATAAATTTTTGTATATAGTTGAAAAATAAAAATTGTGAAAATAATTTGTCTTAGTTTACTATTTTATTAATATTTTTAGATTTATTTTTTAAAATAATAGTTTGCAGTAAGCATGCAGATATTATATAGGTTTTGTATATATATATATAAATATATATATATTATTTTTATTAAATATTTTATATTGGTTTTGTAGGAATTATTTGGTTTATAAAATAATGTTAATAATAAATAAAACGTGTAATAATAAAAGTAAAATTAAAAATAAAATTTTTTATTGAAAATATTATTAATATAAACTTGTAACAACAAAAATAATAATAATAATAATAATAATAATAAATAAAAACTTTTAATAAAAACTTAATAGAAAAATTTGTAACAATAATAATAATATTAATAATAATAATAATATTAATAATAATAATATTAATAATAATAATAATAATAATATTATTATTAATAAATAAAATTTGTAACAAAAACTTTTAATAGAAAAATTTGTAACAATTGTTGGGCTAGTACAAGGTTTTGTTTAAATGGATTGGAAATAACACACAAACACTACATGCAAATTTTAAAATCGAACCCATAAACATCTAATAACCACCTTGAAATGTGAGAAAACACATAATTAAAAATATAAAATTAAAAAACATAAAAGTAAATTAAAATAACAACAAATGGACCAAGACCTACATGAATTGACATAAAAATAACATAATAACAAAAGATTTGACCGCAAAACAAACAATTTACGGAAAAGAAAAGAGTTAATGAATAAATTGAATAAAAATAAAATAATTCTAGTCAGAAATAATTAAAATAAAAAGTTAACGAATAAATTGTCAAATGAAATCGAAAAAATAATAAAAATTAGAATTAAATTAGACAAGTAATATCAAGATCAAATTTTGTTTTATCGTATGAAAATTAACACGCAAGGTTAGGGTCACAGAACAGGTATAAATACCAATCCATTTTCACAGAATTTACACACACCTTTTTGCATTCACTTAGTGAGCAACCCACTTCTCTGTAGCAAAATTACTGTTAATTTGAGGAGCAACTATCGGCAATAATTTCCACAATACGTAATCAAGCACCTTCTAGGTAAGCCCTACTTGATCGTTTGTGTGGGAAATCTTTTGTCGTATGTGTGAATGAATGCCGAGGATAATATATGAATAACAATGAATCGATCTGAAAATATATTTTTTATGAAAGCGTCTTAAATGTCGAAATTTTTCTAGCCCACAGCCACACAACATACAAGATATTTAAATATTACATAACTAGTCACGCTGTGTAAGTGCGGTCTCTCCGCCTATACCATGTGCTCGTGAGAGTTCCGTTGTGCGCAACGACGGCCTCGAACGTAAATTTATATTCGTTTATAGGGGCGGTGGGAAGATCAAGAACTAGTCTTTTGGCTGGCTCTCGTTCACCCATCTCCAGAAAAATCGACCAAAAATCAAATATACAAATCGGCTAAACTGATCACACCGAGTAGTCCAGTGGACACTCGTAAAATCTAATATGAACAGAAATTCCTTAGGATCAAATTGAGAGGCTCGGGAGGGGATACTTCATATCGATGTGGCGAAAATAATTAAATATATTAAAGCTGATGAAATTAACTAAATATATTAAAGCTGACGAAAATAACTAAATATATTAAAGCTGACAAAATTAACTAAATATATTAAAGCTGACAAAAATAACTAAATATATTAATGCTGACGTAAAGCAACTAAATGTAAGGAACCGTAATTAGAATATACGTAAGGTAACTAAATGTGATTGATATAATTAAATATAATTAAGATAAACATAACTAGATGTAATTATAGGTAAATAAATATAACTAATAAATGGCTAACTGTAACTGAATGTGATTAAATGTAAACTAGATGTAATTAAAGGTGAATAAAGATAACTAGAATTAACTAAATGGAATTAAAAGTGACTACATGTAACCAGATAAAATTATATGTAATTAAATGCAATTAAAATAAACGTAACTAAATAAAACTAGATGTAATCAACATTTAACTAAACGTGACAAAAATTAACTTAATAGGATAAAAATTAACAAAAATTAACAGAGAGTGAAGTATTATAACTGAAGGTATGTAACTAAAATGAATGGATAAATAACGAGCAATGTAATTAAATTTAGGTAACGAAGTTAGAATGAATAATAAAGATTGACTACAATTCATCAATTTTATGCAACATAAATATCATTACTCAAGACTCAAGTCGAATTAAATTTATGTAAAATGCCGTTAAATAAACTTAATAATCACAATACAATATCAATAATAAAGAAAATCTAACAAATTCAGTAAGCATTTGGCAACAAAAAAGGTTTTTCAATTAAATAAAATATAAGGCATAAAAACATTGAATATTTAACAGACAAATTAATAGAAGGGATCAAGCAATTAAGACAAAATCGTACAAATAGCCAACTTTAGAGAAAAGCCATGGAATCAAATACAAATGCGTCATTGAGGATTTGTTGATGAATGAGGAGATACGGCCAAAGTTCACAAACGAATGCAACAAAGGTCGAAGACAAGACATCATGAGAATTATCGAATTCATAGTAATCTTTGATATTTCGCGAGAATCCAATAGGTCATCATAATGAATGTTGTCTTGAGGTTGACAGGAACTCCAGTACTAATGGGTTGCGAATGAGCCACTGAAAAACGAAAGGACGACGGGAATCCGAATTCATGAGTCTACCAACACATTGAACTGATCACCATCTATTGGACAGGAAATTGAGAGAGAGATTATAGATACCAAAATATACCTGGAAATTGTTACCAGCTGAGAGGAACCATATCTAAATTCATCCAGCAGATCTATAACCGAGAAATCACGAGTAGAAAATTCCATAATTCTGCTCACAGCCAGCTTGGTAAGAATATCAATCTACAAGAATTCATGTTTTAAGAGAAAAACAATAAAACACGCATTAGTCTACTCACCATAACACTGATTTAGAAAATAGTGTCACCTCATGAGAGAGAGAAATTCCAACTGTCGATTTCTCCAGTCAACCGGAGAATAGATTACAAAATCAAAATGATAGGACATTAATTAGAAATAAATTCTACCAAACTAATAAATAAAAATAAAGATCATAACGTCCCGAAATAAGTTAATTTATTATACTTGAAAAAATAAGAGAAATTTAACCAATCAAGCGGCAATTGATCAACAACCCTTCAGACATAAATACTGATCTTAAATTGAATAAGTAACACATAATATTATGTCCAACCGACGGCAAACACACTCTGAAGGTAGACAAGACGCGAGGGAACGGATTGAAAACGGACGCTGAAACCGACTTTCTTCTAATGATGTAGGCATAGAGAAGGGCGCTACCGACCTACAACGAGGTATTGCTTCTTTTGTGTAATCACAAGTTTTTGCCTATATAATTGCGATTCATTTTCATACCAAATGACTGTTGACGACGAACCTCACTTTCATGACTACCCTTAGTTAATAAATAAATTCCTAAAATAAATTTTATACTTGAATAATAATTATATGAATTATTTAGATAGCAGAGATCCGCACGGAGGATGACGTGAGGACTCCCGACTAACGTTACAAGTACTGATAAATTCTGCCGCCCAATACAGACAAGCACTATGGGATCAAGAATATACCTTGGCCACTTATGGAGAATCTAGTTGGCCCCGAAGACCCAATGATCGTGGAGACGAAATCGAATTACCCAGTATAGCAATCAAGCGAGAACCGGGTAGAAATCCGGCACGAGAGGTTCGTCAACGAGAGGAATTCACCTTGATGAAGATGGAGAATATGGAAAGAAAATATCCAGGAAGGAGAATCTGGCCAGGCGACGATTAGCACGCGTGAACCAAGACATCGCGAGCGGTCTGATTCCCAGTACCAACGGATTCACTCCAGACTATTGGGTTTCGTTCGAACTGGACGACCCAAGATTGCTACAGATGACCGCACCAGCAAAACTGATTTTGCCGGAGAAATTAGTCCAGCCAGTTCTTCGAAGTCGACTCGGACCAAGACAACAAGGAGACCATGCATACACGAGCCGACACCCGCAATGGACTTTCGCCAGTCGTTTTCGCCGAAACGTTCCACCCAAGGGTCGTGACGGTCTCGGAAAATAATCAAATTTGTATTTTTTGAATAAAGGTTAATGGTTAATCTTAGTCTGTTCAATTTGTTCTATTAAATGAAATAAAACTATGATAATAAAAAGTGCAAAATGAGCTCGAATTGGTTTATTCAGGAAAGTATGACTTAGTGGTATAAAATATAGATACGACAGGGGAGAAAGGTATTGAAGTTCAGACAAACGATATCGAATTAATTTAAATAAATAAGGTGACAAGAGATAGGTAGTAAAGGCTTTGTTGGAACTGATATTACTCACAAAGATACCTAAGACAGGGGTGGATGAAATTAATTAAAGTGTCGAAACCAACAATGTTAATGATAACTGTTCAAATACTTTTTAATTTAGGAATGGAGGCGACAAGAGTTCTCGGTCGAGAGCTGAAGGATCGTCGACGAGAAAATATGAATCTCCATCGACAGCTTCTACAGCAAATCCGAGAAATCCAGCAAATAAAAGCCACTTGGGCAGAACCGGCAAAGATGAAAGAGGTGTACCAACGTCTCACCACGGCCCAACAAGGATGGAAGGACGAAAAGATGCTCAACCAAGCCCAACGGACTCAAATAAAGGGCTTGGAAGTCGCCCTGTCAGCGTGTCAGAAGGAGTGCGGTGACATATCCCTTGGTCTTTGACCCGGCACAGCTGGCCTACCGCGACCAGAATCCATCAAAGCATCCTAACAAACGATCTCATCCGCATGCCAGGCCAGGCAGAACTGAAAGGCTACGAAGACGCACACCAAGGCGAAAACAAATAAAGGATTAATTCGCGTGATTAACACTAGGGCTCATTTAATACAATAAAATTGTGTTTTTGATATTTTGTTTATTATTGATAATTAGTGTACACGAATAAAATAAGGAGAAAGTATTTAAGGGACCTAAAAGATAAGACGTGCAGAGGCCTTCTAACGGCAGCCCGCTGAACCCGACATAGGGCTCGAACCTTAGCATTTCTGACATCGGAACTCAACTTTGGCGGTCCTGTGACCAATGGTTGCAGTTCCAATGTTGCCTAGCAACGGGTAACCATTGGCGGGCGTGAAATATTGTTTGTGATGGGTCAAGGTCACCAACACTACTAACCCCACACAATAATAATAATATTAATAATAACAATAATAATAATATTAATGATAATAATAATAATAAATAAAAACTTGTATCAAAAATAATAATAATAATAATAATAATAATAAATAAAAGCTTGTAACAATAATTATAATAATATTAATAAACATTAAAAAATATTAATAATTAAAACACTACTTATAAAAATAAGTAATAGAATAAAAATTAAAATTAAAAAATTTTAATATTTAAAACACTTCTTATAAAAATAAGTAGTAATTTTAAATTTAAAAATTATTAAAAATAATATGACCCAGAGAAAATTTTGAATGAACTTGAAAAATTATTATGACTTATCCGATGACCTTGAATGAGTCATTGTCTTTGTCTCAGAAAAATTTGTGCTTTTGGATTTAGAAAAATTTTCTACCGGGAGGGGAGGGGTGTGCTGGATACTTGTTTTAACATTTGTAAATTTTGCTTGAACATTTATGAACTTTGTAATACCAATTTCTTTTCTGCCAGTTGTGTCCCTTAATTTATTCAAATTAAACTCATGACTTATAACTTTATTTATTAATTCCATTGTGTGTCCTCATTTATTGGGTTTCTAGTCAATTCTCTCTCTAATTCTTCTTTAATTTCATCTCCATTCAATGTTTCTTTCAATATCTTCTTCGTTTACGTGGACAGAAACCTGGTTTTGGCTAAATGAGAAAAGCTTCCTTGATCTTAATTTTCAGTGCGAATACTATCATCAACTCACAAAATTTCTTCTTACTCTCTAGCTAACAATCTGTCATTTTTTATTTTAAACTCTTGTAATTCTTTGCTTGTTTCTTCTAATACTGGGTTTAAGCTGTTATACCTCAGGCTTTTCTTTAAATGTTCTGCATACTTTTGCGAAGTGTCTTATTTTTTAGTTAGAATATTAGATTTGACCTCTAATCTTTTACTCAGTCTCTTCCATCATTACTGAATGGGCCATTTGACCGTTTATTTATTGTTCTATACATACTTGTTTGATAATTATTTCTATATCTAGAAAAGTATCCATCAGGTCTACATCTGGTCTTTTAATGACATTCCTACGGTCTTTGTCTGGCATTCAAACTATTATCATCAGGCTCGCATATGGTATTTAAATTTTCAAGACTGGAACTTAGTTATGTTCCTCAAATATTTCTATCCGGGTTACCTTCATTTCTTCTATCTGAACTCACTCTAATTTTCCAATGGTTTATTTCATAATTATATTAATTTCTATCGAAATCTGGACTATTCTTCTTTCCTATTCTAAGTGTCGAAGGACTTCTATTTTTCGCGTAATTTAAATATTATTGCGTCATCTGCTCTATTGGGAGGTGTTCTTCTTTATCTATAACATTTTTATTCTCTGTTTTTACTACATCAATTAACCTATATTCGATTGTTCTATCTGTGTGTATTGCTTTTATTTGACGTGCTCTCTGTGATAATTCGTTAAAGTCCGCATATTCCACCACAATTATTCCTTCGCATGAATACTTCTGACGTATACCTGACCAAAATTCATCATCGATTATTCTCGAAGGATAAGGCCAATCTGGATCCAAACACCTATATATGAAATATAGAACGAAAGAGGTCATCTAGCTCAAGACAGTCCATGTATAGAAGCAAGTAATATGGATGAGACCCGAGTGCTAATATTATAGATTCGGGATGGGGTTGTCGAAATGAGACAGTTACCTACGAGCATATAATTAGTGTCACAAAAACACCCACATCACACCACATGCAGAAGGATTACCACCCAGGTTAAACAAGATTGTAAACAAGTAAAGTATAAACGAATTTGACTAAAAATGTGTAAATCCTAAATATATACAAAAACAGGTCTAGAGAGCAGCTAATTAACTTGGTTAACTCGGGAATTGTTGCTGACAATTGTATATTTTATTGTATAATTGATTTAATTTAATTCAGATTTACTTTTTTGATTAACCTTACATAGTGAATTCACGATCCTTTTGAGTACTACGCATCTTAGTAATGTTGGGCCAGAACACAGACGGCCTTGAAAATGTCTAAATGAATCGGTGATACACACGCAAATAGAACATGCAGATTTAAAATCGAACCTATTAAAACATCAACTAACCCTGCTAAAGTATGAGAAAGAAAACAATTAAACATAAAATTATAAAACACAAAAATAAATTAAAATAATAACAAAGTGCAACAAGATCCGCACAAAATAAACATAAAAAACACGAAAACCTAACTATTTGACCAAAATTTGACAATTTACAAAAAAATGTGAAATTTCATGAAAATGGAATAAAAATCAAATAATTTGAATTAAAAACAATTCAATTAAAAAATTCAAAAAAAAATTGTCAAATTAAACTACAAAATAATAAAATTAAGAATAGAATATACTAGAAAATCACAAGGTCAAATTTTGTTTTACTAAATCAAAATTAACACGCAAGGTTAGGGTCGTGAATAGGTATATATACCGATTCATTTCTACACAATTTTAATCGGTTTTTAACCTGAATCAGTTTTTACAAAACCTGAAATCGACTCTAGTCTAAAGCAGTCTTAACCAGTGAAATCTAGAAACTTCGATGTGAGTGAGAGAATGTTCGAAACTCTCTCCACGTCGCATCCTCGCAACCTCAAATGAGCTCTGCTTGGATGTCGGCGTGGGGAGAGAATGATGATGTATTATGCACGAAGATTTATGAACTACGATGTACTATGTGGCAAAATATATATTTACCAAAATAAACAGAACTTTTTCCATCGAAATTTTTTCCGGCCCACAGCCGAAACATCTCACAAGTTATTAAAATCAAACATACAACCGAGTTGTGTAAGTGCGTGTATAATCGCCAATAACTCGTGCCCGTGAAGGCTCCGGCGTGAGAACGCAGGAGCTGGAACGTCAATATCATTCCGTATAGGGGAAAAGGGTGAAGAGGAAATAGTCTTTTGGCTGTTTCGTCAACACCCATTTCCCATAAAATCGACCTAAAATCACCGACAACAAACGGCTCAAAAGTATCACACCGAGTAGTCCAGTGGGCACTCATTAATTATAACATGAACACAATGCGCCTAAGATCAATCGGAGGGAAGGTCACGGGGAAATAATAAAATGAAATCGTTGTTATGGACTTTTGATACGTTATTTCGAATTAAAATCAATAAACTTAATTAAGAGTAAAGAATAAATAATGAAAATTCTTTCTAAAAATTTAAATTCCAAATCAAAACTAGAGTGCCAGTAGTGATAAACGAAAAAATCCCCGACAACCTAAACCCAAATAACTAACTATTAACCATAATGAATTTTTTCCCAATTAAAATTGGACAATAAAATGATTGACTCGATTAATATCTCGACAAGTGGTGACCCATACCTCCCCAATGCGACAGAATAATTTTATGATAAAAAATTCCAATTCTACCATACCGGCACGTCAAAAAAATAATGCCGTCGACCTTTAAGGAATAAATAAAATTGTTAAAAGAAACTACCAAAACGAATAGATCACCAAACATCTTACCAATAATTCTAACAACAAACAGCGTTCCCTATAAAACAAAATGATATATTCCCGTCCTTTCTTACCACTAAACCGCTTCATTTCTCAAATTAATTATAAATAACAGTTTCAAAATATTTATTCGATAAAATAAATCCACATGAGAATTGAAGAAATTGTCGAGAATAGTTTTCTTGTTACCCAACCTTCGTCCATCAGAAATCGAAACCATAAAAAAAATCAAAGTTAATAACTCGCTAAAATTCATTCATCGCCTAATACCTGCCATTGTAATGACTCGACAAGAATAATTCATCAGCAGATGTCGAGCGAACCCAAAGTTGCGGAATGGATTAACGAGACGAAGCAAGTGCAGTAGACAGATTGAAAGACTACTATATACACCTGACCTGACATTGATATCTGAGTAAATCGATATGGATAATTTCTCGTGCATGACGAAGCACCAATGAATTCAACAGACACCTAAAAATAAATTTCCCGACACACGCACTCGGTCTCTATCCACCATCAGTGTGTCCAATTAATAATCTCGCTAATCGTTCCTACGACAACACACAGAGTAGAAAAAAAGTCGCGGACACAGCAAAGGTGACAATTATTTTTAAAATGTCTCATCAACCGAATCGAATAGAGAGGAATCCTTCAGTGATGACCCCAGAGGAAGCCATAATTCTAGAACCCAGATCCAACGTCACAAGTAATTTAATTTCCATATATTAATCCATCTCTTAACCATATAAGCCCTAGACGGAAACCCAGAAACAACTGACTCCAATATCAACCTTGCGAATCAGATTTGAGCTAATGATATTTATGAAAAATAAAAAATTGTCTCATAAATGAATGAATCTTACGTTAATTTTACGCAGAAGGTATGATTTACAAAAATAATAACGAATTCTTTTGGTAATAAACTAAATAAATAAGTAGAGTAGATTGAAGTATTCTATTGATGATTTTTACAAAAATAATAACGGATTCTTTTGGAAATAAACTAAATAAATAAGTAGAGTAGATTAAAGTATTCTATTAATGATTTTTACAAAAATAATAACGGATTCTTTTAGTAATAGACTAGATAAATGAGTAGGGTAAATTAAAATATCTTATTAATAAATTTTATGAACTAATAATGGGTCTTTTTTACAGTGGACTAGGTAAATAATCTGAGGGAATGGGAAGTAGTTTATTAATATGTTTCATAAAATCGGAAAAAGTTCCCTTAGTTGTAAATTATATGAACACCTAATGTAAATTGGAATGTTTCCTTAATGATATCATTCGGATTTCCGCGAATTTTTCTTAGTTATAAATCATATCCTCGGCATGTCATTTTGAGTGGGTTGGAGCTTATCAGTTGGGATATTCACGTTAATGGTCAATTAAAATAATATGAAAAATAAGAGTGCTATTCGCAATACTGTCCAAATTGAATTCTCACTCTAATAATTACTAACGGGTAGTGTCTCAAATAATTAGATATCTTGAACATCGTTAACTAAACCAAACAATGCATGAGAATTTACAACCTTCTTGTATATGACGTACGAGTCATGTGAATAACCAAAACGCCATTCTCATCAGTCTATGGTGAATAGAGTAGGACAAAATTGAATATACTAGATCGGAAAATAGGTACATTGTACAGCCCATTAAATCGATTTCTTTAGCGTTAAATAAGCATGATTCTGAACTGATTTAAAATTCACTGTTTACCATGTGGAGATCCGATTGGTGGGACAAGTCGATCAGGGAAAAGGTATCAGGTTTAGGTGAAATTTCCCTACAATATCAAGCTCCATTTTCAAAATATAGATAAGGAAAATCAACTTGAAAGACCAACTTTAGAAGTACGGGTATCAAGTTAGTTACATTGATAACAATACTGATGAACTCGGATTTTCCCCTCATCTCGACTGAGTCGGGTAGGTCGACGTTTCGTAATAAGACGCTCATATCGACCCTCGTAATAGAGAGCAAACTCCCATTAAGCTGAATCTACAGTAAGAACAATAAGGATGAAACCCGTAACGGGATAACTAAGAGAGGACATCATCCCACATACATTTGACGGTATGCTGCATTCTGAAAGCAGTCAAGTAATATAAAATGCGGAAATCACCCATGAAGCGAGCAACTTCACTTAGCGACACGCGACTGAGTGATTACCGGAAAATTAGACGACCCAGCAAAATTGAAGAAATATTTTACAATTGATTTTCGTTTAGATGAGTCGTGGATTGATGAATCCCGAGTCACCGTACGTTTCCCCGCACACAAGGCGAATCGCTGCCGTCAAGCAATGTGGGATGCGGGATACACCGTATCCCAGGTCAGAGAATCCAAATCCGGCATTCTGCAACCAATGGATGAAGTCGAGCTCTCGTTCGTAGCCATAAAGCGGGAGCCGGGCCGCAACCAGCCAGAGAAATCCGTGGCCAAGCTGAGTTCCTCCTCGCTCGTTTTGAGGAACATCAGCGCCAAACTGATATCCAAGTGGATCGGGCCAGGCGTTATCTCGCCAACGTAAACGAAAACATCGCAGCGGGCAGGATTGCTTGTACGGACGGTTACGCTCAGCCGCACAACACTTCATTCAACCTTGATGACGAGAGGCTAAACATCAGAGCAGAGGCCATCAACGTAGCTGTCCAACGGAAGATCCTTCCCCGCAGCATGAGAAGAAACGAAGAACCAGCCGAATGACACAATGAACATCCTCACGCCCGGACGGCTCCGAAACCAGATTACTTTAAGCAACATAGGAGAACTAGTTATGACAATTATCGACGATAAAATTTTATGACGAATGCCTTAGTTAAATGTAATAGAACGTCTTAGTTGGTTTTGGTATTTGTTTAGTTTGAATTGTTAATAGTAACGTCTGTAGGACCCTATAGTAATGATTACGATTAATTAAATACACTGAAGTGAAATAACGAGATACAATAACTCTCTTTTGCAGATATGGAACCAGTAAGAATATTGCAACGAGAGTTGGATCACGCGCGGAAAACTAACGAGAATTTTCGTGCACAAATCTTGCAGCTGTCAAACTAAATACAACGAATTAGAGCCACGTGGCTAGAGTCGGCGAAGGTTAAAACGCTCTACCAGAAGATAACAGCAGCTCAAAAAAGCTGGTCGGAGGAAAAACAAATCAATCAGAGCCTGAGAACGCAAATAAAGGGTCTGAAGGTGGCAGTGTCAGCCTGCCAGGAAGGCGCAGCGGTGACATACCCCCTCGTCTTCGCCCCTGCTCAGTTAGTGTATCGAAATTCAATGACGATTCCGAAGGTCGCCCAAAGCCCAGCACTCATCGGGCGGGGAGAAAGGAACGAGCCAAACGTCAAGCTGCTCGAACATCAATTAATGTGTAGTTTGATATTCCCAAATACATGTTTATTATCGTTTAATTAATCTTTGATTATTTCGATGGTCAAACGAAATGGCATAACGTTAGTGCACACGAGATTGAACAAGGAAAAACCAGTTATTAATCGTTTTGTAAGATCAAGCAAATAAAGATGGGACCACAGTAAATAAAGCACACACAGGCCTTCTAACGGTAGTGTGTTGAACCCAGCTTGAGGTCGGGCCAGAGCAGACCTTTGGCGACCTCAAAACCCATGGTTGCATTACCAACGTTGCGTAGAAACGGGTAACTACTGGGCATGGCAAACAATGTTCATTTTGGGTTAAGGTTGTCAGAACCAAAAACCCCACAGTAATGAGTAGTAAGATATCGGACACAGACCAAATATTGGCAGTCTGTGAACCAGTATGCGTAGGACTTATGAGTATCTATTAGTTATGATCACCTTTGGCTTGTACATTACCAAAGTGAGAGTTCCGAAATGTCAATGTAAAATAGTCTTTTGTTAGAGAATAAAGATACTCTATAATTCATAGCCTGAAATAATAAGTTTCTGATAAAGGTGTATTTTTGCATCTTGTACTCTGATGTAGCTTTATAATCGACCAGTATAAATTAAGATACATAAAAAACACATGACCAATCAGTATTATTCCATATTTTCATCATTTCGCAGCGATTGCTTAACTTTGTATGCATTACTAAGTTAGTTCTAAGGGTAAATTTTATCCAAATGAAATCTTTAAAAATCATTTGGTGAAAATTACTAATTAAAAAAAAATTTACTTAAGAAATTATATTTGAAATTTTTAATATCTAAATTTAAATCTTCATTTATATTGAATCAAACATTACATTTTATAGAAAATAATTCAAAAAACATTCCAAAATTATTTACACTTCAATTAAAAATTAATGACGTGTTTATTAAATTATATTTTAAAAATAATTTTGTAAAACGGTCAATGTTTTAATATAGTCTTATATGGATGATGATTAAAATTTTCAAATATCATATATAATCTAAAAAAATTATTTCAAATTTATTAATCAATATTCGGTAAAATAAAGTATTCGAATTTCTAGCATCGAAGTTTTGGAAATCAATTTTCAGGTGGATAAATTGGTGATAAATCTGAATTTTTGGTATCAGGCGTATTGGAATAAAAATAAGGCATTTGATCGATACCTGTAATGGAATGCTGACTGTTACTACTGCTGTTCACTGAACCTGATTTGTTTAGTTTGGGTCGATTTATTTTTCGAGTATTCGGAGATTTGTTTAACATTTTATCATTTACTAATCCGTCAAATTGGATATTTTCTAATCGAGTAATTGAATGTTCATCCACTCCAGCGTATTCGTCGCCCATTAAAATTGGTTCACCAACAACTACGACATCCTAAGAAACATTGTTAGTGCTTTAAAAACAAACCATATCTTTGTTATTAAAATAATACTAAAATATAACGCTAACCGACGGTTGGCTTGTGTTCATTTGGAATATATTTGGACTTTTTTTCGGTTTAACTGCTAAACTGGAACTTGCATCTTTCAGTTTCTTTCGCTTGTAAGTTCTACGTGATGATTCTAAATTTAAGATTTTTATAACTCCAACAGCGTTTATTAATGGTATTCCAACCTATAGGAGCAATCATGGGTTGCCAGATTAGTTTTGGCTTTTGTCTAAAGGATTCTTGCATCATTTTAGTAATCTGTAAAAATCGGAGTAGATAAATCGGAATTCCGCAATATGTGATGTGATCCGTGCTATTGCTATTAGTCTAAATTTGGATTAAATCGTAATAGTAAATCATTGGAGAATTTACATCATTCGGTCCTGTTATTGTTTTTAAAATATATTCTCGGTTATTTCTAATATCAAAAGTCCAACTTTTAATGCGCATTGTCTCATTATTGTTGAAAACTAATACTAATCTTCCTTCTACTGTCACTGATTGAGGGGGGCCAAATTTTGGGAAAGACATTATCATTAAAGCCGAGTCACTGTCTGTTACAATTGTAGAACCACTATAATAATTTCGTGCCGAACGCATAAAATAGAAATATTCACTGCAGCCACTGTCAAAAACGCTTCGAAAATAACGAGGAATCATTGCACGACAAAGACCTAAACAAATGTTTCTATAATAATGTATGAAATTTATTCATGTTTTAAGTGTTGTGATTTTAATTATAAGGGTGAAACAAGACAATATTTTATTTGGTTTAAGATTGTCTAAAGCTATATTTACCAGAAAGTGGTGAGTTCATTATGACCATTTTTAGTGTATAATGTCGATTTTCAATGAAATTTATTCCATTTTTAAAAATTAGAAGTTTTTATAGTATTAATTAGATTATAAATAAGAGCTTTAAAATAGTATTATTTACAAAATTTATGCGGCCTGTCATCAGCAAATGTTATATTTAATATAGCGTTCTCCTCGAAAAAATCTGTTATTAAAGCATCCCACCATTCATTATCACAGGCTTCAGTTCTTTCTTGAAGACGCCTATTAAATTCATTTATTCTACATTCAGTGAAGGGATATTGGGTATTACTTCTAGCCCTATAATGCTGATAATTAATTTATCAAAGTTATTTATATAAAATTGACTGGTTAAAGTTTGCTAGTACCATGTCAGGTGTGACTTGAGACATAATCCCATGTTGATTTGATGAAATTTGACAATTGATATTTGGATTTATAGGCCCATGCGGATTTTGAATCATTAGCGCTTGTGGATTTGGCCCCATATGTCCATTTGGAATCTGTCCTATATACATATTTGGATTTGGTCCCATTGGTCCATATGAATTTTGTATCATTGGCATATTTCGATTTTGTCCGATATGCCCATTTGGATTATGCATCATTAATCCTTGTTGATTTGGTCCCATTGTACAAACAGGAAATCCTATTTCTCGATCATGTATTTGAGAGTTTCCATTTTGAATGTACTTATTAGGAAACATCACAGACGTGCCAGGTTCAACCATTGGAACCGAGTTTTTATGAATAACAGCTGACTGATATTGTGCATTGCCATGCATCATAGATGGCATATTATTGTTCATTATAAAATCGTAAAATTTTGCTGATATTTTATTCTAGTCTGAAAAAAAAGTATCATTTACTAAAATTTAAAAGTTACATATTTCATACGAATATTATCAATTTTTTTTAATTTAAATAAAATATAAACAAGTTTTCTAGTTAGAATTTAGATAACATTTTAAAATTACAATCATATAAATTCAAATTTAATTCAAAACTGTAGATTTTAAAGTCTAAAATAACTTTTAAATTCTATTTTCTTCAAAATAACACTGTGATATATATAAATGAAAAATAAGTCGAATGTTTAAAAATTAAAGTTATTAAGTTTCAACATATATTTTTAATATTTACTTTTCAAGCAAATTGTTTTAATTTTAATATTAAAATGTTTATTTAAATTATTGTTTCATTTATAAAATTTGATTGAAATATATTTAGTCCATGAAATACTAAATACTCATATTTTGTAATAGAAAAGTTTAATAAGCATTTCACAAATGTTCTTGAAATTATAAATGTTTTAGTAAAGCCTTATATTCACTACTTATTTTTTATCCTTTGTTTTCATTTCTTTTTAGTCTACCCAATTTATATTTAGATATAGAGCTATATGTCGATGTAGCGTCTAGATGTGTCATGAATATTAAGTGTATTTGTTGTATCATTGGACGAGTAACCTACTGGCAAAGCGTGATTTACTTAAGGTAGTCATGATACTGTAGAAATACAAATCTATTATCCCGCTTTATACAGGAGAACCTTTTTAGGAAAGTATGTTTTATGTAGGTCTAGGATACTATTACAACTAGGGTTGCTAACCGTCCTTTTTTGACAGGACTGTCCCTTTTTAGGATTTGAAATTACTTATTTAAAGTGTCGTGTCCTTTGGAATAAAGTTAGAATTAAGGATGGTTGCGGTGATTTTTCGAAAATTATTCTAAAAGACAAAAATTTTATTGAAAATGCAAAATCAACTTTGAAATATTCATTTAAAAATAATACATTTTTTATAGTATTGAGCCATTTAATGCCTTCATAATCCGCACCAATTCTAAATTCACTTTCAATGGCCATTCTTGACCTGTTAGATTGACAAACTATTTCCATTTGATTTTCTTGTATTGATACAAAGTTTCCATACACAACATTTCACTTTTCAGTACATTGAATTCACGGTGGATAAAATAGATAAACCTTTTTGTCAATAGAATATTCTGAAATTGTTTTAATAGTCTAATGGCAGCTTCATGAACATGGGCATCGCTGCTCAAGTCGACATGGATACCATAGAGGTTGAATGGTCTATGGATAGCTTTCAATAAATGTTTAAATTTTTCAGTGTCCAGATAAATTGAAATTCCAAAAGCGATGGAAAAATGTATTCCTTCCATGAGATAATAATTCCAATCTTGAATCCGAAAATTGTAATGATTTTGGGATTTGTTGATTTTATAGTACACCAGAAACGATAATTATCGCGATACAAATAATTTTTTCCATTATTGAGTTTGAAAACTCTTACATAATTAATGATAACAAGTGTTATCAAGATAATTTAATCTATTATTTTTATTATAGTTATTATTATTATTAACGTTAAAAATTGCTCGTGGACAAATTTCATCCACTCAGATTCAATGTAGCAATTTGAGTTGGTGACAAACACTTGCCCTTATAATTTTGTGGTGAATAATAATTCAATTATTACTATTATTATTATTATTATTATTATTATTATTATTATTATTATTATTATTATTATTATTATTATTATTATGATTATTATTATTATTATTATCATCGTTATTATAGTGTTATTATTAGGAAATATTGTATTGAAATTACTCTACGAGGACAAATATAAAAAAAGTAGTAATAAAATGAATAGATTCGATGGTGAATCTTTATTAAAAGGAGCAGATATGTTGGGGTATTACAAAAAAGCACAGTACAATCAATAAAACACCAAAATGATAAAAGTGCAACATTAATTAAAAAATTTACAAAAATTCGAAAGTAGTATTGACCGGGGGAAAATGGTATGGTTGAACGCCAAATTGAGAGACGAGTCCAGAAATAATAATAAAAATTTGGTGAGGGATCCCTGGAGAGTAATGTAAGGCAAAAAAAGAAATTAATTAAAAAATTAATTACTAATGGGAAGCCCGAGAGATGAGGAAAACCCGGCGTGTAGACGAAATAATATAAAAGGGTAAATTGTCCTCAGCAATATTAAATGGGCGCCACTGATCTATGGAGAAGTAATTATTTCCTAATTGGTAATTTAGTAATGTAGCAATTGTTGTTGACAATTGGTGGGTTACAGGGTTTCGTTAATTGCTTATCTTCATGGTTGCCCCAGTAACGCTATACAAAATGATACTAACCGCCACTTGGCACCCGTTGCTAGGCAACGTTGGTAATGTGTTCAAGTGGTGGATTGTCCGCAAAAAGTGAGTGCTATTGCTAATACTATAATTGCTCGGACAATCCTCGGGTTCACGAGCTGTCGATAGAAGACTCGTGCTCGCTTAGCTCTGTCCCGTGTGTAAGAGTATTCATGATCGAATGGGGGAAGATGGTTTTATATGTTTTATATGTTTTCAAATTAATTAACTTGTCGAAATTTTTCCGGCCCACAGCCGACACATAACGCAAGATAGTAAAATCTACATAGTGCAGATTCATGTAAGTGCGTGGAAAATCGCCAATGATATGTACCCGTGAAGACTCAGCGTGCGCAACGCAACGGTCGTAACGTCAATATTAATTCCCATAGCTGAAAAGAGAAATAAGGAAGAAGTATATGGCTGCCTCCTCGTTTCTCAATTCTGTAAAATCGACTTAAATTATATTATACACGGCTTAAAATCATCACACCGAGTAGTCCAGTGGGCACTTACTAGCTATAATATAAACATAAAATGCGTCTAAGGTCAATTAAAGGGAGGTGACGGGAAGCTAAATAAAAATTGAAATCGTTGTTATATGCTATAAAATCATGACCGTAATCTACATAATCTATCCTAACGTCAAATTAAAGTTCATAAAATTATTCATGATTTCAGTTTATCTATAGTAACTCTGTATTATTTAATCCATATTGATAACTCATATCATTATCCGTACATCTTTTGTTAATGATAAACTCATATTACGAACTTTCTATTTACAAGATTCATCATCAATCCTTTTAGTAATAATAAATGGTAAATCTTATTAAAGATAAATTCATATTGTTAACTATAGATTAATATCAATGTAAACCTTTTCATTAATAATACCTTCAGATTGATAAGTGTAGATTCTTTAGTAATAATAAATTCATAGTATTAGTAGGAAAAATTTTTATTAATAATTAATTGTAAACCTCTCATTAACCATAACTTCTTATTATTAATTCATATTGTAAATCAAAAAAAATGTTTTGTAATAGTAAATTGAAATTATTATTTGTAACTACAACCGTTTTAGGTAATTAATAGCGAATCTTTAAATGGAAATTGCACTATTTAAACTTATCTTTAAAAAATTGTAACCTACAAAATTTAGGTAATTAATTATAAAACATCATTTTCACTTATAGACCTTCATCACATGTTATCAATTCCAACCCATGTATTAACTTTGTTATCAATGCTCGCTTATTAAAATTAAATTCACATTATAGGATTTATAAATTAATCGCAAACCCCAATCGTTAGTTTCATGATTATTTGAATGTTAATAGCAATAGCATTAGTAGGTAAAATATAAGTGATAATCCCCAACATCAATTAGGAATTCCATATGAATAAGATTTAAGAATGTAACACAAAAATCATCCATGAAAATCAAAACTTACAAACATCAATAATCACAACAATTGAATAAATCATAGTTGAATTAATAATTCCAAAATCGAAAAGTACATAAGAAGTCCAATTAGATGAGAGTCCGTCGTACAAATCCACCGAATTTAAACAGGTTAGCCATTACGAGAGTATGAAATTGCATCATAGGTTAGCATGCCGAAAGAGCCTTCATCCGATCCAAAGAGAGTCTCGATACATCTAAGACAGGGTAGAGAGTAACCAACTTAGTAACATCAAGCGCTCCATTTGTTTTTGTGCTGAATAATAAATCTGAAACCAAATGTCAGTAACCGATAAGGGGAATTTCAAATAAAACTAACTCATCGATGAATAGAAAACCGTACGGAGGGTCGACAGTATCATCTGGAACCATAGAATTTTATCATAATTCCAACACCAATCCCGAAAATGTAGTCTAGAAATAATAAATAAATAAAATGATAACTCGTGCCGACCGGAAACTTACAGATAAACAGTTTCACCAGCCACAGAGACACGCGCCCAAAGTCCAATTTTCTTAAAACGCCGACTAGTATTTACAATAAATATGCAGTTATAAAGTTGAACCTGAACCTTGACATCCGGTCAGTTCATGAGGTCGACGATCAACTAAATTAAAAATTTTTCGCTTAAAATGATAAATTCAATTAAATACCGTTCCCACTTTTCACCGAATGACGAATGAATGTGCAATTATCTAACTAATGTACTTATATTAAAATAGTATAAATAGGATACAAACCTTCACCTAATATCAGTTAATCAAACGAACTAATGTACCAACAACGGAATCCAAAGAAGAGAACCACTTCAAATAGCCCAACCGGCAGAAGGTCCACAGTCGAATCCGAACACGCAGGAAATGCAGACCCCGATCTCATCCCAATGCAACTCGCCGACCGATGGAGGGAAGCCTCGAAACTCTACTGGCACTCTAAATTCCTCTCCAACTTCCAACGCAGCAGCAACAGACCAGAGTATCTCGACCGAACTCACAAGGCACCAGAACCGACGACCTTCTCGAACACCAGCAACAAGTGGACCTACGAGTAGCTCGAGCTCGCCAATGTTTGGCAAACATTGAAGAGGACCTCGAAGCCGGCCGAATTGCCGCTATCTACTATCATCCACGGCCACGCGGATCCCTGCATGGAGACGTCGAGAAGGAAAAGGATACGCAGACGACGGGGAACTCACCGCGGTCGAAACACTAGGAGACCAGTAATGGTTATACCAAACTGCTCCCCCCGAGGAATGGGTAGCAAGAGGTTTCACAGACTCGTGAGAGTAATATTGTGATCTCCATTTAGTTTTAACACTTGTTAGAAAAATAAAGATTTCGTTCGAGTAAACATTAATTTCGTTTTATTTTGGTTGATGTAGTAACAACTTATTAAGAAAGTTTTGTTTGATTAGTTACTGCGGTGGTAATAATTATTGTTTTGATGTTGTCAATTCCAGACATGGATTCCACACAAACCCTGAGAACAGAACTAGCCGTAGCCCGAAAAAATAACATGAACCTATACGATCAGATAATTCAACTAATACGAGAGGTACATCAAATTCGAGCCACCTGGATAGATCCAGCAAAGGTCAAATCTTTATATCAGAGGCTCACAGCTGCTCAGAAAGGATGGGCCGAAGAAAAACAAATCAATCAGAGTTTACGCACACAAATCCGAGGACTGGAGGTCGCCCTATCGGCCAGTCAGGAAGGAGCGGCTGTTACCTATCCGCTCGTATTCGCGCAGGCTCAGATAGCTTACCGGGAGTCGGCAGCTGCTTCAACTTCGGTCCCGAATCCTACCACAACCATAAACACTTACTCCCGTCCTGGACGCAAGGAGAGAGCTAGGCGTCGTGCCGCCAAATTATTAACCTGATCCAAGTCAAAATTGACAGACCATTGTAACTCCTATATAAAATACATTTCGTAGTTTGATTTTATTGACTCATGTGAGAGGATCCAGAAAACCCTGATAGAATTCCTGTAATTTACTAGACTCAAATAAATATATGACAAAACGGGGACCAGTTAGAAAGAAAATCGAGCACATGTCTTCTAACGACGGCTCGTTGAACCCGAGGGTTGTCAGAGCAATTATAGTATTAGCAATAGCACTCACTTTTTGCGGACAATCCACCCGCTCGAGCACATTTCCAACGTTGCCTAGCAACGGGTGTCGAGTGGTAGGCAAAGTAATATTTTGTATGGCGTTACTAGGGCAATGGAGATACACCACTAGCACCCCTGTAACCCACCAGGTTGTTTAACAGGCTGATCAGCTAGCTGAGGGTTTTTCGGCGCCATCTGGGACGGGGCGAATACGAGCGGGTATGTTACCGCTTCCCCCTCCCGACAGACTGCTAGCGCGACTTCTAACCCTCGTATTTGCGTGCGCAGGCTCTGGTTGAGCTGCCGCTCCTCTGCCCAGCCTTTCTGTGCTGCGGTCAGACGGTGATTCAATGTCTTTACTTTCCCCGGTTCCTTCCAGGTTGCTCTAATCTGTTGGATTTCGCGGGTCAATTGAATAACTTGGGCGAGTAATTCCTCATTTGCTTGTCTTGCGTGGTCCAATTCAGTCTGTAAGATTCTTAGGGAGGACATCGCTATAATTAAATAGATCATTTTAATTTAGGATTGATCAAGTTAAATAATCATTTATTTCATCAAACACATCACAAATAATTCTGGTTATACGAGGAAAAAGTGACACACGAATTTCTAATAATTTTAATCAGTCACTACATCGATTCATCACTGTTAGTTCATTCGTCGGGGCAATATCTCTTTAGGCTTCGTTTGAGGGCTTCCACGGTATATGGTCGTCGGGTGTCTCGAACTGGGCGAGGTGGATGGGCGACTGTGATCCGCCCGGCAAGGATGTCCTCCACCACGTTTGCGAGATACATCCTCGCCTTGACTACTTGCAAATCCACCTGTTCCTGCACCCACTCCCATCGGGTGAGGAGGTCCCGTGCGTTTGTGTATATCTCTGCCGCTGGGTACTGTTGTCCCTCGAGTCCATAAGGGTTGCTATTCAGGCCCAGCGCTCTCCGAGTGTTAGGGTGCGGCCCCTGTTGCTGGATTTTTCCGAACATGTCTGTCCTCTGGGGTGACTCTTTCCGGCAAGGCGCATCGTTCAATTGGGTATCCGTCCATTCGAGTGACATGTTTGGCTAAAATAATGCGTTATGATCAGCTACTGGCGTACGTTGAACGAAGAAAATAAAACGAATTACTCAACTTGTTCGCACGATTTTAATATCCGACTCGCTAATGACTAGGTTATTGCTGTTGGGCTTACATATTGCTCAATACTATGTTGCTGCGACAAGTCGAAACCTATGATCGGTTAAGTACTGTTGTTGGTCAAGTTAACGAATCAGGTTAAATGGAACTCATACAGATGCTATTAGTTACCTAACATCGACCTTCGTTGACATTTAAATTACCGTTGGTGATATACCTAGTGTCTATATTTGTTAAGAACTAATTCAACCAAGTTCGATGGGTACGAATGGGTTATCATTTATTTACAAATATTTCACGCTCACAAGACATCCGAAGTTAGTTGACCTTCATCCGAGATTCCTATCTAGATGGGATTGACATGGGTCATCATGGGTCTTTGCATCCTGCGCCTATTTATTTAATTTTAACTAAAATTTTCGTTTTCATGATATTAACATTTATTCGATCGGCTATTGGAAATTACTGACTAGAATATTCATATTAATTTAAATGACCAGATCCCTTAGGGCGGCGGTATCCGTATCCGCTGTAAATTTGTCAGTGTTTACATTTAAGTAAGTTGGTTTGATATGCTATGCCGACAGAATTCCCGGATCACGCGAATCCGTTTAATTTGGTGGTACGATTTCCGGTCCAATATTATTATCAGTGGGTCAATTAGTTGAATGGATACACTTCCGTTTGGTAAATTAATAATCTGTGTCTATTTAATCTACTTTTCATTTTAGAATTCACAATCCACAAATCCGATGAAGTTTGACCAACTCGATTATAGTAAGTTATTATGTTAATTATTGGGACACATTACATTGATGGATTCTAGGGAAAACTCTTGCGTCCACCGCAGTTCCTAGGGTGAGTTCTAATGTACTTGGAGTTTTCGTTTATGTGGGACTTAGCTATGTACTCATGATCTCCTTAAAAGTTCTTTGGAATTATTTTATGCGATGTCGGTAGTAAGTATCCAACGTTGATGTGATATTAATATAAAGTTCTCTAATTGTTTAATCGTTCTTAAAGTTTTCTATTTACGTCAATTTTGTAATTCATTTTAATTCGCGATTAATTGAGGCTAAATTGGAGGCTACTTAATTTGATATCTTGGTTCAGGAAACGTAAACTTCGGCGACAATTCTATCATCTTTATCCTGCAGAGCTTTCATATTAATTCTCTCTTATCTCCTCAACCAGGATATTAATCAAATTCGACGAATTTTACGGCAGGCTCTCATCTTGGCTAATTACCCGTTTAACTCGGCTTGAGGGATTCGTACTTATTTTCCATTAAATCTCATTGTTGTATTTAGCCCACTAATTAATCTATAATCTAATTTATTTTGAGTACCTTAATTTCAATCGTTGGATTACTTTATTCTTAATCGATGGGTGTTTCACTTTTAAATCTCTGGGTCGTTTATTCAGTAAATTACTTTATTTTGATCAATAGTTATTTAGCACTAAATCCTCTAGCTTTTCTTTAAATCTATGGGGTTGAAGAATTATTCTAACCAAGGTATTATTCTGCTTAATTAAATTATTTCAGGTTTTTAATCAATGAATCGAAACATTACAATATTTATATTCAAGGGTTTATACGACTTTTATTAAGGATGGCTTTGCGTTTACTCCAATGACTCTAACTTTCCTCATTGCATTAATTTGATATAATCGATGAAATACTCATGTTTATTCGATACTCATTTTAACTTTTAATCCTTAACCGAATTCAATCGCTGGTTTTTACTTAATTTCCCCTTCGAGTTTATTAAAATGACTTATCAGTGGAATGCTTTTCGCTACCTTGATTTTAATTAACGATTTAATTAAGGGGTTCCACACTCTTATTCAAGGATCACTTCACCTTTAATTGATACGGTTCATTCATTGAAATTTATGAATTTGATTCGTGATTGCCTCCATTTTTATCGGGGATTGATTTTTTGATTAGATCAATGCGTTGCTCGTTCTTATTCAAAGATTAAATTCATTTTATCGAAGCGAATTATAGTGATATAATTGATGCGATTAGTTGCCATTACCCTACTTATGACCTTATATACTATGAGTTATCTCTACACGACTTTAAAACCATACCGCTTGCATTTTCTTTACTCATAATTAATGATCATTGTATTAATAATCGCAATTTAATCGAATTTAAGTATTGCAAATGAAGTTTATTCCAGCATATTAATTCGAGGACTATAACAACGATTCCATTTAATTTAATCCCGTGCCCTTTCCCTTTAATAGGCCTTAGACGCATCTTGTGTTTATATTATATTTACTGAGTGCCCACTGGACTACTCGGTGTGATGACTTTAAGCCATATGTAACATAAATTTAGGTCGATTTTTCAGAATTGAGAAACGAGGAAGCAGTCCGCGACTTCTTCCTTATTTCTCGCTTCAGCTATAGGGAAAATATTGACGTTACGACCGTTGCGTTGCGCACGCTGAGTCTTCACGGGTACATATCATTGGCGATTTTCCACGCACTTACATGAATCTGCACTATGTAGATTTTACTATCTTGCGTTATGTGTCGGCTGTGGGCCGGAAAAATTTCGACGTTTTAATTTACGAAAACATATGAAATAAGTTAGGTATATTAATAATATTTATTAATTATGAACAAAATAACATAATTACTCATCGTTGACAATCCATAAAACATCATAAGATAACATGTCATAACATAAAATAAAATACCTCTCTCCCCACGCCGACGCCGAGCAGAGCTCTACTGAGATGCAAAGAACGTGACGTGGAAAGAGGGTTCCAATATAAATGTTTCTAACCTAAAAAAGGTTTCCAAAGTAATCTGAAAATAACTTTCTAAAATAGTTTAAAGATAGTTGAAAACAGTTTTTCAATTGGCTTTAAGATTTGAAAATATGGTTTTAAAGTTTTCACAATTGATTCACAAACAATTTCAAATGGTTTTCAAAAATGGTTTGGAAAATGGTTAAGTTAAATGTGAAAATGGATCAGTATATATACTTAATTTTCTCGCATGTGGAATTTGATGTAGTAAAACAAAATTCGACCTTGTCATTTTCTAGTAAATTCTATTCTTTAATTTTATTATTTTTTGATTTATTTTCATAATTTTTTATTTAGAATTTTTATTGAATTATTTCTAATTCGAAATTTTCGATTTAATTGTCGTTTTAATGAACTTTTATTAATTTTCTAGTTTGGTCGAATTTGTTGTGTTCTCTTGTTGTATTTGTGTAGGTATCGTGCGGATCTTGGTGCGTTTTGTTAATATTTTTAATTTATTTTTATGTTTATTAATTTATATTTAATTCTCTTATTTCTCATATTTTATATGGTTTAATTGATGTTTCAAGGTTTATTTAAATTGCGTGTTGTATTTGCGTGTGTGTTTCTGATCCATTTAAACATTCTTCAAGGCCGTTTATGTTCTGGCCCAACACAATGTCTGAAAACAGTCTGAGCAGGAGTGTAAGACGAATAGGGAAAAACTCGAAATGGTCAGTGGTTGAAGCAAACGAGTAGTCTAGTCAGGTCAGTAAAAGAATCTAAACCCAAGTAAAGTCAAACTTTATCTATCAGAAAGGGTGATTATCCATTGAATAATCTTCCTTAAGATAATCAAATTTATTCGGTGGTTTAACGGTGCAAATAAATCACAAATTGTAATTACAAACATTGAAATAAATCGGATTGAGTTGTAACTGTGGTAAAGTGTCAATAAAATTATTCTTTGTTTGGTTTGCTTATTTGATTCGAAAAGGACACGAGGAGTCATAGGTAACCGACTTTTAATAATAATAACCCTATATATATATATATATATATATATATATATATATATATGTATCTATGTCTATATTACACTTATTACACTTTATATCAGTGGTGGAACCTTTTAACTATTATACTACATATTTAAGCTACACAGCAATATAGGAGGCAGGCTAACCTGATATACCTATAAATGTGATTTTCTTGGGGATACTGAATAGTTGTCGATGTATTAAATTTTAATTTGACTCCTCGTGTCCAAAAATCAAATAAAACAAAAACCCAACAAAATAATTCATATCACAATAACTCTGAAATACACTTTTGTCAGTGGATAAACGCCCTAAGGGTATCATCCGATGTAAGCATATTTCGAACCTGATTTGGATTATTTAACTCCTACTATTTCGTTCTAATTGCTTTTCAATCAAATTAAACTGATACTTTTTCAATTTCTCACTCCAACTAACTGGAGCTAGTTATCTTTTGTGTTATTCTTTTACAGAAATTCTTCACATATTAATTATGCCTAAGGAAACTGTTTCTGAAAATTTTTTGAGACGGGTGGCAATTTATTACCAATTAATTTAATTCCGGTAACCCAGTATCCTGACATTCAACTGGATATCTGTTAATACTGAGTTCTTCCTTAAATTTAATTAATTAATTTGTCTTTGGACTTCCAATCCGTCTTTATACTTTTGATCAATTTAATATTATTTTATTCGTTTTAGCAATCAAATTTGACACCTGTTACCACTTTTCCGCGGAAAATATAAATCGATGAGATCCTTCATAAGATTTATTGTCGGATATATCAATTTAATATTATTTTATTCGTTTTAGCATCGATGAGATCCTTCATAAGATTCATTGTCGGATATAAAAGCGTGTCATTAATTGAAATAAAATTTCTAAATAGTTCTAGTTTTATTTTTTTCTTTTTTCGACAGAGTTCTGAAAGTAGTCGAGCTTTCTCTAGATCTTGGCGTATTCTTTGCCAAAATTTAAGATTGGAAATCATTTCACTGCTGCCTTAATCGATAGATAACTGACGTTAAAATCGAAATAATAAACGGAAATATTATAGACTAATTTTTACCAAAGCTAGATTCGGTTTGGAAGATGAAGCAACGAGTCGTCGAAGTAAGGGAACTCCACTTCTATATTCCATTTTCATCTTCCAATAAGTAACTTTTTTACTGCAGATATCATTTTTAATTTAATTTAATTTGAATTAATCTTATCAATTTCTTCTCAAAAACGTTATCCTTTATTATTTATCACTCGATTAATAAAGAACTATATATTTTTCGTGAGTGTTTTAATAATTAGATCTCCATGGACACTTAAAAGTAAATTTCGAAATATAAATTTTGGTTTATAAAAAAATTCATGTAATGAATATAATTTAAAATAATGAATATTTTTAGAAAATATTAGAAGAATTTTATCAATATGGCTTTAATTAAAAGTATACAAAATTATAATTTGCCAAATTCTTTTCTTGAGAATCAAACATTTTCAATTGATGTTAATTCCAATCATAAAACAATTCCAGTTGTTCATTATTCATTATTTAAAGAAGATTCAAATACGGAAGTAAATATTTTATTTATAATAAAAAAATAATTTTTTTTTGTTTACTATTTTTTCGACAATTTAATTGGCGATTATTTCTCTTATTAAAATTGTATTTATTTAATCTTTGTGTTGATCATATATTTTTGAATTAGTTTTAATTATAAATGTAATTTATAGTTTTTAAAAATTTCTTGATAATTTCATAAGTGTATGTGAGACTTGGTGAATATTTTCCAAAATCGCTGCTGAACTTTACTCGGGAAAAATTATATAAATAATAATAATAATAATAAAAATAATAATAATAATAATAATAATAATAATAATAATAATAATAATAATAATACTTATGAATATAATTAAAAGAAGTAATAATAATGAATAAATTATATTCCTTACAGGAAAGAATACACAAATATGTTGATTTAGAAAAGATTATTCGTTTATTATCACATCCTCATTCGGTAAGATTTATTTATTAATATATAAAAATTTATTTCACATAAGTCAACACTATATGAACGTCATTTATTGGCAATGAAAAAACTTACTAAACATTCTAAAAACGGATTTGTAAGTTTTGAAATCTTTACTTTTCTTTATGATTGTGTCATAATTAAGTTTATGAAAGATGCATTGAATGTGAGCAAATTGTTAAACATTTGTGCCGATCGCAGTTCTGCTTTGCCAAAGTTTTATTTGGAACCGATCATTGAAATTCTGCAAATATGCTCCAAACCATTTCTAAAAGAGAAATCATCAGATATTTTGATTTACCATAAAATTTATGTTGATCTGGTCTCACAAATCGGTGGGGATTTTAATGGCAATCTTTCTGTTTTAAATTCACTTCACCTTCTAGGTTACGCTTTCCGATTGGATAACCTCGATGTGAGGCTTCAAGTGTGCAAGTCCCTTTATGATTTATACACCAAGCAATCCGTGAAAAGCGGACTCGATAGTAGGTTTTCTTTAACTTTTTAATGATATCTCACCATCAATAACTGTGAAATTGGGAAATTATTTTATTATTATTAAATATCTTTATTATTAAATTATAAGCTCTTAAACCATTCGTTACTGATGTTATGGTTACAGCAGTTTGCGTCATTCTCGTCTTACTCAATGAGCAGAGTAATGCCAATTTACCTTTTACAGAATTCAATGTTTTATTCTACTTTTCTTTGCATTTTGATAAAAAAAGTAGTTTCCAGTGCGCTGATTGGTTTAAAAAATAAAACTTAAATTTTTAGTTAAAAAATTTGCCAAAATCTCATAGAAAGAAAACATAACGTAACAACACGTAAAACGCTGCCGCTCAGTGGAAAAGTATTCAAAATTTCAACCGTATTTGCACGCTACCCCTGACAATATAGATGGATAATGCAACAATATATCTATCAAAGTTCGTCGGTTATTGGAACTGAATAATACAAACGAAGACAACTGTGACAGTTGGAAGGAAATCAGACATTATTTCTCGCAGAGAAGAAAATCTATCAATAAAAACCAATATAAAACAAACGGATTATAAAAGGATTTCCAGTTTACAAGATGCATTAAAGTAGGTAGTTAGGAGCTATCTGGAACATAAAAAAAATAGGGGGAGGGGTGGGGGTTTATTTACAGATTAATTTCGGATTATCTTGATTACATAATGATGTAATCAACTTAATTAATTTTGTGTGTATTTTAATTAATTTTTTTTTCGAAATTTTTGTGTGTATTTTTTTCGAATTTTTTTCGAGTTTTTGGCGCGATTTTTTTTTAAATTCAAATTTTTGGAACATTTTTTTTTAAATTCAAATTTTAGCGAATTTTTGAAATAAAATTGAAATATTTTTTTTGAATAAATTTTTTTTTTCAATCACATTATAGTCAGGGATATTTTTAATTCGTAATAAAAACTAATGCAATATTTGGTCTCAATACTTTCTATAGGTAAATATAGGCATAAAATAAAAATGGCTTGAAACGCCTACTGATAAAAAATTGACAGGGGTATTTTATAGGCTTGTTAAAAAAACACTTGAAATATTTGTTCACACAATTTTCATAGGCAAATTTAGGCTCTAGATAAAATAATTTAAAATCCCTAAAGTAAATTAAGATAAATTAAAGTACATTAGAATACATTAGAGTATATTAAAGTAAATTAAGGTAAATTAAAGGGTCTAAAGTAAATTAAGATGCATTAGAGTATATTAAAGTAAATTTAGATAAATTACAGTAAATTAAAGTACATTAGAATACATTTAAGTATATTAGAGTAAATTAAGGTTCCTCTAGTAAATTAAGATACATTAGAGTACATTAAGGTAAATTAAAGTAAATTAAATGGTCGAAAGTCAATTTAAGTACATTGGGGTACATTTAAGTAAATTATGGTTCATAAAGTAAATTAAGGTGCATCAGAGTAATTTAAAGTACGTTAGAATAAATTTAAGTAAATTAAGGTTCTTAAAGTAATCTAAGGTGCCTAGAGTAAAGTATGGTAGGTTAGGTAAGAATTTTTTAAATTAAATAGAGAGTCAACAGTTAAGTTACATAAGGGTAATTTTTAAAGCTGAAAATTTTAAAAGCACTTATAGTAGGCAAATTACATAAGGTAAGAATTTTTAAAGTTAAAGAGTCGATAATATTGCATGATAAAATTTATTAAATAAAATTTTTAA
Source organism: Schmidtea mediterranea (assembly GCA_022537955.1). NCBI lineage: Eukaryota > Metazoa > Platyhelminthes > Tricladida > Dugesiidae > Schmidtea > Schmidtea mediterranea. The sequence continues at coordinate 91,417,869 of CM039679.1, forward strand.
TATAGTTTTATCGATCAATTTTTATACATATTTTTAAATGATAAAATTTTTAACATAATTTTACAATGGAATTTTTTATACATGATTTTTAAAGATGAAATTTTTATGATAATTTTACAATGAAATTTTTTATATATAATTTTTAAAGATGAAATTTTTAGGATAAATTTACAATGAAATTTTTATACATGTTTTTAATTGAAAAATTTTTAATGTAATCTTACAATCAAATTTTTAGTATAATTTTTACTATGACTTTTTTATACATGTTGACAACAATCAAATTTTCAAAGAATTTTATTAAATTAAATTTTAGAGTTTCAGTGTTACATAGTATTGCCTAAGGTAGGTAGTAGTCATTCGCAAGAGCAACCCATCTCCTACACTCTGCAGCAACCCATCCTTAATAAAAAAATAAAATAATAATAATAAATAATAATAATAATAGTAATAATTATAATAATAATAATAATAAATAATAATAATAATATTATTAATAATAATAATATTAATAATAATAATAATAATAATAATACTTTCAGAAAACATAAAAAGTTAACTTACTTGGTATCAACTTCTGTACACTGATAACCCATCACACTGAATAATTCATTAATAACTGAACAACAATCACTAGGTACTGTGTACAAATAACTGAGTACTGTACAACTCTCTATATACATACTAGGCATTGAATAATTAACTTATTCATTAAAATGACATATTTAAATAATATTTACTCTTTGAACACCGATATTCAACCAACTTAACCCACTTAAAAAATAAAATTTTCTCTCAATTATTTCCATTTAAAATACATGGTTATTCACACACTCACAATATTTTATCAATAACTAGTTAGTGAACAAATCGATATCAATAACTAGTTACTGAACCAATAAATATTAATGATCGGTTACTGACCAACAAGTTTTGAAATAAAACACATAAAAGGTTGAACAAAAGAAATACAAGTTGAAATTTTATTAACATCTCCACTCTTTTATCGATCATTGATGTCTCAAAATTGGTAAATTTTTTGACTGCTTAGTTACCTTGTTGTCATCAAGCGATAATTAATCAAATTCATTGAAACCAAATCAATTGTTATATTTAGTTGGTATAAACCTTTGAACACTGATAACCCATACACAGTGAATAATTCATTAATAACTGAACAACAATCACTAGGTGCTGTGTACAAATAACTGAGTACTGTACAACTCTCTATACATACTAGGCATTCAATAATTTACTTATTCATTAAAATGACATATTTAAATAATATTTACTCTTTGAACACCGATATTCAACCAACTTAACCCATTTAAAAAATACAATTTTCTCTCAATTATTTCCCCTTAAAATACATGGTTATTCACACACTCACAATATGTTATCAATAAAGAGTTACCGAACAAATCAATATCAAAAATTGTTTACTGACCAAGAAATCTTTAAATAAAAGCACATATAAATTTGAACAATCAAAAGAAATACAATTTTATTAACTTCTCCACTCTTTTATCGATCATTGATGTCTCCAAATTGTTTGGTTGCTTAGTTATCTGATTGCTATCAAGAAACTAATAATCATTGAAGCTCAATTAATTGTTGTATTTTCTCTGAATAAAAATTTATTTCTTTACAGTCTTGTATGTGATTATTGAAATTATTTTGTAAAACTTAGTTAAAAAACTTTGAGATTTTTCTACCATTTTTGTAATATTTTTAATTGCGTCCAACAATGAACAATTACTAAACGTTATTTTCAAAGATGAATGCCAACCTTTTCATTTATTTTTCACATGCCCTAAATAAATTAATTGCTAACTCATCAAATAATTACTTAAATTTATTTTTATAGATTTTCTATTCACCCCCAACTCTTATTGTTTACTGAATGATAAATTAATTAGTAAGTACAAGTAGTGGTTAATCTAATTGCTAGTGAAAAGAAACTTGATTAGAAAAAGATACTTAAATTAATTTCTCAAAACATATATTACTTTCATTGTACTTGGAATAAATTTTCATATATTTATTGAAAATGATTCGACTCTTTAAATTATTAACTCAAAGATGTTAAAGGTTTGAATAAAACTGATAGAAAAAAAAATTATTATCTACAGCATTACTAAAATCAAATAACTATAATTTCTGATACCATGCTTCAATACATACATAGGTTCTTGTGTACTGATAACCATACTGAAAACCCAAACTTATAGGAAAAATGTATGTGATTGTCTATTAGTCTTTGTAGAAATTATTTTTATTAAATTGTGGTTAGCTGGTGAATAGAATTTGATTAAAGTAGTAGGAAAGATGTAAATTTTAAATAAATTTGATTAAATTTGTTAATTCTTTAAATAAATTTTTTAAAGAAAGCTTCAACATAGTAGCAAATTTTTAAGAGAATTATACTTATCAATTAAAAAATTAACTGAGTTGTAAAATAATTGAAAAATTTCTTAGATCATTTTTTAAAATTTTATAAGGTTGTTAGGTAATTGTTCTAGGTACTTGTTGAATGAAAATTAGTGTATGTTATCGACTGCTCATAGTATTTAATTCTACAATTTCCGGATAAATAATTATTAAATTCTTGATTCCTGGAAATAATCGTAAATATTTAAATTATTCAGAAAATTGTCAAATAAACCTAAATAATGGGTAACACAAAAGTTTTAAATACTAGTCAATTTTAGTTTTTAATTTAATTGAATTACAAATATTTTAATAAAATCAAATAAATAGTTACATGAATCAAACAATTTCTTAGAACTGAAATCTTATCGATATATTCTGATTAACCTTAAATCAATGAAAAAAGTAACAATTTTCCTAAGTATGTTATAAATTCAACCAACTCAATCCCCTTAAAAAGACTATAAATTCGCCTCTCAACCAATCATTTCTCTTCAAATGTCATTTTTTACTCCATTATATCAACTACATTCATACTTTTCATAAAAACCTATCAAGTAGATAATATTTACCCTTTGAACACTAATATTTATTCCAGTAAATTCCTTTAAAAATATTATAAATTCATCTCTTGACCAATCATTTTCCAACGAATAACAATATTTCAAGCCATATTCAATATTTTTCATAAAAATCATAACAATACCCATTTCTATAATATTTACCCTTTAAATAACAATATTTAACTAACTCAAGCCCCTTAAAGATGACAACAAACTTGTTCTTAATTGACTATTTTTCACTAAAATAAATTCCACTCTTGACTAATCTTTTCCCATCAAATAACACTTTCCCCTACTCTACCAACTATATTCATTATTTTATAAAAATCACCTATTAAATAACGATACTTAACCGACTCAACACCTTAAAAATATCAACAAATTTGCTGTTAATCGATTATTTCCCTTTAAAAGATCATAAATTCTCTTCTTAGCCAATTGTTTTCCCCTAAAATAAAATTTACTCTCAACCAATCATTTCTCTTTAAATGAGATTAATGAGATTAATCATTATTTTCATAAAAAATCACCGACATATCGATATTCAACCGAATAAATCTCTTGAAATCACCTTAAAATAAAATTCCTCTCTTGACCAATCAAAGCCCCTTAAAAATATTATAAATTCGCCTCTCAACCAATCATTTCTCTTTAAATTACAATAATCCCCGCTATATTCATTATTTTCATAAAAATCACCAACATATCGATATTCAACAGGATAAATTTCTTGAAATCCATCTCGTGACCAATTATTTCCCCTTAAAAGATCATAAATTCTCTTCTTAAACAATCATTTCTCTTTAAATGACAATATTTCCAATCTCTCAAAAAGATTTACACACATATTGATATCTATCTGAACAAAGCCCCTTAAAAATATTATAAATTACTCTTCTATATTCTCTATTTAGAAAATATTTACCTTTTGAACACAGATATTCAACCAACTCAACTCCCTTAAAAATGACAACAAACTTGTTCTTAATCTAGTATTTCCCCTTAAAATATCACAAAATTTCATCTTAACCAATCATTTCTCTTGAAATCACATTTTCCCACACTGCACCAACAATACACATATTTTTGGTAATAACCTACAAGGTAAAATTTCTTTAGAAATCTATATTTAACCGAATAAGATCCTTAAAAATTCATCATTTGTATCATATTTACTATATGTTTTCAACCAATCAAATTCCCTTAAAATAAAAATCTTAATTTTACCAATAAAAATAAATTTTCTTTAAAGTATTACAAAATTGTTATCGATACCCAACATTTTCCATCGAAAATCACCACAATTTGATTCTGGTCATAAATTCTATCAAATAAAAAATTCATCAAAAATGACTAAAATCGAATAAAGTCTATGTTTCCCACATAAATTTAATTTCACTCAATTATTGTAAAATCATAAAATATATATCATGTTGTTCAAATAATTAAAATTAATCAGTAAATCAAGTATAAATTCAATAAAAATTACCAGTCAACCCATAGATATAATTCAACGATTTTCATATGATAACCACACTGAGCATCCTCTTAAAAATCTCTACAATATACTACTTTTGTGATTGATATCCATGAAATCAATAAATGGAAAATGATAATAATTATTGATCTCCTTTTTTACACTGTAAAATCAATTAAAATCTTAGGTTTCACTAAAATATTTTTAAAAATTAACTGATTTAATCAACTATTTAAATATAACATAAAATTATAATTAAAATATCATTTACTATTCAAAATCTATCAGTCAATTTGATTCTAATTCTTAAATAATTATCTTAAATATATGTTTCATAAACATTTTGATCATAAATTTAACTTTTATTTAAAATAATCCTAAAATCAAGTCAAATCTAATAAATTATCAAGAAATTAAGTGTTTCTAAATTATAGATTTAACCTAATTTCTTCAATAATTTCATTAAAAACATAATCAAACCCTAAATCTATTAAAATTCAGAAGAAAACCATAAAATTCACAAAGATGATTAAAATTTACTAAAATAAATACCTCGTAAAACTAGATATCACTTAAATTATCATAAAATTTCCCTAAAAGCTCTAATTGATTTACATAGCCTAAATTATTTTATTTTTGTCGAGTACACCTAATCTATTGAAAGATGTTATTTATTTAATTAAATTTTCAATGAAAATAACAAGTCAACAAATAGAATTTTAATTAGTAGAGATTATATTCTATAAAGAAAATTTTCAGTGAAGAAGCAATGTTGGTGAGAGAGTACATTAAGTGTCTAAAATCATTGAAATTACTGGAAAAAGTGGGATAGTTAAAGATATCTACTAAATAGATGAAATATCAATTGATATATTAAAACTTACAAGGATAATATACTTTGAATGGAGAAAATATACATCGAAGAGGAAAATATTCATTGAAGAGAAAAATATTCGTTGAAGAGAAAAAACATTCATTGAATAAGGAAAGCATTAATTGAAGAGAGAAAATATTCATTAAAGAGGAAAGCAATCATTAAAGTGAGAAAATATGAATTGAAGCTACCAAATATTCAGTGAATCGAAAATTGCTTATAATAAATTAGATTGTAAATTTCTCAATGATGAGATGAAATATCAATTAAATATTGTGAAATACTTTAAATGGAGTCTGAATTATTCACTGATCAACAAATATACTTAAAAGATGAAAATATGCACTGATAATGAACGTACTATAAGAGTGGATGAATTAAAAATTCAATTAAAAATTATTAACAATTGAGTTGATTTCATCGGTCAATTATATTTATATATATATATATATATATATATATATAATTTTTTGATGGACACTTATGGGCGGAGGAATAGTTATTAAACAATAAACGCGCGCGCGTATACTAAATTCGGTGGATGTATACAAATCCAACGAATGTTCAACAAATTCAAAGAAAATTCAACAAATCCAACGAAAATTCAACAAATCCAACAAATATATCGATAAGCGTAATTTTTTAGGTAGAAATTCCAGTCTAGCATTTGGTCCTTATTAAGGAATCGATGCCATTGCACAAGTATCGCATAATTCCAGCTATCAGAGTACTACAGCCCAAGCTATGACAGCAAGTACAATTGTTTCAGTAGAGACATTGACGATTATTTGATTGATGTGAATATATTTTTATCGATTTATTTTTATGTTTGTGATTTTTTATTAAATTTTATTATTAAAATATCATATGTAAAAACTTTTCTCATATGTTAAGCTATAACATGAATATTATATCAATAGTAAATTCAAAACACATTGAATGATATATTTTGAATGAACATTATGGAATTTATTGGTATTAAGAATTATTGTCTAAATGTAATTAATTTTGAATAAACTTATATTTAAATATTTGATTTTGTTGTAACTATTGACAAGATATTATTTTTTTAATTCTTAAATTATTCTATTATTTAAAGTTATATTTGAAATTTAGTTAAAATAATTTTTTATTGATTAGTAAATAGAATATTTGATTTAGTTTTATACTCAAATAAAACTTTTTAACAAACTTAAAATATTTTGAATAATCTCTTTATAAATTTATGGTTATAAATAAATATTATCCAAATGTTAAATTATTTTCATATTATTTATTCAATTGTAACTATTGACAACATAATAATTTAAATTCAAAAATAATAATAACATATCAAAAAAATGATTATTATTTCTAAAAGTTGAAAATACATCAATTTTCTGAATTTATTTAATATTACAAAAAACTAAATGTTTCTTATAATCATAATGCCAAATTATTTATCTATTCAATGTATTGTTTACTATGCTCCTTTATTTGTTTGACTTTCTACTACATTCTTCCTACTTGTTATATTGTATCAGATACGCGCGCGCGTTTATTGTTTTGATAACTATTCCTCTGCCCATAAAAGTCCATCAAATATATATATATATATATATATAAATATAATTGACCGATGAAATCAACTCAATTGTTAATAATTTTTAATTGAATTTTTAATTCATCCACTCTTATAGTACGTTCATTATCAGTGCATATTTTCATCTTTTAAGTATATTTGTTGATCAGTGAATAATTCAGACTCCATTTAAAGTATTTCACAATATTTAATTGATATTTCATCTCATCATTGAGAAATTTACAATCTAATTTATTATAAGCAATTTTCGATTCACTGAATATTTGGTAGCTTCAATTCATATTTTCTCACTTTAATGATTGCTTTCCTCTTTAATGAATATTTTCTCTCTTCAATTAATGCTTTCCTTATTCAATGAATGTTTTTTCTCTTCAACGAATATTTTTCTCTTCAATGAATATTTTCCTCTTCGATGTATATTTTCTCCATTCAAAGTATATTATCCTTGTAAGTTTTTAATATATCAATTGATATTTCATCTATTTAGTAGATATCTTTAACTATCCCACTTTTTTCCCAGTAATTTCAATGATTTTAGACACTTAATGTACTCTCTCACCAACATTGCTTCTTCACTGAAAATTTTCTTTATAGAATATAATCTCTACTAATTAAAATTCTATTTGTTGACTTGTTATTTTCATTGAAAATTTAATTAAATAAATAACATCTTTCAATAGATTAGGTTGTACTCGACAAAAATAAAATAATTTTAGGCTATGTAAATCAATTAGAGCTTTTAGGGAAATTTTATGATAATTTAAGTGATATCTAGTTTTACGAGGTATTTATTTTAGTAAATTTTAATCATCTTTGTGAATTTTATGGTTTTCTTCTGAATTTTAATAGATTTAGGGTTTGATTATGTTTTTAATGAAATTATTGAAGAAATTAGGTTAAATCTATAATTTAGAAACACTTAATTTCTTGATAATTTATTAGATTTGACTTGATTTTAGGATTATTTTAAATAAAAGTTAAATTTATGATCAAAATGTTTATGAAACATATATTTAAGATAATTATTTAAGAATTAGAATCAAATTGACTGATAGATTTTGAATAGTAAATGATATTTTAATTATAATTTTATGTTATATTTAAATAGTTGATTAAATCAGTTAATTTTTAAAAATATTTTAGTGAAACCTAAGATTTTAATTGATTTTACAGTGTAAAAAAGGAGATCAATAATTATTATCATTTTCCATTTATTGATTTCATGGATATCAATCACAAAAGTAGTATATTGTAGAGATTTTTAAGAGGATGCTCAGTGTGGTTATCATATGAAAATCGTTGAATTATATCTATGGGTTGACTGGTAATTTTTATTGAATTTATACTTGATTTACTGATTAATTTTAATTATTTGAACAACATGATATATATTTTATGATTTTACAATAATTGAGTGAAATTAAATTTATGTGGGAAACATAGACTTTATTCGATTTTAGTCATTTTTGATGAATTTTTTATTTGATAGAATTTATGACCAGAATCAAATTGTGGTGATTTTCGATGGAAAATGTTGGGTATCGATAACAATTTTGTAATACTTTAAAGAAAATTTATTTTTATTGGTAAAATTAAGATTTTTATTTTAAGGGAATTTGATTGGTTGAAAACATATAGTAAATATGATACAAATGATGAATTTTTAAGGATCTTATTCGGTTAAATATAGATTTCTAAAGAAATTTTACCTTGTAGGTTATTACCAAAAATATGTGTATTGTTGGTGCAGTGTGGGAAAATGTGATTTCAAGAGAAATGATTGGTTAAGATGAAATTTTGTGATATTTTAAGGGGAAATACTCGATTAAGAACAAGTTTGTTGTCATTTTTAAGGGAGTTGAGTTGGTTGAATATCTGTGTTCAAAAGGTAAATATTTTCTAAATAGAGAATATAGAAGAGTAATTTATAATATTTTTAAGGGGCTTTGTTCAGATAGATATCAATATGTGTGTAAATCTTTTGAGAGATTGGAAATATTGTCATTTAAAGAGAAATGATTGTTTAAGAAGAGAATTTATGATCTTTTAAGGGGAAATAATTGGTCACGAGATGGATTTCAAGAAATTTATCCTGTTGAATATCGATATGTTGGTGATTTTTATGAAAATAATGAATATAGCGGGGATTATTGTAATTTAAAGAGAAATGATTGGTTGAGAGGCGAATTTATAATATTTTTAAGGGGCTTTGATTGGTCAAGAGAGGAATTTTATTTTAAGGTGATTTCAAGAGATTTATTCGGTTGAATATCGATATGTCGGTGATTTTTTATGAAAATAATGATTAATCTCATTAATCTCATTTAAAGAGAAATGATTGGTTGAGAGTAAATTTTATTTTAGGGGAAAACAATTGGCTAAGAAGAGAATTTATGATCTTTTAAAGGGAAATAATCGATTAACAGCAAATTCGTTGATATTTTTAAGGTGTTGAGTCGGTTAAGTATCGTTATTTAATAGGTGATTTTTATAAAATAATGAATATAGTTGGTAGAGTAGGGGAAAGTGTTATTTGATGGGAAAAGATTAGTCAAGAGTGGAATTTATTTTAGTGAAAAATAGTCAATTAAGAACAAGTTTGTTGTCATCTTTAAGGGGCTTGAGTTAGTTAAATATTGTTATTTAAAGGGTAAATATTATAGAAATGGGTATTGTTATGATTTTTATGAAAAATATTGAATATGGCTTGAAATATTGTTATTCGTTGGAAAATGATTGGTCAAGAGATGAATTTATAATATTTTTAAAGGAATTTACTGGAATAAATATTAGTGTTCAAAGGGTAAATATTATCTACTTGATAGGTTTTTATGAAAAGTATGAATGTAGTTGATATAATGGAGTAAAAAATGACATTTGAAGAGAAATGATTGGTTGAGAGGCGAATTTATAGTCTTTTTTAAGGGGATTGAGTTGGTTGAATTTATAACATACTTAGGAAAATTGTTACTTTTTTCATTGATTTAAGGTTAATCAGAATATATCGATAAGATTTCAGTTCTAAGAAATTGTTTGATTCATGTAACTATTTATTTGATTTTATTAAAATATTTGTAATTCAATTAAATTAAAAACTAAAATTGACTAGTATTTAAAACTTTTGTGTTACCCATTATTTAGGTTTATTTGACAATTTTCTGAATAATTTAAATATTTACGATTATTTCCAGGAATCAAGAATTTAATAATTATTTATCCGGAAATTGTAGAATTAAATACTATGAGCAGTCGATAACATACACTAATTTTCATTCAACAAGTACCTAGAACAATTACCTAACAACCTTATAAAATTTTAAAAAATGATCTAAGAAATTTTTCAATTATTTTACAACTCAGTTAATTTTTAATTGATAAGTATAATTCTCTTAAAAATTTGCTACTATGTTGAAGCTTTCTTTAAAAAATTTATTTAAAGAATTAACAAATTTAATCAAATTTATTTAAAATTTACATCTTTCCTACTACTTTAATCAAATTCTATTCACCAGCTAACCACAATTTAATAAAAATAATTTCTACAAAGACTAATAGACAATCACATACATTTTTCCTATAAGTTTGGGTTTTCAGTATGGTTATCAGTACACAAGAACCTATGTATGTATTGAAGCATGGTATCAGAAATTATAGTTATTTGATTTTAGTAATGCTGTAGATAATAATTTTTTTTTCTATCAGTTTTATTCAAACCTTTAACATTTTTGAGTTAATAATTTAAAGAGTCGAATCATTTTCAATAAATATATGAAAATTTATTCCAAGTACAATGAAAGTAATATATGTTTTGAGAAATTAATTTAAGTATCTTTTTCTAATCAAGTTTCTTTTCACTAGCAATTAGATTAACCACTACTTGTACTTACTAATTAATTTATCATTCAGTAAACAATAAGAGTTGGGGGTGAATAGAAAATCTATAAAAATAAATTTAAGTAATTATTTGATGAGTTAGCAATTAATTTATTTAGGGCATGTGAAAAATAAATGAAAAGGTTGGCATTCATCTTTGAAAATAACGTTTAGTAATTGTTCATTGTTGGACGCAATTAAAAATATTACAAAAATGGTAGAAAAATCTCAAAGTTTTTTAACTAAGTTTTACAAAATAATTTCAATAAATCACATACAAGACTGTAAAGAAATAAATTTTTATTCAGAGAAAATACAACAATTAATTGAGCTTCAATGATTATTAGTTTCTTGATAGCAATCAGATAACTAAGCAACCAAACAATTTGGAGACATCAATGATCGATAAAAGAGTGGAGAAGTTAATAAAATTGTATTTCTTTTGATTGTTCAAATTTATATGTGCTTTTATTTAAAGATTTCTTGGTCAGTAAACAATTTTTGATATTGATTTGTTCGGTAACTCTTTATTGATAACATATTGTGAGTGTGTGAATAACCATGTATTTTAAGGGGAAATAATTGAGAGAAAATTGTATTTTTTAAATGGGTTAAGTTGGTTGAATATCGGTGTTCAAAGAGTAAATATTATTTAAATATGTCATTTTAATGAATAAGTAAATTATTGAATGCCTAGTATGTATAGAGAGTTGTACAGTACTCAGTTATTTGTACACAGCACCTAGTGATTGTTGTTCAGTTATTAATGAATTATTCACTGTGTATGGGTTATCAGTGTTCAAAGGTTTATACCAACTAAATATAACAATTGATTTGGTTTCAATGAATTTGATTAATTATCGCTTGATGACAACAAGGTAACTAAGCAGTCAAAAAATTTACCAATTTTGAGACATCAATGATCGATAAAAGAGTGGAGATGTTAATAAAATTTCAACTTGTATTTCTTTTGTTCAACCTTTTATGTGTTTTATTTCAAAACTTGTTGGTCAGTAACCGATCATTAATATTTATTGGTTCAGTAACTAGTTATTGATATTGATTTGTTCACTAACTAGTTATTGATAAAATATTGTGAGTGTGTGAATAACCATGTATTTTAAATGGAAATAATTGAGAGAAAATTTTATTTTTTAAGTGGGTTAAGTTGGTTGAATATCGGTGTTCAAAGAGTAAATATTATTTAAATATGTCATTTTAATGAATAAGTTAATTATTCAATGCCTAGTATGTATATAGAGAGTTGTACAGTACTCAGTTATTTGTACACAGTACCTAGTGATTGTTGTTCAGTTATTAATGAATTATTCAGTGTGATGGGTTATCAGTGTACAGAAGTTGATACCAAGTAAGTTAACTTTTTATGTTTTCTGAAAGTATTATTATTATTATTATTATTAATAATATTATTATTATTATTAATATTATTATTATTATTATTTATTATTATTATTATAATTATTACTATTATTATTATTATTTATTATTATTATTTTATTTTTTTATTAAGGATGGGTTGCTGCAGAGTGTAGGAGATGGGTTGCTCTTGCGAATGACTACTACCTACCTTAGGCAATACTATGTAACACTGAAACTCAAAAATTTAATTTAATAAAATTCTTTGAAAATTTGATTGTTGTCAACATGTATAAAAAAGTCATAGTAAAAATTATACTAAAAATTTGATTGTAAGATTACATTAAAAATTTTTCAATTAAAAACATGTATAAAAATTTCATTGTAAATTTATCCTAAAAATTTCATCTTTAAAAATTATATATAAAAAATTTCATTGTAAAATTATCCTAAAAATTTCATCTTTAAAAATCATGTATAAAAAATTCCATTGTAAAATTATGTTAAAAATTTTATCATTTAAAAATATGTATAAAAATTGATCGATAAAACTATATTAAAAATTTTATTTAATAAATTTTATCATGCAATATTATCGACTCTTTAACTTTAAAAATTCTTACCTTATGTAATTTGCCTACTATAAGTGCTTTTAAAATTTTCAGCTTTAAAAATTACCCTTATGTAACTTAACTGTTGACTCTCTATTTAATTTAAAAAAATTCTTACCTAACCTACCATACTTTACTCTAGGCACCTTAGATTACTTTAAGAACCTTAATTTACTTAAATTTATTCTAACGTACTTTAAATTACTCTGATGTACCTTAATTTACTTTATGAACCATAATTTACTTAAATGTACCCCAATGTACTTAAATTGACTTTCGACCATTTAATTTACTTTAATTTACCTTAATGTACTCTAATGTATCTTAATTTACTAGAGGAACCTTAATTTACTCTAATATACTTAAATGTATTCTAATGTACTTTAATTTACTGTAATTTATCTAAATTTACTTTAATATACTCTAATGTATCTTAATTTACTTTAGACCCTTTAATTTACCTTAATTTACTTTAATATACTCTAATGTATTCTAATGTACTTTAATTTATCTTAATTTACTTTAGGGATTTTAAATTATTTTATCTAGAGCCTAAATTTGCCTATGAAAATTGTGTGAACAAATATTTCAAGTGTTTTTTTAACAAGCCTATAAAATACCCCTGTCAATTTTTTTATCAGTAGGCGTTTCAAGCCATTTTTATTTTATGCCTATATTTACCTATAGAAAGTATTGAGACCAAATATTGCATTAGTTTTTATTACGAATTAAAAATATCCCTGACTATATCACATCATAAGCGATTTGAGCCTATTTTAATTTTATACTTTTTTTATCAGTAGGCGATTCAAGCCATTTTTATTATATGCCTATATTTACCTATAGAAAGTATTGAGACCAAATATTGCATTGTTTTTTATTACGAGTTAAAAATACCCCCTGACTATAATGTGATTGAAAAAAAAATTTATTCAAAAAAAATATTTCAATTTTATTTCAAAAATTCGCTAAAATTTGAATTTTAAAAAAAATGTTCCAAAAATTTGAATTTAAAAAAAAATCGCGCCAAAAACTCGAAAAAAAAATTCGAAAAAAATACACACAAAAATTTCAAAAAAAAAATTAATTAAAATACACACAAAAATTTCGAAAAAAAAATTAATTAAAATACACACAAAATTAATTAAGTTGATTACATCATTATGTAATCAAGATAATCCGAAATTAATCTGTAAATAAACCCCCCCCCCTCCCCCTATTTTTTTTATGTTCCAGATAGCTCCTAACTACCTACTCATTAAAAATAAAACTAAACAACCGAAACCTAAATTTTCTAATAGAACACTGAGAACATAATTATAAAAGCCGGAGAAAATAGAAGTATCAACTGAAAGAAAGTCTGATACTCTAAAATGATAAATTACAACTTAAGTTCGATTAGCGCGATAAAACAAAAAAGTAAAATTTCACTTAAAATCAATATGTGCACTTTTTAATCAATAATCGCACATTTAAATTAATAAAACAAAATATCGTTAAAAATCAATAATCGGAAAAATCGATAATCTCCTTTATAAGTTTTCGCTAGACGGGGTTTGGTTGCTAACCAGTGCGCTAACTAAACAACCGATACCTAAATTTTCTAAAAGAACAATGATGGTTTATGATGGTTTTGACACGTATTTATGTTTGCTAATCTACGTAATTAAATTATTTATTTTTTTATTATAGGGCAATCACTTTAGCAATGACTGTTCATATTCAATCGCACATAATTATGATTGTATTTAATTTATTTTTTATTTTTTGCTCTGAATAATATTATAATTAAAATTAAACTGTTTGTTATAGCGACCTTCTGAAGCCCATTCGCAGATAATGAAGCCTGCTCGGGGCTATTTTATCCTAGGCTATTTTGACGGATCACCTATTTGTACATACCAGGACTTCTTAAACTTTTCCATATAGCGGCCCCCTTCAAGCCTAGAAAATTTTAAACGACTCTCTCCTCCATATAATGAAATTTACATTGACCGTAGATGTTGGTGTAATATCGCGACATTGTAGAATCTACAAATCTGTAGATAATATTTAAAAAATAATGGATAAAAATTTTCCTGTGATTTGGAAATAATTAGAAATTGAGTCCGTTTTGTAAAGTTTCAATTGCAAGCTATAAAGTAAACAATTTATGTCGACATTATGAAGAAAGTCATCCGGTTTTCAACACCATACTCATTCAATTCAAAATTGCATAAGGTAGTTTTTTGAAAGCCCGTCACAAGCGTTCATATTGAGAAGTGGTTAATGTTTTGAATCCAGATAATACAAAATTGCATAAATTGATCAATTAGGTTCTTTTGGCACACCATGCAATGGAGTGTCGTATTAGTGCAATTAGTAAGCCTGTTGAAAATACTTTACCTTGTGAATTACAAAATTGTACATCATTATTGGACAGTCAATCAAGATTGAAAATTTTACCATAATTCTTTAATTTATCGATAACATGTTTATTTCAATGTTATTTGAAAATTGACTTTGCTCTATTGAATGGCCGACAAATTGCCTAATTTCCACTAGTTACTTATTAAATCAGTTTCGAGTAAAATAAAACGGGTTCACATGAAAGGAAGTAGAATTGAAACTGGAATCGGCTATACTAGATTTCCATCATCAACTCAACCGTCCTATTATCATTATTTTACCATAGTAAAATGATATATTTTCTACATTTCAATTATAATATTGTAAATATTTAATATTAGGCGCGGTTCCAAGCGATCTAAACTATATTAGGTCTGTAGTAGAACAAAGTGACGTATCGGAAATATTGATACAAGTAAAAGAATTGTAATGTTTTTAATATTTACTTTTTTGATCAGTCATTTTCTGTCATTGAAAATTCACTGGAACTCAAATTGGCTTTATTTAACCTCCTGGAATTGTTAACTAAACATTCAAGTAAGAAAATAATTTCGAGTTTAATATATTATTAATAATAATAATAATATTATAAGGACTTTTTTGTTTTTCACCTCTGATTTCTTTATAAGTGACATAATATTTTCTACAAAATTTAACTATGAATCAGATTAATTTAAGGTATTCATAGTCAAATTTTGTAGAAAATATAATAATAATAATAATAATAATAATAATAATAATAATAATAATAATAATAATAATAATAATAATAATAATAATAATAATAATAACAATAATAATAAATAATATCTATATGCACTTATACCACCCTACTTATACTACTTATAAATGTATGAGAATTATATTTAAATTTCGTTGTAATATTTTATTTACCAATTGAGACCTCATGAGTTGGAAACTGACTTTGGTTGTTGCAATTCAGAATTTTAGTCTGTAGTTGGGACTCTAATATGAATGTGATTTGAATATCAATTTGTTGCATAGTTATTGTGGCTTTTTTTCAACAAATTTTATTCAATCAAAACAATAAGAACATTTAACAAAAACATATTTAAATTATTATTCTAAAGCATATTCAAAACCTTCAATTACTGCTATCCATTTGCTTAGGAGTCGGTCGGTTTCACGGGCAAAGCAATACACTTTTTGATGGTAACCACGTAATCATCCAAGTCGTTGTAAAATTTGTTCACTAGCCAATTTTTCAGCGATTGATTGGCGTTTTAATCCTTAGTCACTCCTGTGGGATAATATTGGGGGTGAAGAAGCCGTTTTCAGCACTTATTAACGATGCTCTTGATGACATGAAGCTCAACATGTATAAGCGCATTATCATGATAGAAGTCGATATGATTCTTTTTGCTTGTTCGTTTTGTCTCGGTTACAGTGTGAATTCGTTCAAGTTCAGATAGATAGATGTCGCTGTTGATACTGAGTCTCCACTGGCCGTTTTTATTTGGAATCCTCTACTGCTGATGTTCATCATCGTAATTTAACCACTGACACATACCTTTTAAAATGATGTCCCACCAAACACACTATACTGCCGTCTTACGTCAAACGCCTTTCGGTAATCCTTTGAATGAAAAACCTGGCAAAACGCAAACCTTCTTTCTTTTGACGTTTCTGAAGAGAAGCCATGATGACGCCTGTTCCAGTATTCAAAAAAAGGATTTTGGAAATAGGGATGAAAAGGATGAATTCAGTGGATGAAAACTATAAATGATTGAATTGGCTTTATGTGATACACTACTTAACATAATTATAACCGTTTTGAGTTTATTGCGATTTTTCGGTAGCTAAAAGTGAAAGTTTAACTATGATAGTTTGTAAAAGTTGCTGATACAACGTAATGCAATTCATTGTCTTTTTCCTATTCCTATTCTTTCCATACGTCGGAGACTTGTTATTGATTTTAGCCATTTTTACACATAACATAATTATAACTGCTTCTCATCATAACACTGAAACACGATTTTATTTTAAATTTCAATGCGAATTAAGGCCACCATTGGGGTTAATAACTTTAAAAACACGATTAAGCATGGAATTAACTAAATTGGAAAGAGTCTCTATACTTATTTCACTTCATGCATAAAGAATTGCTGCTTTCAACTCAGCGACCGTCTGATTCTGGGAATTATGGTCATAAACCCGACAGACTAAGATACCCCACAGTCCTCTATGGAGTTGCAGTCCAGCGAACAAGCTGGCCAGTTCAACATAGCAATATTTTTATACAAGACCCAAGTTTCTACTGCAATGGATGCTGGCATTGTGTTGTTGGAAAATCATCCACCGGTGTCGTTAATGTTGAATAAATAGAAGAAGGGTTTCTTGGAGTACGCGCTGATATTCCTAGCTATCCATTTTAGACGAAGAGAAAGACAATGAAAGTGTTCTTTCCTTTCATAAAGCTCCATATCATAACACTATCTCCATCAAAATTCCCGAGAAAAAAGCTGGGGTTCTTTACGCAGGTCACGCCAATACTCGTTCATCCGATCAGGACTATCCTACCACCTTTTTATACTATTATTATTATTATTATTATTATTATTATTATTATTATTATTATTATTATTATTATTATTATTATTATTATTATTATTATTATTATTATTATTATTATTATTATTATTATTATTATTATTATTATTATTATTATTATTATTATTATTATTATTATTATTATTATTATTATTATTATTATTATTATTATTATTATATTACCAATATCAATAAAATAAAATTCATTATAGAGGAATGTTGCAATAAAATTCTGAGCTTAGACAGTGTGAAATATTGTTACACAGTTATTGGTAATTCTGACAGTTCAAACAATTTGCTTTTCCGTTCTGTGAATATTGTGTGGAATCTAATGGAAAATGGTGATGAAAACAAACTAAATGAACAATTCAACACATTGGTAAAAAATTTTAATTTTCTACAAATTTTTACTATCGATCTTATTTAAATAGGAATTTATATGTTGGCTAAGGGACTCATTTATCAGTCAACTGTCGAAAGGTTATTCGTCTTATGATCGGCAGTTGCGAAACGACATTCTAGTTCTGGCGACCTTATTGGCGAAAACCAATCCGAATGCTCCATTTGTTGAGACAGGTTTTGTTAAACAGATTACATTATTAGCTACCTTTCAAGAAAGTAAGTTTTGTTATAATTTTTATATTAAAACTGTATTTATCGAACTTTTCCTATTTAGTAAAAAGTCACAATCCGCTTGTTAAGAATTTAAAAATGGCTTTGAATCATGAAGATTTTGAATTGAAAAAGTTGCTCATCAATATACTTGTTCTGTTAAGTGATAATAAATCAATAATACCGGTAATTTTTTATTTATTATTTAATAACCAATGAAATTGGATAAAAATGATCGATAATAAATTACCACTCATCCAATTGATTTCTTTGTATAATTCTGTAGAATTGGATTCAATTTCTTCATTCATTTTCAGACTGTAATAATATGAAGATATAAAGATATATTTCATAACAATATTTTCAAACAAACAAAAATTTCAATGCTGTTTTTAAATTTTTAAGCTATTTTAAATATTAAAATTCATATTTTACAGGTTATCTTATCATTCTAGCTGATTTCCCGGCGTTGCAGAGATTGTTATTTATCCCACTTTTCGTTAGATAGGAAATGGAGATTATCGTGTTTTTATACTTATTGTTGAGGATACCTAAATAACAAAATAAATTAATCACTGAAATAAATGAAATAATTTGTCGTTCCGGAACTCTGGCAAGTAAAATTGAGAAGAGAAATACTAAATAAATAAAGTTAAACAGAGAAATACGACAAGGTCACTTCATGAAATTTGTCGAAGATGCCGAAAATTGTCAACAAGTAACCCTATATAAAAGCTAAAGACACAGATGAGAACAACAACAAAAATACTGAAAGAGAATAAGCAACCAAAGTTAAAGTAACCCGTCTACTGATTCGAGTATACCGAGGAGTTTGATCAAAGAAGCATTTGTACAGTTATCGATTGAGCTATTACTCACTGTGTGACGTAACAAGTCCTGATTTCAAATCTTGAGTGATGAACCTTTTGTGTAGTTGTGTTAGTGAAATACAATTAATTGTAATTGAGAATATCGAGAATTTTGTCATTTTAAGACACGCTTGGAGTCAGTTAGATAATTGATAATATTTAATTTCACCGACTACCCCAACAATATTTACATTTCCTTAGCCAGAATATTAATTGGAATGAAATCTGTGAAAAGGTTTTTGAAGAAAAATGTCTAAAATTATAAAGTACTGATATCAGTTTGGAAAAATAATAAATAAGTATAGAAAGGCGTTAATGAGCTTGAAAGCAAAGCGTGCGCAATCACTGTCCAATATATATTAGACATATGATGTCACTTCATTTAATTTTCTTTTAAAAATAACATCAGTCAAACGTTCACCGTTATTGTCCACACATTGTTGAAGACGTTCATGAAAGTTGTACAAAACTCGGGAGATCATTTCACGTGGAATAGCCTCAATTTCTCGACTAATTTTATCGTTCAATTGTTCAATAGATCGGGGCGCCAAATGTATACCTTTGATTTTAGGTATCTTTCTTCTCGTGTGATATCATACATAGTTATTTATTTGACCCTAGAGAAAACCACCTCAAGCTATTCTTGTTTACATTCTTTTTTCACTGAGATTTTAATACTCTTTTTAGTCTATTAAAAAAGAGTAAATAGACTAAAACTTTCCTTCCTTATATACAGGGTGGCGAACAACGATTTGCCACCCTGTATATAAGGAAGGAAAGTTTTAGTCTATTTACACTAAAAAGAGTATTAAAATCTCAGTGAAAAAAGAATGTAAACAAGAATAGCTTGAGGTGGTTTTCTCTAGGGTCAAATAAATAACTATGTATGATATCACACGAGAAGAAAGATTTAATCAGAAAGCGAACGACTTATTTAATCTTGTATTGCTGTTTCAGAACATATTTATGTCGAAACATTTCATATATATATAGTTTTTTTTACAACAATTATAAAAATTGTTGGGGTTGTGAATTTAAAATTATTTTAAAATTTTATCATTTTTAGCAAAATGAAATATCTTGGAAGTAGTCAACAGAAACGATATAATTAAAATTGAACAAAGTAAAATCCGAAGTTGTAAATTTGAATTTGAAAAATGGATCAGAACTAGATTAGACAATGGTGAAGATCGTGCGAATAATCAAATTATAAACATAAGCTTAGAATGGGTTGAAAAGAAACGAAACATGTAAAAAACAGGACATCGTTAATTAATTAATTAATTAATTAATTAAGGAAAACTCGAATTTGGTAAACAAAAAAAACGGTAAACAAAGCAGATTTTGAGAAGTGACTAGTGTTACTTCATGATTAATGGGAAGAAGTAAGAAAATTCTACCATAAGGAAGGCACACGATAGGGAAAATCTTTTGTACTACAAGATGATAAAACAAAGCCGGATGGGTAAGATTTTTAAACGGAGGTAAAGGTCGTTAATCAAATGGATTATTTTACTATATATGGCAAGTCGAAATTAGAAACCATTGGCGTTTGACTCAGCTAGGTACGCAGAACTTTTGAGAAGGATTTGAGAATGCACAAAATTCATTGGAAGTAGAGCAACAGAAGAGTTAAGAGAAATTAATAGATTAATTTGAATCGAATAAGGATCAGATTATTGATGGTTATTTTTTGTATGAAAGAGCACAAAGTCAAGTAATCGCACTGGGATACATTGATAAATGACTTAGGTGTGTAATTTGATATATATATATATATATATATATATATATATATATATATATATATATATATATATATATATATATATATATATATATATATATATAACTATAAATACACGTTGGGAGTGTTGTGTTTTATTTTATATAGCACGTGGAGTCAGAACTACCGACTAGTATTATCTATTCAATTAAATCTCAACAAAATGGTAAAATTGAAATTTGTTTAGATAATTGAAGATGGACAATTATTGCTGGCACTTTTTATCAATTTTCATCCCATGGGAAATGGCGAAAACTTTCTCGGAAAAAATTCCGATACAAAATATTCTAAACTCAATCAAATATCAACTTCGGTTTGGAAGCCAGCATATCAAGAAGAACTGCAACTGCATGCTCTTTCATCTTTAACAATATTGATACCGAAAATGTTGGGAAAATTCCAGGACTTGTGTGGAGTCAATAGACTACTAATGCTGGTTGAATGGTGTATCAATGACGATGGTTAGGAAATAATGAAAAAATGATAAACTTTGAAACGGTTGATGAATAATTTTTAGTTCACTTTTCCGGAAATGGCAACAGTTTCCACGCTGTCGGCGGTCGGGGCAACAAATTGGCTCAAATGAGATTTTGCATGAGACTGATATTGAAGATAGTTCGGGTTAATGATGAATTAGTAAATCAAGTGAAAATTAATTATTTTTGCATTTTTCGTTTAAATAAACTTTAAAAGGAATTTGTCGACGAAGGCTGCATAAATTTACTCATCGATATTCTCAACAATGTTCTCAAGAGCAATGATTCAAACAGTTCCATAGATTTGGAAATACAATGTGACATGCTTTTCATTCTTGCAGCACTGTGTGAAAAAGATCCCCATCGGTTAGTCCTAATATATTTGTTTTTAAAAATTTTATTACTGGGATAAATTGTAACTTTTTCTATTTATCTTTGAAATAAAATATTTTTATTTTTTTTTGATTATCAAAATTCAATAAATTAAATATGACCTCAGTGGTAACCGGTGGTAAATGAAAAGTTGAAGACGTAAAAAATAATTTCAAAATAATGGAAGTCCGCATGATGGAATAGAATAAAAATACAAATTAATTAATTAATTTCATTAATTATTCAAGAAAATCATTGGATAATCACTAAATTAAATGTGGGAAATATTGAGTGGTCATCTTGGTAAGCGAGATGACCACGCAATATTTCCCACATTTAATTCACGAATTTTCGGCACAGACTTTTTCAATAAATAGGTTCTGAAACAGCAATACAAGATTAAAAAGGCTGTGCCCAAAATTCGTGAATACATTAAATAAATCTGATTCATAGTCAAATTTTGTAGAAAATATTATGTCAGTTATAAAGAAATCAGAGGTCCTTATAATATATACAGTGGTAACTCGGTTTACGAACGTCTCTGTTTACGAAAATCAAAATATAAAATGATAAAGCGTAGATATGTAAAATTTTTAGAGTTTAAATAAACAATTTTAATATGAAATATTTTAAAACATATTACATAACTTTAAATAAATACATGTTGTGATATTTATTGTAATTAATAGTTAATCTTAATAATTTAATACATGGTTTATATTAATAATTTAATTAATGTGTTGTTATACTATTTATGATAATATTTTATTTTATAGTTCTTATCCCTTCATGCTACAATCAAAATCTTATTCAAAGCGCATTAAAATATCAATTGAAAAAAAGAATGAAATTGTAGAAACATGAGATGGGTATTTGTACAACCAATATTTCAAGAGATTTTAATTTACCGAAATCAATGGTTAGCACAATTTTAAAAAACAAAGATTTAATTAAAGTAGCCGATGTTGCAAAGGGAGTGAATGTCTTGACAAAACAAAGACCGCAAATAATAGAGGAGGTAGAGAAATTATTATTAATTTGGATAAATCAAAAACAGCTTTGTGGTGATAGTATTAGTGAATTGATAACACATTAAAAAACTAACCAATGATAAATTATAAGACAGAAGACCTTTAAATGCTTTTGTGTGAGAAGCAGGGTGTGTTTAAAAAGGATATATTATTTGAGGCTGAACAAGAAGAATATATCACAAGTGCTACCATCAAAGACATTTGCAATAATTGGACCGAAGTACTTAAATTCGTTGAAAAGTAGTTGAAGAAAAGTACCCTTTCCAGTAGTAAATTGTTTTGACCTAAATAAAACTGTTTCTTTTTAAAACCTATGATTTATAAAACTATATAACATTACGATATTTTTGACACAATAAATTAAAAATAATTTATAGCAAAACCTCGGTTTGCGAACGCTAAAGTTTAAAAAAATTCAGTTTACGAACAAAGAATCATAAATTGGAACCAATTAATTGCATTTCCATACAATTTCTATTGTAATTGATGCTCCGGTTAACGAACATTTCGGTTTACAAACACAATCTTGGAATGGATTAAGTTCCCAAAAACCGAGGTACCACTATATATATACGGTTTGACAATACGCTAACGTTCAAATAACTTAAGATTATGTGTTGGCTTGTAAATGTAATATGAAGGAATAGATCCTCATACAACAGTACCATGAATCTGACTGTATTTCACTTATAAGTATGCATGTAAGCATCAAGAAATGCTCTCTTTTTTCTGCATTGTATTAGATTAAATTTGGAAATAATGTACATAGCTTTTAGTTGTTAACATGCTATACAAAAGGATTCAAATCGTCTTCTCAGTTTTCCTCGTTCAAGCGATTGACATTACGAGTTGATTTCACAATGACATTGAAATCATGACTAAATTTCTTTACGAAAATTTTTTTCATTAATATTGTTAGATGTTGTGAAATCAACTTCAAAATCGTTAGTCTTTAAAGTCCAAAATTTATTCAAATCCAATTTTATATCTTCCGTATTTCCGAATATTTAAACCAAATTAACAACGGCATTTATTTTTATTTTAAAATTTAATTCTCGCAACTAAAATATAACAAAATACTTATTTTATTTAATAATTAGTATAATAATTTTTAATTGAACTTTTTAAAATATTTTTATCTAATTTATTAAAACTTAATTTAAATCTCATTTTTAATTTTAATCATTTTAAAAACTTAATTCCGTTGATAATTGTGCCCAAATATCCTCACAAATATAAAATATTTCTGAAGACAAATGATATTATGCAACATTTATGTAAATTTATTTAATTCAAAAAATCGACTTGATACGATTAGTGGAAATCAGCGAGCAAAAACACATTAACTGCTCAGAATTCAAATGTGGACTTAACAGGAATTCCAATGCACGAACGGGCAGTGTTGTGAAGTTAAAACTAAATATTTTGAATATCTAACTTTTATTTATTTACAGATATAAAAAACAAATATATTAATTCATGTAAGAATGTTAATATATATATGTAAAATTCACTTCATTTACTACTCGATCTAGTATATGATTTCATTTTGCATAACAATCAAGTTTGTATAGTTTACGTCATTCGCGTTTGCTGGAAACAATTTTTACTTTTATATTTGATTTTTTTCGCGGAACATTTGAAGCGACTTTATGAAAGCTATAACGAAAATGAAATGCATTTTAAATAAGTATTGGAATAGATAATTTAAAATAAATTTTAAATAATTATAAAAAATATTTATTAAATTCAAAAAAAAAATGTTAAATTAGTTAAATAAAATAATTATTGACTTAATTTTTTTTACATAAAATAGAATGTATGCTGCATTTGTATTTGTTTAGGCAGAAATAATTCACATTTTTTAAAATAACTGTGTTTCTATTATTAGCAAAATTATTCGGCCATGATGGGGTAGTTGTTGCTATTGGATTCTTAAAGAATTGTTTAAAACTTGCTTTGAAAAATTTTGTTACTGAACCTACAGCTTTCGAACCAAACCCAGCCGAAGCAAATGGCTGGCAAAAATTAATCATAGCAGTAACGGACGCGATTTGGGCCTGTATTATAGGCTGTTACGCAACGGAGCACCTATTTCTTGATCAAAATGGAGCATTTATGATTTTGGATATGCTTGAGGTGAGGAGATAGACACATCTTTATTAATATCAATTGGATTTTACTATTGTTTAGATTTTACCAAGTGAATTATATCCTCAAATTCTCGGTTGTTTAGTCGATCTTAGTGAAAATGCTAAAGCTCTCAACCATTTAAGTACATGGAGAGGAACAATTCTCAAAGATAATAAGCAGCATCTTATATCAAGCAAAGATACTCAAGTTCAAGCAAATATAGCACATTTACTATGTAGAATTTGGAGAGAAGAGGAACTTAGGATTGAAGTAGAAAGAGGAGAATATTCCACATTATTAGGTCCGTGAGCTATCAATTTTTAATTTTAACGTCATATTTAACTTGCAGATGTAAATTATCCTTTAATGGGCTCCGAACAGAAATTAGAAGTTTCAGACGGATATTTAGAGGCCAATCAACTCAGTCGATCAATTTTAGAAATAAATGAAAGTTTAAGAGCCAACTTATATTCGCTCTTTTCGCGATTAGGATATCTAGATCATCCCGGACTAAAAATTGATGACCATATCACCTTAACAATCATTGAAAGTTATTTGGAGTTTAAAGTCAATTAATTGATAATTGTTATTTCGAAATTTAGTGCTCTTTTAATTGCAGATGGGAGAAGTTTGGACGGAAATTCAGAAGGAGCTAGAGGGTGAACATATTAGACCGATCTCTCCCGACGTGGAAGCATTGGAATGGATATCTCGATGCATTGAACAAGAAGGGGTTAGAGTGAGTAAAATACAAGAAGAATTAATTGATGCGATGAAATCTCAAGACAAAATGGAAGAACTAGAATTTTATAATCAAGTTGGTTTATGTCATTAATTATTTTATTTAAAACCAACTTAAAAGTTCTGTGAATTTCATGATGAATTGGAATGCCTATCGCAACACTACTAACAACATTTCAATAGTTCTGCACAATTGATCTGGTTGCAATTTTTCAAAAAATGTTTCTTCAATTTCATTGGTTAATCTGAACTTTGACTTTCCGAATTCAATAACTGCCGCGCCATTGGCTAACTTAAACGATCTCTATTGCATTTTTTTTTAGTTTTCTTTACACATGTTTGATTTATGCAGACTATTAATTGCAACTTGCATCTGAGTCCGGAGTATGATGAGCTAATTTGACGAGAGAAAAGTTTCCATTGCCAATAACTGATTTGGTTGATCATGTTGATTTATGTAACTTTGGAATTCCGTTATGGCTTCAAATCAGGACGGAATCAGTCCATTGAATTCATTGTATTTCGGTAGCATGTTAGATCTTTTGATCCTTTAGAGCTTTGTTACGAGGAATAAATTGATTCAAAGTTGATATTAATTTATAAAATTCAATTCTTGTAAATTTTAATTTCAGACTATTATATTTGACAAAAACTCAAATCCTTTTCTTTTCAAACCATTGATTATTTACTGCAATATTTAAACACAATCATAATAAAATGTTTAAATATTTTAAATACAGTTCCAAATCTAAATACCAATATACAAATTCAATATAAAATTTAATAGACAGTTTTAATATATAAATCTTAACTTAATTCTAAAATTTAGAATCTAAACTAAAATCAAAAATTTATTTTCAACTCATTTCACATAAAAAAAATAAAAATTCATAATAAATTCAAACAAGACATCAAAATTTTTATTATTTTTCCAATAAATCTTTGTGTTAATTTGTTTCTGACATGAATTGAGTTCTGGAAATAACAAATTAACTTCAAACTATTTCTCATCCCAAATCAGTTGACTTTTGTTGTTTTCTTTAAATTATATTTAGAGATTTTTGATTTCAATTTTGACCTTCATCAAAGTAATCAAAACAATTTTACAATATTAAAATAAATAAATAATAATAATAATTTTAACTAAAAGATTTCTGATGGCAATATTCTTTGGACAAATAAAAATAATTAACCGAATAACAATTGATCAATGGTAGAAAAATAAAATATGAAAAAATTGTTTATATCTTACCTGAATTATTTATCGTTTAATATTATTGATAATATTTTTAAAAATAATTTTGATTTATTTAAAAACATAGTTAGTTTGCTAAAAAATAATTAAAAATCATTTAAAAAATTAATATTTCGCACTATCGAACATTTAAATCAGTGGTTCTTAACAGGTGTTCCGTAGAATTAACTGAAGTGTTCCGCCAAATTTAGGTATTCAGAAATATATGCTATTTCAGAATTCAATTTAGTTTCATTTTCCCATTAAAATGTTTTAAAATTTAAATTTTATGAGTACTTTTACAAAAACTTTCTCATGATGTGGGATCTTCTTCTCTTTCCGCAACATCAACCATAACGTTTAGGTAGTTATTGCGCTTCGATCAAATCTTGCACCTTCGTTCTTCGGTACTTAGTTCAAAGGACCACAGGTGTTCTGCCAAAAACTTTGAGATAACAAAGTGTTCCTTCATTTCCAAAAGATTAAGAATTAAATAGATGCATTTGGTATAAAATACTCATTTATACTACTTTTAAATTAATTTTTTTTCCTTTTACAATGTTTAAAATAAAAATAAGTTTTTATTTTGTTCCAAAACTATGTTTTTTATAGAATTTAGACCAATTATTATCAAACTACGAGAGAAAAAGTATTTAAATAATACATACAAAATCATTTTATCCTATGGAAGAGTAGGTGACTAAGAAAGTTTAGAAAGTTCTTATATTTAAAGTCTTTCTAAATATTTTTTATTAAAGTTAGTACACTTTCCCATGCGTGGGAAAAGGTTACTAAAAGTTTCTTGTCAATGAAAGAGGATATTCTTATTTTTTTCAGAGTTTTCCATAATTAAGGGAAACTGTTCAAAATTACATGATGCCAGATTAGAATCGAAGTGTTTATTCACAAGAATTATATATATATATATATATATATATATATATATATATATATATATATCACATAAATATAAATATTTAACTGAGGCTCATTTATAGCTGCGAGAAAATCATAGACAAAAAGAAAAAAATATTCAACATTTTCAAGAATTCATTGAAAGAACATCAAATTATGAGAAACTGAAGATGGCCAAACACAACCAATCCATCAACATCGATGCTTCAAGAATAACCACAAAGAACCAAGATAAATCAACAGTGTTCCACAAAACAGATATTGACAACATCAATGTCACGGTATCATTTAAGCAAATTTGTAATTTTAAATTAATTTTAATTAAATTAGAAATTTTGCGCTGAAACGATACATATCAACTCTACTCCCATTCAAATTTTGGGTGGCACCCAAGGAGCAATGGAGAAATTTGGAATTCTCCATTCTGACAGTCTGAGATAAATAATTCAAACAGTTTTTCAAGCGTGAACAAAAAATAATGAAATCAATTAAAATTTTTTATTTATATTTTAATACAACAATATATTCTTACATAAATCGACAGTTTTTTGAACTCCATTCTATTCTGAAATAAATAAATAAAACTATAACAAATTCAAAAAATAATGTTTTAAAGTTCTGGTATTATTTAAACAATGACTGAAGATAAAGAATTGGAAAACACAAAATCTTTGAAATATAATTCGATATACAGCAGTGGAGTCCAAACTTTTCCAGGCGGTAAATTTAGAAATAATTTCATTTTGGCGGCTTATTTAAAATATTTAAAACTTAAAATAATATTCAATTTGGATAATTAAATTTTTAGTTAATTATTTTTTATTCAATTATTCTTGCAAAAATTTTAATGGGAAGATTTATTATTGGACTTGAAAAAATCATTTTAAAAAAATTTAAACTTCTGAAATTTGATTACGGAGCCCAGTTTGGACAACACTGAGCTAAATGGCCATTTATTGTTAAAAAGTGAATACAAAATGCTTAAAAAAAGAATGTAATGTATAAAATAAAATCTTAATAAATTATTTCAAAAAGTTTTAAATTAAGTTTCATTAAAGATTATTTTTATTAATTTTTAAAACCAATGTATTATTCAATTTTGACTTTAACCTAAGTGTTTCAAGAAATTTGGTAGATATTTGTTTAAAAAAATCAGATTTTAAAATTTTAAAATTTTTTGTTGATAAATAAAGTATATTTAGAATTATTCATTTTTTAACTTCATCTGACAACTAATGCTGTCAACAGGTATCCAGATACCTCGCATTAGCACATAGCCGGGCAATCTAATTACCGGAGGGTACCCATTGTTTTCTCCAAAATAACTTACTCAACTGAACTCGATGCAAATATCTTTGCTGGTAAATAAAATTAAAATCATATTAGCCTTCTGTATTTTTCTGCTTCAGCTAAGTCAAGTTCCGTTAGTTTTAGTTTAATATTTAATAGGACCTATGAGGACATTAAAATGCACACTGGAATTACTAAAATGTTTTTTAAAATAAGAATATTTTTTGTGCATGTAAAATTTTAAAGACAATTAAATTAAAGATAAATTTTATTTATTTACTATGATTTTTATTGAATTTTAAAAGTTCTGGATTTATACAAAAGCAAGACGAGACATATTAAAATAAAAAAAACCTATATATATATTTTGATAGACTAACTGTCATCCTTAGATATAATCAAAATTCAGACTATATCGATTTAAATTGCTTTTTTTCAAAGAAATTAATTCAATAATTTTTTTATTTCAAAAATTTATAAACTTTATTACCTAAATCTCAAGTTTTTAAATTTATATTACAAAATTTATAAAAATCGAAATGTTAACGATTTTAATTAATTTTCAATAATATATTTTACTTTCAAACACAAAAATATTTTATATTTATTTTCATCATGCACCATAAATTTTCGTTCACTAATATTAATTAATTCCATCAGTTGATAGTCATCAAGAACTTGAGAATGGAAATGACGGGTTGTCATTCCAATGTATGTGACATTGCATCCTTGACATATATATTTATAACCAAGATCTGATTATCATCTAAGCAAAACTTGAAATCTACCAATAAGCATGATGACAATCTTATATTGCAAAATACAAACCCAAAAACAAACCTCACTATTTATATCAGACAAAGCTAATTCAATCATCGATAGTTTTTCATTTATTGAATTTCTACATATCTTCCCAAATTCCAAAACCTTTCGTTAATAATAACAATTCGCCTAAATTTTTTTAAGTTATTAGACATTTTGTGAATAACCTTTTTCATATGGTGGGAATAATTTCTTAAATTACCGTAATTGGACTTCTTGAGCTCTTCATTGACTTCTTGATAAATAGCAGCATGTGAAATATTAAAAGAAATTAAAAAGAGGAGACTTTCTTAGCTAATTTCTGATTTTGACAAAAACACTTTTAATAACTTCAATTTTTTACTTTTTATCGGCAATTTATATAAGTAAACTAAATTTAAGAGGTAAACCTACATATTTTGATGGTTTCTTCTATGGAAGCATCAGAAATGACTTCAAAAAATTCATAATTTATTTTTTAGGTTTAAAAATTTTTGGGGCAATTTATTAGTATTTTTTACTATAGAAATTTTGTGAACCGAGATTGTGTGCATGTATTTATTTTTCTTCTCGTCTAAAATGTTTTTATCCTCCTTTAGTATAATGTCCAATCTAATGTTCCAGGTCTTATCTAATATCATTTTTGACTGTAAAACACATACATTTATTATATTTTAGTTTTTGGATTTATTATTAAAGGTGTTTTATAATACCCATTTAGGTTCAATTTAATGTCTTTTGGTTTAATAATAATAATTATGAAATTGAATACAAATTAATTGTAGATTTATTAGTTGTCAAGCAATATCCTATCCGAGATTTTAATTCGCTAAAATCATAGATTCTTTAAGGAGTCGCAAAATTTTAAAATATAAGGCAATAAATTTCATAAGTCTTTTCCAAAATCTTACGTTTGATTTAGACTTTTTCATGGTCTACAAAATCCGGTGGAATGTCATCGTTTATTGGGCCAAACTTTTCAGCCTTCCAACGAATCTTTGGCTCTTCTTCGTCTTCTTCTTTCTAATAAATAAAATTTTAAATAATTGCTTTATTAATTAAAAACATGAAAATCTAAAGTATTAAAAGTTAATTATTAAAAGATGGAATAAAGAGAAAAATAAATAAATTTACAAAAATATTGGTTCTGGTGTAAATAGTAGCAATATGTTTATATAAAGAATTTTTATGTAATAAAAATTTTATGTAATAAATAAAAACTGTATTTGTAAGTTGTTCAATGTTTTGACTCTTAACAAATTCAATTTTCTCAGTTTTAGAATATTTTTTTGTTTCACAAAGTATTTCAGAGATTTCGTTAGTCTTGGATCTTCTCCACGTTTTACTTCAGCCTTCTGTGTTTTTTTATTAAAAATATTTTTTTATAAAATGTAATATACCTAAACCAATTAATTTTACTAAAATATGCAAAATTTTAAATTTTGAATTAGATTTTTGTAAATCCGTTCGAATTGACAACCACAAAAGGTTTATTTCATGCAAATCATATATGAATACCTAAATTACTGCAACGTAATATATTGGAATACTCATGACAATGCCCACATATGACGTAATAGATTTGCCTTCCCCGCATACATATTAGAAGATTTAGACGATCATTGCGCAACATCATTACAATTATAATACGTTATTCTCCTACTTGACAATATTTAACCCTTTGACTACGAAAGTCGAATATATTCGATCTGCCTTCTACCTTTTCTGACTACAAAATCTGATTTAAATTTAAGCTTTTTCCATCTATGTTAATATTTTCAGTTGTAGAATTGTAATCTCTATCTCAGAAAAATTACTTCCATCAAGATCAACTTATTTTTTACCGGAGATTTGACAACTTTCAGAAAATTCAATGGAATTATACATCGTAATCAAAAGATTAATAATCGCCTTTACATATTATTGTGAAGTTTTAATCATTGACAAAACAGGTCTCATGACAGAAGGAAAATCATATAATTTAGGAGGTAGTGATCCACGAGGCCGTATTGAATGGACAAAATAATATTTATATAATTTTGCTTAATTATGTCATAAAGTAACTATATTTTAAAAGGTTTCGTTTCAAAGGTGGCAGTTTGCCATTTATTATTTAGGTATTATAAAATTGTAGAAATAATAACTCCTGATTGAGAACAACCAAACCAATACGCTTATCAAATTTACATGTAATAATATTTTTCTTTGATAAATCTTTTAATTTATTTAAGGAATTAATATTTTGTTTCCTATTATTATTCAACTCATCATTGGTGTGAGAATGATATTCAATTAATTAATTAAAGTAAATAAATAAATAAATATTTTTAACTATCTAATGAATAACAAATTAATTTAAAATTGTTTTAGTGTATGTTTTTGTTTGATGCGGCTTGTTTAATTCCTTATTGATACTTATCTATATTGAAAGATTCGGAATTTATTGTTTGAATAATATTCTCGAATATTAGAATTTTTGAATTACTAAAATTTAATAGTTAATTTATTTAACTTACCATTTGATGGATACAATCAGTACCAAAAGTAATGCAGCTAATAATTGGGATTCACATTTAGTATGTTTTGTAAATAATTGTAATGGATATCCTTATATCTATAAAGAGTTTATGTTATTACAAATTTCAAATCTGAGAAGAACTTTTAAATTTATCAATTCTATTTCTTATACTATGATGAGGGTCAAACATAAAAATGCACTTTTCATCTCGTGTCAAAGAAATATCACCTCAATTCAACACAGTCTTCTCAACCTTAAACAGAGAGTGTAGTGCCTGTAATATTTAGTTTTAATTAATTTCATTAAATTTTAATTAAAAATTACAAATGCGTTATTAAAAATAGCACATTTAATTATTGTTTAAATATTAATATTGAATCGACAATATTTTTCTATTTGAAACTTCACAAGCAAATAACAAAATTCTATAATCATCCTTCTATGAATTACTACATTAAAATTCAATCAGTTAAATTACTGATTATTATAATGATCGTTTCCGCGTATTTCTGTCTCCTCAAATCTAGATCAATTCAAATTCGAAACAGTTGGAATTTATTCAGAAGAACTAAAAAATCCTGATATCAAATGCTTGGAGATCAACCGGCAAAGAATACAATTATCATTTGTTAAAATCGTCTTATCCAATGTATTCACAATATATGTTTCGTTCTTATTTTGTGTTCCTACAGAGAGACGCCGAGCAATTTTTTCTAATTTTTAAATTGCAGAATCAGCTTTAGAAATCAACTACACGTCGATTTTAAAGAGAAAAATTGAAAATCACCAAGTACCTCGTATAAGACCAATTACTCACTGAAAGTTGCTTAACAATATAAAGAAATTACTAAACAAATTAAATATAAAATACTATACTTATATGTTTTGATTTCATATATCATTTTAACTGCAATACGTGCAATGTCACATACACTGGAGAAACTGTACGTCATTTTTGTACAAAAGTTTGAGAGCATGCTCTATTGAGTGGAAACAGTAATACATACAAGTTAAAAATAGACATTTCAAATTTTAATACGTTGTTTAAGGTAAGGGTGGCCAACTCGCAGCTCAACTTGATCATTTTCCCGCCCTTAGAGTTATGATGCATTTCCAAAGTTGCACAAGATCATTTGGGTTGCCAACTCTGATTTAAGGGTTTTAAAAACTACTGGGTTAGGGTTAGGGAATATATCATTTCAAAACCATAGTACAAAACCCACTATTCTCATGTATTTTGAGTGTTTAATTAATATAATTAAGATAAATTTTATTGGATTCTGTAAATATAATTAACAATGATTGTTTTCACACATTCATTCTGAAATCCAGCTAATCACGCCGTTACAAATTCCTATGCATTTCAAAATAGTTTTTGTATTGAAATTTTAGAAATACTTTAAAAAAATAAGCAAAACTAATTTTAATTGAATTTAGCTCAAACAAATTGAGAAAGATTCGATTTAACCAATTTTTTTCTGTTGAACGTTATTGATGCAAAAAAAAAAATTTTCACTCCTAAAGGATCAAACCTGAAAAAACAATTCACGTAACGATACGAACGCTTGTTAGCGGTAGACTGATACAATCTTAACTTTTATTGTGTCATGCATAATGGAGTGGGGGTAAAAATACTAAGTGTTCCAATAATATAACACTGGACAAAAATGGGTTGATTTTAAATCCACCAAATGTGAAACAGTTTGACAATTAAAACAAAAAAATTAAATAATACTTTTCGTCCTTTTTTCATTTCACCATTTTGTTGACAATGAACATGGGGGAAAACGAATTTCCCATTCCGAATAATCTAAAATTATTAATCTAATTATACAAAAATTATCCCTCAAATGACAATCAAAAAAATTAACTTAATGAAAGTGACCTAAAAGACATTTCAGTGATCTTAGACATATACAAGACAGCAGTGAATATAAAAAGAATCTGTTTACTGGAATGATAGATGCCTAGAGACGCGGTGGGCCCAGAAATATACTGTTTTGGTCATCAGACCCCGGAACATTTGGATTTGTTGTTCAATGAATATTAGACTATTCAGTCCAGCCAAATAAGAATAATTTTTAAAAAACTTTAAATTTTTCTTTTAACATTTTTATTAACATCTTTGTTTCTCAGAATTCCATTGTGCATTCAACGCACAAAAAATAAATAAAATCTGATTAGTCATCCTCTGCGCAGAAAATATTAAAATTTTAAATTAATTTTAAAAGGCCCGTAAAATTTTTAAAAAATTATTACAATCACATTCAAATCCGCCATATAAAAATCTATGGTAAAATTGAAATTTATCTACTTAAGAATAAATGAATTGCTTAGCAAGTGTTTAAAACAAATTTATTAACCTAAGCTCATGGGTATTTATGGAGTAATTACTTTATTTATTATTAAAACAAAGATTTGAATTTCCAACCGATTTGATTAAAATAAATCAAGAAGAATAAATGAAAATTGAGTTAAAAATATCCTTTATTTAATTTCAGGATTTTCCAGAAATTCAAATTTGTTTTGGACAATCACAGAATTATTCCGGTGGCCATGATTGAGTTTATTTTCTGCCAAATTATTTCTCTGATGCATTTATCCAAGAATATTTTGGATTATTTTTAAACAATATAGTATTTTTGTTAATTTCATAAAACTTTCCATTTCCACACAAATTATTTACTTTTTAAAACAATTCTTTTCGAGATATATAAGAATCAAAATGCATAAATCGAGGGATAGGTATATATATATATATATATATGTAATTGATAATTGTTACTTTATTATTGCTATTATTGCTATTATTGTTATTATTTTAATTAAATATTTAAGATATTTTTGCGTCATCTTATTACTATTATTATTATTATAATTTATTATTATTATTAATATTATTATTATTATTATTATTTATTATTATTATTATAATTTATTAATATTATTATTATTATTATTATTATTATTAATAATATTATTATTAATAATAATATTATTTTTATTATAAACTTCAAAAATACTTTTTTTTGTCGATGGCGAAATCATTTATATAAACATCAATTTAATAAATAACTGTGTAAGCAATTCAAGTGAAAAAGGCTGTGTCGAAAATTCGTGAATACCATAAATAAATCTGATTTATAGTCAAATTTTGTAGAAAATACAATGTCTTTTATAAATAAAATGAAATCAGAGGTGAAAAAAGAAAAAACTCCTTGTATTATCCTTTATAATTGTTTTTAATTAGCCATCGGGTAATCCTTCTATCACAAATTATAAATTTTGCGTGACGGCTATAGCTGCTTTGTCCGTCAACGAGTCAACATTAAAAAATTAAAATTCTTTAAAAAACTATAAATTTTAATTTACCATTTACCAATAATATTTGTCATTTTTGAGGGTAATTATGAAACCTGGTAAAGCACGAGCTATCACAGTTTTACTCAAACTCGACTCGAGGCAACAGTCAAGTATCAAACGCAATGGAATAAATCTTTATCTATTTATGAAACGAAACTTAGTTGTTTATATCTGTCGTCCATAATTTTTAATATTATCTTTCGTAAATATGTCTAAGAGTAAAATCTAAAAAATATTACTAGATTTGGAAAATTCAATTCAGAAAATGAAATCAAGGTCATTTTACGATTTTCCAAGGCATAAGATTATTGATTATTTTTTATCTTTTTTTTTATCATTATTCTATTTTGATTTTCAATTTACTTTATTCATAAATAAACTTGACATTTATAATAAAATAATTAAAATAATAAACTCTGTTAATAATAATTTTCTTTAGATTGTCTTACTTTATTATCTTTCCAATAACCAACATATTTATGATTAGCATGAATAATTTGACCATATCCTTCCATACTTCCATTATTCCACACTCCTTCATATTTGCTTGCGTTAACAGCATAAAAATATGTCCCTTGACCGTGTCTTTTGGCATCCCTCCATTCGCCATCATAATAATCTCCATTAATATATGAATAAACCCCCTTTCCATTTCTTTCATCATTTGCCCATTCCCCTAAAAAAACTAATAATTATTAATTTTATTAATTTAATTTATTGAACCCTCATATTTGCTCCCATCTAAATAATAAAATAATCCTTTGCCACTTTTTATGTTTTCTACATAATCCCCTATGTATCGAGCCCCATTCTTGAATCTAAATGATAATAATATTAGTAATATAATAAAAATAAATAAATCACATATAAGTTCCATATCCGTGTCTTTTTCCATTCTGGTAAAATCCTTCGTAAACATCACCATTAGGCAATCTAGCCTTTCCGAATCCATGTCGCTCTTTTTTCTCATTTCTTTCTCCAACATAAGTCTATTATTTTTTTAAAGATTTAACCTAAATTTTAAAAGTAAATTAAAATATTTACTCCTAAGTTAATGAATCCCTCCTCTTCCATATTCTCATCTTCAGCGTCTGACATTTTTAAGGCTTCGTTAGTATTTTGAGGTTAATTAATATGGTTAATTTAAGTCAATATAATATAATTATTTTCGGATTTTTAAAGCCGTATGAATCAATAATAATTACATTTAAATAATAGAAATAATTTGTAAAAATTTTATAATATAATCACTTCCTTACGTGAGAAAAGCTACAGCTGGCTTCAAGGAACAAATTCATTTATAATACACCAAATAGCATTTAATATGCATTTAATTGATAATATAATATTAATAAAAATTACCTATAATAAATATGTATGTGTTAACCAAAACTGACATTGAATAAGCTCTACACTATAGTTCAGTGGTTCTTAACCTTTTTAGGTGACGGTACCAAAAAATTTCTAGGCACACTTATATAATTTTATTAAATGCATTTTTACATAACAAACATTTCGTTGTAAAGTTGTGAAAAGTAAAAAAATAATGTAGTGGTAACATTTGATAAAAAACAACAGTTTATTTATGTGAATTTTGAACAGAGAGAAATTCAATTTTTCTATTCGAATTTTATTTGAGATTTTTCAAATTTTAATTTATCATTCTTAGTTTATGTCCTGACATATTTTTTCAATATTTGGTGTGCTGTAAGCTTTAATGTTTGCATACCATTGCAATAATGTATATATTACATAACGGACAATTCCCGGAATCAGAGATGAACAAGAGAGGCAATCGTCCAACAATTTTTACACTATTTATTGGAAAGAAATTACCTGATTGTGCTGAAAGAAATTATTATGCTAAATTAGAACAAGTGAAATCGTATTTAGAAAATGGTTACAATGTCCAAATTTCAATTCTAGCAATAATAAGATTTCTAAATAAGAATTTGATTACATTCAAAAGTACCAAACCTTGCGTGAATAAAGACATTCTGATAGGATTTTGGATATTTTTAAAGCATATGTTTAACTTCTACTTGAGAAAGGTTGGTGGAACAATATATCTATTTATATGAGTAGTAGTACAATATGTCCGGACAAAACCAAAGAGAAAGGAGGATAGCTTAAATAAATCTGATACATTGGCAAATTTGGTAGAAAATATATTGTCACTTATAAAAAAGTCAGAGGGGAAAAACACAAAAAAAGTCCTTTTAAAATTTATTTTGTTTAAATATTTAATTTACCTTAAACGGCAGTTATTTAAAATAACTTCAAAAAATAAAACATATAATAATTTAAAACTTATTAAAAAATTTATTAAATTTATTTACAATTATTTACAAATTTATATGTTAAAATCTTTTTACATCAAATCTTTAATTATATACTTAAAATTTAACTTACAAAATATTTAACTTTAAAAATTGCATTCAGAGATTGCTTATAAAAATGCTAAAATGTATTAAATCTGTTATGAAATTTTTTTACTCTGTTTAAAAATTTCATGAGGGATTTAATACATTTTAGCATTTTTGAAAAACTTAAATATTACTCATATAAGCAATCTGAATGCAATAACAATGCATTATTTTGATTGGTTGATGTATGTGTAATAGGCTTTATATATGAATTTTGCAGTACCATGTAGGAAGGACGCTGTTGTTTAACTGATAAAGTGAAGTAAATACATACACTGGTTTTCAATTTATCATAATAGACAACATCTTTAACGAATCTATATATTCAATGTCTTGTCATCAGTGACCCACCTTATCACACCAATTTTATTTAACCTCATTAAAATCCCCTATTATAGCATAACTTATTCTGGTAGAAACACCACAACAGCAGTAACAATACCTCAGTAACTAATGTGGGGTGGTTTGATACCCATCATTGATCCTTAAATCAGGCGTGATATTAAACTTTTCACCATCATAACCCGTAATATCAAACCTAAATCATGCTTAAAGATCATATAACAACTTTAAATACCATTTGATCCTAATCCTATATCTCTTCCTAATTTTAATAAAATTATTGCATTAGACCTGAATTTATTTACTCGGCAACAATTATGGTTAATGGTATTATACAAATTACCACTTAAATTAAACGGTATATATCAAACTAAAGCAAATA
This sequence comes from Schmidtea mediterranea, assembly GCA_022537955.1. Classification (NCBI taxonomy): domain Eukaryota; kingdom Metazoa; phylum Platyhelminthes; order Tricladida; family Dugesiidae; genus Schmidtea; species Schmidtea mediterranea. The sequence continues at coordinate 91,456,906 of CM039679.1, forward strand.
TTTTCAAGCTAAATACAAATTAGTAATTAATCTAAATTAGTAACTTAAATTATAAACTTTATATTAAAATAAATTTTTAGTCAAATTAGAAATCTAAACCATTAATTATCATTTATAAAAGACATCGTATTTTCTACAAAATTTGACTATGAATCAGATTTATTTATGGTGTTGGGCCAGAACGTAAACGGCCTTGAGAAATGTTTTAATGGATCAGTAACACACATGCAAACATAACATGCAAATTTAAATAAACCTGGAAACATCAATTAAATCCTATAAAATATGAGAAAATAAGAGAATTAAATATAAATTAATAAACAAAAAAATAAATTAAAATAATAACAAAACGCACCAAGATTCGCACGATACCTACACAAACACAACAAGAAAACACAACAAATTCGACAAAATTGGAAAAATTAATAAAAGTTCATTAAAGAGAAAATTAAATCGGAAAATTTGAATTAGTAATAATTCAATAAAAATTCTAAATAAAAAATTATAAAAATAAATCAAAAAATATTAAAATCAAAGAATAGAATTTGCTAGAAAATAACAAGGTCGAATTTTGTTTTACTGCATCAAATTTCACATGCAAGAAAAATAGGTATAAATACTGATCCATTTTCACATTTAACTTAACCAAAAACCATTTTAACCATTTTTGAACCAGTTTTGAAAATTGTTTAAAAACTATTTTTACCACCATTTCTTAGGTGAGATTTAGCTTTATGTGGAACCCTCTTTCCACGTCGCGTCCATAGCATCTCTGTAGAGCTCTGCTTGGCGCCGACGTGGGGAGAGAGGTATTTTGTTTATTTTGATGCAATATTATGCTATTTGTTATTTTTGGTCAATGGATGGTAATTTATGGTTAATTGTTATATAATTAATAAATATTATTGATAATAATAACGTGTTTTATATGCTTAATAGTTAAATAATTTTGTCGAAATTTTTCCGGCCCACAGCCAACACATAACGCAAGAAAGCAAAATCTACATAGTACAGATGCATGTAAGTGCGTGGAAAATCGCCAATGATATGTACCCGTGAAGACTCAGCGTGCGCAACGCAGCGGTCGTAACGTCAATATTTATCCCTATAGCTGAAGCGAGAAGTAAGGAAGAAGTCTCTGGCTACTTCCTCGTTTCTCAATTCTGTAAAATCGACCTAAAATTATATTACATACGGCTCAAAATTATCACACCGAGTAGTCCAGTGGGCACTCAGTAAATATAATATAAACATAAAATGCGCCTAAGGCCTATTAAAGGGAAAGGGTACGGGAGTAAATTACATTAAAATCGTTGATATAGCTAACTGAAATCTATAATTTAATTGTAAAAATTAGTGGATAAATAATTCTCCTAAATCAGATTAATAATTGTTGACTAAAGATAAATAACTCGTTGTTTAAGCTGAATTTGTTTCATTATGATTAAACTTAAAAGAATTTTGCATAATCATACATACTTTACAGAGAAATAAACTCAATTAAATGATTAAAGTTAACGTAGGTTAAATAAAATTTCCGTATATTAGTCTATTGCTTAAATCATATAAATTCCTTAATTAATAATAACATGTTAATTGAATTAAGAGACGACGTCAAATTAACCGAGCCCTTCCGCGGTTATAACTAAAACGAGTTGCATAAAAGTAAAATAGTTTACCTAGTGGAGATCAAATAAACCTCGAATAAGAATAAAGTAGAACTAGATTCATGGATTTACTAGTATGATGTTAATATTAAAGTAGTTTCATAGAATTAAAGTAAAGGTTGAATAAATTAGTTGAAATAACGATGTTAATATTAAAGTAGTTTCATAGAATTAAAGTAAAGGTTGAATAAATTAGTTGAAATAACGATGTTAATATTAAAGTAGTTTCGTAGAATAGAAGCAAAGGTTGACTAAATTAATTGAAATAAAAATATGAGGAAACCGAGTAATGAAACCGAACTAAGTTATTACAACCGTCCCTAAATCCAAACTGGAATAATTTATAGGTTTGTGATAAAGTTTTCTTAAATGAAACAAATTCAGAGACAAAAAATAAAACGTATCCAGATGAAATACATGAATTATTATTTAAGCTAAATTAATATCATTATAAGAATCAATGTTTGAAAGGAGAGAAAAATTTTATTTTAATATTACACAAACTGTGAACTCACGAGAAAGCTTCATATCGTTTTGGTTCTTCGAATACATAAAAATCCACAAAGCGAAAATATTGCAATAGCATAAAATTCATCCACCGGAAGGTTTCAAACGTAATACACCGTTTTCCTTAAAAATGGTGATAAGATATGTTCAGATTAATCTATATAATAACTTACCCGAATAATTTTAGATGAATTTGCCAATCGATAATCCTGAAAATGAAGTGTTATAAATCACCGGATGTAAATAAACTAACTCACTTCCTTTCGACCACTTAATCCGTAACGTCAAGATCCGCCGGAAATCACATGCAATCGGCAGACAACCGTCTACGCTTCGTCAATTCATCCGTTCGACATCCGTTCTCGCCCTTAACTGTTCAGATCACCCACTTGAAAAATTATTCAACGAAATTAACTTCGATATTAAATTTAAAGAATCAATAGACTTTTATCGTAATATATGGTGATAAGATTTATTCGATCAATCAACGATTGGTATTATAGAAAGTCCGAAAATAGAAAAATAAATAAAATAGACAATAACAAGATATAATAACGTTGCATAACACCTAAAATCTCAACCCTATAACTCCTAGAACCTAATATGCCTAATCGAATGAATATCAAGTTGATTCATGGACTTACCACCCGTGCATTATTAATTTTACTAGCATAAGCCACCCGTTGCGAAAGAATCCCGACCACATAACAATTACCAGAACTCGCTAAGATTAAATTGGATGACACCCTAATATGGACCCTATTTATTTTGTTAACAACTTAACATGGTGAATTAAGCGGAGATAATAATAAAAACGTTTAGATATGTCACCCGAACGAAGCATCAGTCGAAGTGCAGGCCAACAGGGACAGACAAGAGTTCAACCAACCAAGAGAACCTTCGATCAGATACAACAACAGTGGCCGTATCCAACTACCTGGAGGATATTAGGCTTAGAGAAGGATCCCTGCGGTCTCTCGGGACAGCAATACCCAGCTGCAGAGACCTACCTGAATGCGCAAGATCTCCTCACCCAATGGGAAAGGGTGCAGGAGCAGGTAGATTCACAGGTGGTTAAGGCGAGGATGTATCTCGCAAACGTGGTAGAAGACATCCTCGCCGGGCGGATTGCAGTCGCCTATCCACCTCGCCCAGTCCGTGATACCCGACGGCCATATACCGTGGAGGCTCTCAAACGAAGCCTGAAGAGATATTGCCCCGACGAATGAACGAACAGTGATAACTTGATGTAACGACTGATTTAAAATATTAGAAATTTGTGTGTTATTTTTTTTCTTCGTATAGTCAGAATTATTCGTGGTTTTGTTTAATGAAATAAATGATTATTTAACTTGATCAATAATAAATTAAAATGATCTATTTGATTATAGCGACGTCTTCCCTAAGAATCTTACAGACTGAATTGGACCACACGAGACAGGCAAATGCGGAATTACTCGCCCAGATTATTCAATTAATCCGCGAAACGCAACAGATAAAAGCCACATGGACGGATCCCGCAAAGACGAAAGCGGTCTACCACCGACTCACGGCGGCCCAGAAAGGCTGGACAGAGGAGCGGCAGCTCAACCAGAGCCTGCGCACGCAAATTCGGGGACTCGAAGTCGCCTTAGCAGTCTGCCGGGAGGGGGAAGCGGTAACATATCCGCTCGTCTTCGCCCCAACCCAGATGTCGCAGAAGAACACCCAACCAGTGGAACAATCTACCCTTCCAGCAAATAATCGTCGGCCGGGACGTAAGGAACGGGCCCGACGTCGAGCAATCCAGCTTCAGAATCATTAACCTTTAAACATTGCACGTGTTGCTAAATAAATAGAGTAGTCGTGTTCTTAATCAATTTGTTCCGTTGATATATTTATATGCCAAACATTCGCATCATGTTATTCAACCTTAGTTTCATCTCTCCGCAGGCAGATAAGAACCTAATCTCGAATGATCATGAGGGACAGAGCAAAGCGAGCATAGGTCTTCCATCGACAGCTCGTGAACCCGAGGGTTGTCCGAGCAACTATAGTACTAGCACATGGTACTCAATTTTTGCGGACAATCCACCACTTGAACACATTACCAACGTTGCCTAGCAACGGGTGCCAAGTGGCGATGAGAATCATTTTGTATGGCGTTACGAGGGCAACTAAAAGATAAGCAAGATTCGAAACCCTGTAACCCACCATACAAATTTGGGGGCTCAGCCGGGATTGAAGCTTTGTTATTTGGAAAGACCAAAACAATCAAGTTAAGAAACAACAAAGAATTCTGTCAGTACACCCTCAGCCGGGATTGAATGATTTTCTTGTACAACAAGCGAAGGGACATAAAGCATAACTATCTTTTTAACAAAATAGAAAATGTCGGGACGACATTTTACCAAACCCCCGGAGAGACGACAAATGAGAAAGAAGGGAGCTTAATACAGAAAGATAAAAAAACGAGTAACCCGACTACAAAATGAGAAACCACCAAGTACAAAGATTGCAAAATCAAATTGTAAAGATCGATGAGAAAATTGAAACATCAATAAAAGCGATCAACCTGACTGCGAGGTACAAATTTGGGAGCTCATAGAATGGTTATTTTTGCCAAGAACCCAAGGAAATAAAAGCAAAGGCTCAATTTTAAAAGTGGAAATATCGATTGTAAAGATTGACGAGAAATCAATGAAAAACGAACGACCTGACTACAAACCAAGAGAGTAAGCAATAGACGACTAGCCACCAAGCAAACAAACTGATATGAAATTATGTTAAAGTTACATAGATATCAACGCTAGAACATTCAACATTCACCAATACTTGACGACCACAATGACAAGACGCATAAGCAAACAACATATAATTAAAAAGGCAAAAATTCGGGATAAAATGAAATGGGGTAAGTAAGGGGAGTGACGATAAACGAGAAAAAGCAATAGAACCAAACAGAGGAAGTCAGGGATAATAAAATAAATTACAACGAGTAACGATAAAAATAGTAGTCGATAAAATGAATCAAAACATATTAAACTAAGAGTTGAATGAATGAATTTAAAACATACAATTTAGTTAATTAGTATTTAAATTTAATGGGTAATTAAAAGAGATTTAATAATTTTAGAAATGGAACCAACAAAAATAATAGAAAAACTAAAGGGCATCTTAAACATCGAAAACGATAATCTTGAGGAACTAATTAATAAACAGAAATTAATTAAAAGAGCTAAGGAGGATATATCAACGATTTCAAACCTGTACTCCGACGAACATTGCATATTAATAAAATTAATCGATATTGATAAAGACGTGACAACCGAAAGAATATATGAAATCCTATTCATGAGATTGGAGATAACCAAATTTGGGAAAAGTTGGAACAAGCTAATGAAAAAAGTCAAAAACATTGAAGACGAGATTACAACAACAATGAAAGAGCAAACCAAGGCTTATTTGGAATGTTATGCGTGCAAAACAGAGGAAGCACGAGTAATGGTGATACCTTGCGGACACCTGAGTTATTGTCATGGATGCGCACAAGAGTCGCACTGCATGTTATGTCAACGAAAGATAAAGGAAAGACTGTTTACTTTCCATGAATTGTTATGATATGAAATAAATGCGTATTATTCATTATTATTACCAGATGGTGAAATAAATGATTATGTGTAAAATAACGTAAAGTAAATATGCAGTGTTCATAGATAAAATAACCCGACAACGATAAATAAAGGTAATAGACCAAACACATGAAAGCCGAATTAAGGAAATAACTAAAAACACATGCACAGAGACACAAAAATTGGACGGAAAAATTTCGACAACCGAGTTTCCTAGTGTATAATTCTTTTTGTTTTATTGATATTATATTGAGATAAGACGAGGAAAAATGGTTAACCTGAGCTATCTAATGATAGTACGCTCACCCAAGGGAAACCCTGATCAACCCTACTGAGAAAGGAACTGGTAGGCCAAGTCGCGTATGTCAGCAAGTAACCGGCGAGAGATTGATCACCTCTTTTGGGGAGCTTGTTGATGCGATTACCACAAATTTTGAAGGGGGGAGTGAAGAGATAGACCGAGAGGTGAGAGAAAGAGTGTACACGGAACAGAATTAATAGTGTTGAGTAAAGGTACCTAGAGATGATCTTTTTTCCCTAGCTGGTGGTGAGGCACCAGAGGACAGCTACGGACTGTCGTGTTCAGGTTGTTATCAGCCAAGGGACTGATGGCGCTGAGCCGTTCGATACAAAAACCCGGATCACACACCGAGTATCGAACGATTTTTTTTATCGCTGGGAGGAACTCGATACAACAACCCGGATCCCACACCGAGTATCGGGGGCCAAACGGTAGGTGAGATGTGAATTAACCGGTAAATGGTTCATACTCAAAATGTCCTACTAAGGTCAGATAAGGGCGGCCGAATTGAGCCGGGAAATCTGACGGGAGGGGCGGGCAGAGATTAGATAGTTTATTGATAAAATTTTCCGCGCCCAGATTTAATCGCTTCCTTTTCTTTTCACTATTCGGGAAATCAAGTAAACCGCTTTTGGAACTTGATTGAGCGTCTAGGCATTTCCATACTTTTATATTCTCCGAGGTACACAACCCGGATCCCACACCGAGTACTGAGGGAATGTTTTTTTTATTTGCCCAGCGAGGAGTTTGGTACAATAACCCGGATCCCACACCGAGTATCAAATATCCGAATGGCGGTGAGTAAAGCGTAACCGGAAGAATGCGCGGCCAAAAGACGCCATGGCTTGAGAGTCAGTGTGAGGCCTCAAACATACCCAAAAGTCACTGATGAGCTCAAGTACGGTGATTTAAATGAGATAAAATAATGAGAAATAATATGAATAAGATGAATTAGATTAAAGCTAATACGACCGTGAGTAAGGATGAAACTGACAGAATATGATTACGATTAGATTAAATAGAAACAGTAAGATATGATTATGATTACGTATTAGAGGCCATAGAGTGCCAGATGAGATATGATTATGATTAGATGAGAAATAATAAGACTGATATGATTATAATGAAAAAAGATATGAGTAAAGATGAAACATGAGTACGAATAGATGTTAAGGTCACAGATGACCAGTAAAAGAGTTAAAGCCGAAGGCCGAAGAGCCAACGGAAATTCTAGAGGGCATAGAGCGCCAGCGATTGAGGATTAAGTAAATGAAATTTTTCGGGAGACATAGGAAAAATAATTAATGGATTGAATGAAAGTATGAATATGATGATTTTATATTATTGATATTATGATATAGATAATTGATACGACTATATAGATAACTGATAAGACTATATAGATAATTGATACGAGATTAATAGATAATTATTACGAGGTATAGATAATTAAAAATAGACTTAAAATGAGGGGAGTGAGTCAGATAAAGAAGACCACCATGGTAAATGCGAACAAGGGATGATAACATATATAGTATAGTAAACGGAGGAGAAATTAGTATAGAGTATAGAATATTGGAGTGTTATTTATTTTTAGGAATCAATAGTCAAACAAAGCAATCCAAGTCAATTTCAAAGCAAAGCAAAGTAGAAGATATTTCAGAGCAAACGATAAAACAGATAATAAAGGATAATAGAATTTGGAATAAACGTCAAAGTAGTTACGAGCAATAAGCAACCAGAATTTCAAAGTAACCAAAGCAAGAGAAGAGAAACCAGTCAAATAAACGAATAACCGTAAACATTGATAGCATCAGCAACCATACGAGAAGCAAAAGCAAAGAGAATAACGAAAAGAGTTTATTAAAAGCGGAAGAAAAGGAAAAAGTTCACAACAGTAGAAGTGTCAAGACAGGAGTATCAACTACAGCAGCAACAGGAACCGGCACAGATAGTGGATTAACCGACGTTGAATTCAACAGTAGCGAAGAAAACGAAATAAACGATATAGAAAACCGGTTGCCAATAAGAGAATCAGAAAACGAGGAAGCGAGATTAAAAAACTTAAACATTAACCCAAACATGGCAAATTCCACAAATTCCAACATGACTTCAATTACAGATGCAAATACAATGTTAAATAACAACAACGTGATAGTAGGAGAATTCAGAGAAAAGTTTAGAGGAGAACCATTCGACGGTAGTCTCAACAAATTGGATACATTTATAAAGGAATTCGAAGTGTATAAAAACATCTGCCACTGGACAGATCAAAAAGTGAAAGAGCGACTACCCTTATATTTGAAAGGGAGCGCACAAGATGTATTCGTAGAAGAAGCAAGAGACGCAACGAAACTAACAACGTGGACAGAGATTAAAGAGTTCTTAGTAAAAATATTCGGAATAGAGAAAAAGGGAAATAGGAAGATATTGGACTTCCTACATCGAAAACAAAGACGAGACGAATCAAATGCAGTATACGCATGCGAATTAAAGAAATTATGTAAAGAAGCCTTCGGAGAAGCAGATCTGCCCGAAGACAAAATGGTAGACGTCTTCATAAGAGGAATCAAAAGAGAAGACATACGAGCCAACCTTGGATGCTTGGCACCAGAAACACTAGATAAAGCAGTAGCAATCGCAAACAGATGTGAAGCCCATCTGGGACTGGGATATCAAGTGGCAGTCTTGGCCACGGAACCAACAACGTCAACAGTCAATGCCAACAATCAAAACAACAATATCAATCCAGCTATGAATCAATTCATGCCAAGAGCACAGCAGATGTTCAAGCCACCAACAACGAGAAACCCGGAGGATAGAGGTAATAACCAAGTAAGTTATAATAATAATTTCAGGAACAATCCAAATGCAAACGAAAAATGCTCCACATGTCAAAAAATGGGACATCGATCAGAAAATTGTTTCCGGAATCACAACTGCCAGAGATGTGGTAGACGAGGGCACACTGAGAGAATATGCCAACAACTTAATAGTAAAGCATGTTACAACTGTGGTCAACAAGGACACCTTGCAAGGCGATGTAACATAAGAAGAGAGCCAAACCAATCAAGACCAAATAATCCTATGGGAAATCCACAAATTAACGTGATGCAAGAAATAGACATGTTACGAGAAACACTACAACGAATGCCCATGGAATTAAAAGAGATGATGCAACAATTGCCCACCAATATACAACAACAACGAATCAACGTAATGAGAAGCAATGAGGAGATTCAAGAGCTGCGGACTAGAGAATATCAAGAGCAACAACAAGCTGAATGGCAAAGACTACAAACAGAGGAAGCTCAGGAAATCCAGCAAAGATGGGAAAATCGAAATAAGACCCCCGAGAAGAATTAATATGATGAGAATGGAAATTCCAGATGAAATTCACACTGCGGAGCAGTGTGTTGAAAACGAAGAGGGAGAAAATATGATAACCGATAACGAGAAAACAATTGAATTAAATACGATGGAGAAAATAGAGGCCATCAAAGAATTTGCAGAGGAGGAAAAACAGAGACGTCGACAATTAAAAGAGACGACACCGGAGAAACCGGAAGCCCAAGAGATTAAACGAGTAACGGAGGATCAAAACGAGGAGACATTAGTGTACGAGATAGACGAACTCGAAAATGAAATTATGACACAAAAAATAGAGAGTACCCTCGAGAAAATAAAGCAAGAGGAAGCCCTAGAACAAGAGGAAGATCAATTAAAAGAAAAAGAAGCAATCCTGAAACAAGAGAAACAGCAACTAAGAAAGAAGGCACTAATATTAAAAATAGACGGAGCGTTAAAACACTTAGAGCAAGAACAAGCACTAGATCAAAGAATAGAAGTGCTGGCAAAGAAAGTGCTATCGCAAGAAATGAAAGAACCAGAATTAAAACTGCAAAAAAGATGAGCAAGAAGCATCAACGTCACAAGAAAAAGAAAAGATACCAGAACCAATAATAACAAAAAATCGAATCCAGAGGATATTGCTACAAAAAATAGAGACAAGAGTCAGAAAAGAAAACCCCACGTGGAGTGAAGCTCAAATTGAGAACAGAATAAAAGAGATATGGTTCCAAACAAAAGGGCCAACTAAGATAATGAAAGAGGAGGAACAACTACAAATCAATATGCTGAGACGAATAGCAGACGACCAAACAGATGAAGATGAAAGTGAAATAAGCAGTCTGGGGGGAGAAATATTTCAATCATGTGAGGAAAATAAACCGAATAAAGACGAATCAAAATCCGAATTAGAGGAAATGGAAACGAATGTGCCAGGAGAAGATGAAACTGAGATATTAAAAGAAATTAATGAGATTGTAGAAGAAGTAGACCAAAATCAAATGTTCCTAAACCTCAGAGACACAACCGCATATAGCAGAATAATGAAATTAATCGCGAAAGGATATCAACAAGATAATGGCACATTCACGGCATCATGGAAAGATATGATAAAAAAGTACCAAGAGAATCTGAAAGAATATGATAGAGAAGAATACCAGGTAATTATTGATTTTCCAGAGATACCAAGACAGATAATAGCAACAAGAGGCGAAAACACAAACGAGTTGTATGATTGGGTAGTGAAAAAGCTAGGACCCAGTTATAAAAATAAACCTTTATATTATCAAGGAAGGAAAATAAAGCGAGACATACACCTCGCGGATGCTCTAATATGGCCATACGGAATAAATGTAGTAACATTAAACAAAAATGAAAGCGAAGAAACGACAGCAGAAATATGGCAGAAAATTCAGATATTGTATAACAAAGAAATAAAACCTGGATTAGAAAAAGAGAGACAAAAGATAATGAGGCAAAACCAGATCAAAATGACAGAACAAGCAATAGATCAAGCCAGAAAATACATTAACCGATTATCATTAACCAGACCGACTTCAATGAAAATATTTGTAGAAGCTGTACGAGATACAGATATTATGAGATTCGATAATGAGAGAACAGATGAGTTGATAGCCAAATATGGAGAACATCAAAGAGATATGAGGGGAGATGAACCAATAAAGATAAAGATAAAATTACCGAATGATGAAATAAAAGAAATATTGGTAGACCCCGATTGTCAAATGCACGAATTATACCGACGAATAAACCGAGAAATTATACAGCCAATAATCGAAAGTAGTGATGACGGCATGGTAGAAGACGTGGCAATAATGTACTATAAACGACAAATAAGCCCACGAGAACGAACCCCGATATACGAATTAGGTATATGGGAAGACGGACAAACCATTAATATCATAGCTATGGATGAACCAGAGAGGAAAAATACGACAAAAACGGAACAACAGATCCAAGAATTTCAAGAGGAAATGAAAAGAAAAATGGACCAAATACTAACTATCTACCAGTTATGGAGACAAGATGCGAAGTTGAGCACAAAATTGCAACCGATAGACGACTCGCGATGCCGATCAACACCATGGAAAAAGGTGTATGACGAAAAGACAAAAGAGTGGAAATGGAAAATGGAGAGAACCGAACCAAAATGGAGAAAATATGTACCAGGAGAAGCGCCAGAAGATGCAGCTAACGAAACAACCTTAGAATTATATGAAGATGAGCCATACGAAAATTTTCCAGAAGAAATGCTAAATGAAATGGAATGGCAACCAGAGGAAGATGAGGAAATAAATGATAGAGCTCGATTAGCCCCATATACATAGAAAATAGGTGGATGGGCCGAAAAAGTAAAATTGGCCGAGGAAGAGAAAATCATCGGTATTACAAGCCATCAATTCTATACAGAGATCGGAGGATACCGGATGAAATTGAGAGTGTACCCAAACGGAGATGGAGTAGGAAAAGGAAAATATCTATCCGTGTATTTTCTATTAGCAAGAGGCAGATATGACGGCAAGTTAGAATGGCCATTTAATCGAAAAGTCACAATTTCAATCGCTAAACCCGGAAAGTGGGAAGAGCGACATAGCGAAAAATTGGGAGTAGACCCAAGATCTATGATAAGCCAGAAGCCAAGATCCACCGAAAATGTCGCAGGAGGAGTACCACAATTTCTGTTGAAAAAATATGTAACACCCCAATTCGTAAAAGATGACACGATCTACATTACAATCGAAGTGGAAACAGAACGAGAAATGAAATTGCGAATTCAACAAGAACAAGCGAGACCGCGAATCAGTGTACTCGAAAAACGAGTTCCAGGAACAAGATATTTGCCCACAGATATAGACGATCTTGTGGAAGAAGGATTAACAAGATTAACAGAAACGCAAAAATGTAGAGAACTAGCAGCAATATTGAGAACCGGAGCAAAGAATCAAAGACGAACTGTAACAGATTTGGCAAAATGGATAATCGACTCTTGTAGCAGAGTGGAGAACCTGCGAAATATTGTAAAGGAAATAGAGGAATATCGGAGAATGTATGCGTGGTACCCAGAGCAATTCCGAGAAATTATCCGAAAATGGAAACACACCGAATGGGCAGCCGAAACGATAGAGAAGTATAGTTTAAAAATTATGACGCCAGATTTCGAACCGATTGAAAGAGAATTTTACATTACAGCCAAGGTAAGCGAAGTAAAAAAGAGAATACCGTACGAACCGCCATTTCATTTACAATACGAAGGACGATCATTAGATCACGATCTCGAAATCGGAGTTACGCAAATGCAATTGGGGTTAATAAATATATTAACGGTAGCAAAAATTGCGGGCAGAGAACTCAACAAAAGAGAAATCAAAACGAAAATGCCAATAGGGCGACAGGAAAGTCTAAATACGCCAGAAGTTCCACCTGCAACAGATGAAGCAATCGTCATTACAACAGGAGATGAAGAGATACTGAATGATCTAAATGATATCGTGGATGAGGAAACAACCAGGAGAATACCGGAATCAAGAGACTTGTTCATGACGGAAAATGAAAACGACCTGATAACAGATGAACTAGACGAGCTAGTATGTGGTCAAAGACAACCAGTCGAAATTATAGAGCCTGATACCGAAGAGGAAAATAAAAAGAAAGAGAGAAGACGCCGAAGCTCGACAGGAGATGAATGGGATAACTGGATAAACGAACGAGGAGCTACAACGTCCAGAGAAACGGCAGACGAACAACCGAAACGAAAAGAAACAGGTACGGCAATGGAAAAGAAATCCAGAGGACGACCCAAAATTGATAAACCAGCTCCAGAGAGAAAAACTAAAGAACAAATGCAGATGGATCAATTAACAACAAAATTAAACAAGCTTAGCCAAGTAACCAAGCAGTTACAGGGAAAACTGAAAGGTCAAGAACAAGGAGCAAAGTGGATCAATAGATTAATAACTGATATGTTGGGATTAGCAAACCCAGAAATAAAGAGAAATTTAAAACTCAATAATATCGGAGCGGAAGCGAAGCAGCTTTGGGCAGCAATAAAGCCAATAATAAATAAAATAATGGATAACAAAGTACGAACTACAACCAGAGATCCACAGGAATTGCTGTTGATAATAAATCATTTAACAAAACGATCAGACGACCCAAATAGATATTTGGTAGGAATGGCCTACCTGATGTATAACACGATAGTAATATACAGAAAGCGAACTCCAAGGTACAACCCAAATGGATATGAATTTGCGATAACAGACATTATCAGGAAGGTAATCAAACCATTCATCTTGACTCAAGGTGGATGGCAAGCGTTTATAAATCTGGTAAGCAAAGATGATCAAACTGAAATGATGCAAGCGAAGTTGAAAGAGTTATTAACAGAATTCGAAACAACAATCAACGCAAGCGATCCAAAAACAGCCAGAAAAGGAATGAATACGATAATCACCATAATACTCATATGGATGATGTGCATAAAAGGAGTAGAACCGTTTGTAATGTATGATTGTGATAATATAAAGATTGGCGATAAATACTCATTAAAAGAAACGGAAGAGTGTAAAGCTGCAAACCCCGGTAAATTGCAGACAACAGCAACCGCAGTATCGTATAACGTATATCAAGAAGTAGATTTCATCAAAACAAAAATCAAGGAATGTTCAGTAACAAGGAAAATCGTGGCATTTCATTGCGGACATCATTCACATTCAACAATTATAGAAGCTGGAACGGAAACAACAGTGGTTTCAGTAACGCGGAGCGAATGTGAAGAAGGATTCACGACAGGACGTATCTCAATAGCTGGACGAGTGAATGTAGCAGCCGAAGAGTGAAAGATTAAAACTACCCGAGTATACGCTGCGGGGAGAATAACGGCCGGAGACGGAACGTGTCAAGGAGGAGAGTACACCCTATTGAATCAACTAGTCAAAGGAGTAGTAGTAATTGAAAGCTACCAAGTAAAATTGGAGAAATATCAAGGATATTTTGATCCGGACACACAAGCAATGAAAAAGTACCCTCAATGCCTGGCAACAGATAGATCATGTAATACGGGAATGTCAACGATCGTATATCACGCCGATACCAGAACTTGTAGACTCACCTTATTGAAAAGCGCAATATTTGATGAAGTGCAAGGACGAGTGCACAGTGAAACAGAAACTAGCACGCAAAAAAGCGCATTAGATGAATTACGGAGAACCGGAAGAATCGGAAAACCAACGATTACCACAACTATCGGATCAGAGGCCACACCAACGGTAGTAATATCAACAGATACTACAATCGGAATGAGATTTATAAAAGGACGAATGGTGAGCAAATGTGACGAAATGGTAGCCAGTACCAATTATAAAGGAATATTCTTATCGCGAACAGCAATACCGAACGCAAAAGCGCAAATAGACCCCAAAGATGTGAAACTATATTTGTATATAAATAACAAGATGGATTTCCTATATCACAAAGGATTGGCGTCAACAGAGAAAATATATTACGATTTAGTTAAAAACGATTGTATCTTGAACAGAGAAATACTAAAAACAAAATTGGCAATGGCAATCACGAATCCAGATAACGCAATTCCACTACTACCACTCCAAGAAGGCTATTTCGGAAGAATCGTGGGAGAAGTTATGTATACCTATAAATGCGAAAAGACAATTGCAAAATTGCCAGAAAATTCAACAATTCCAAGAGACATTGAACTTCCAACAACAAAAACCGAAGGAACCGAGGAGGAATTATGGACAATTGACAGCCAGCTACTAAACGAAACTGAGAAAGAACAATTACAAAAAATGCTAATGGAATTTAAAGATATATTTGCAGCATCTGACTTAGACCTCGGTACAAGCGATGTGACGCAACACACGATACCCATTAACAGATGATACCCCAATAACACTACGGCCATATCGGTTGGCAGAAGCGCAAAAATCAGTAGCAGAAAAAGAAGTCCAAAAGATGTTAGACGCAGGAGTAATC
This sequence comes from Schmidtea mediterranea, assembly GCA_022537955.1. Lineage (NCBI taxonomy): Eukaryota > Metazoa > Platyhelminthes > Tricladida > Dugesiidae > Schmidtea > Schmidtea mediterranea. Next base: position 91,472,355 of record CM039679.1, read on the forward strand.
GAACCAAGTTGCTCGCCATGGCAATTTCCAGTAGTTATGGTAAAGAAAAAAGACGGAACACAACGGTTCTGTATAGATTATCGATGACTCAACGAGGTAACAAAACGAGATACATATCCGTTACCGGATATAAATGAGATGTTACAAACATTACACGGAGCAGCTTATTTTACATCGCTAGATTTAAAAAGTGGTTATTGGCAAATAAAGGTCAAAGAGGAGGACAGAGAGAAAACTGCCTTTACAATCGGAAAAGATCTATATCAATTTAAGAAAATGCCTTTCGGATTGACTAACGCACCAGCTTCATTCCAGAGATGTATGAACTTTGTAACTCACGGCATCAAACAATGTATGGTATATATTGATGATTTGTTAATTTATTCTAGCACCTTTGAGCAACATTTAAAAGATATCCGTAATGTATTCGTTCGACTGAGACAATGGAAATTAAAATTGAAACCATCCAAATGCGATTGGGCAAAAGAAAAAGTCACCTTCTTAGGACACATTGTGTCAGCAAAGGGCAAAGAACCAGATCCAAGAAACATTGAAAAGATAAAGAATTGCCCTGCACCAAAAACAGTCACACAAGTGCAAGAATTCTTAGGCTTATGCGGATACTATCTAAAGTTCATCAAGAGTTATGCAACCATCGCAAAACCAATACAAGAATTGACCAAAAAAGATACCCCATTTATATGGGAAAAGGAACAACAAACAGCCTTTGAAACCCTCAGAGATAAACTGATATCAGCGCCAATACTCGTACACCCAGATTTTAAGAAACCATTTTTGTTAGCAACAGACGCAAGCGGATATGCATCTGGAGCAGTCCTAGGACAATGGGACGACGAGAAAAGAGAACGAGTTATTGGATATTATAGTCGAACATTCAAGAAACATGAAAAGAATTACTCCGTGATTGAAAGAGAGGCATTAGCAATAATCCAAGCTATCAAACATTTCAAATATTTATTATGGGGTCACGAGATATATATCACTACAGACCACCAACCATTGGTATGGCTAGGCCAACACAAAGAAGCCTCGAGTAGATTAATGAGATGGGCAATGCAGTTGCAAGAATACTCACCATATATCAAATTCAAATCAGGAAAAGCCAACGCTAACGCAGATTGTATGTCAAGATTTGTATTTGAAGAACTAATGGATCAGGATGTAAGACGAATATGCATGATCATCGCAGAAGATATAGATTTTACAAAACTGAGAAACGAGCAGAAGGAAGACGAGGAGCTAAAACCATAATCGAATTCATGGAAACGAATGATATGAAAATCTTCGAAAATAATATTAAACTCAAAGAACATATGGAAAAACACAGACATCGATATACCATAGAAAAGGGATGGTTATTATTAATGGATGGCGAGAAACGACTTATGTGCTTACCAGAGAGTAGACGAAAAGAAGTATTGATGCAATACCATGATGGAAAACTTGGAGGACACATGTCAGCAAAAAAGACGGAAGCAAGACTGCGCCAAAAATATTATTGGCCAAATATCGGAGAGGACGTAAAAGGATGGATAAAGAATTGTCTGATATGCGCAACCAGAAAAAGCACAGGAAGTAAATTAAAAGCACCGCTGAAGCCAATGCCAATCCCACCAGAACCTATGAAAATGATTGCAATGGATGTAGTAGAACCATTACCAGAAACCAACGAGGGAAATATCTACATATTAGTAGTGACAGATTATTTATCAAAATTCCCGGAAGCATTCGCAATACCAGATCAAAAAGCCAGAACAATAGCGAGAATCCTAGTAGAGGAGATATGCTGTAGATACGGAACACCCAAACAGATCCTAACTGATCAAGGAACCAACTTTATGAGCGAAATAATAGAAGAAGTAACGAACTACTTCAGAATTGCGAAATTGAGAACATCGCCATACCACCTGCAAACAAATGGTCAAACCGAACGATTCAATGGCATATTAATCGAAATGATGTCAAATTACGTAAGCAGACACCAAAAAGATTGGGACAGATATATAAATCTATGCCTTATGGCTTATAGAATGTCAATACATTCAGCAACAAAAATGAGCCCATTCAAATTAATGTACGGTAGAGAATGTAACATGCCGATAGACCTAGAATATCAGCCACCGATATCACAGTATATGGAAATTGACGATTACGTAACAGGATTCAAAGAGCGAATGCAAGAGATCTGGAAAACAGCAGGTATGAATATTAGATTTAATCAAGAAAGTTATAAAGAATTGCACGATAAAAAGCGAGACGTACGTGAACATAACTTTCAGGTCGGAGACTGGGTAATAATCGCAACACCAGAAATTATCCCAATTGTAGCCAGAAAACTACAAAGAAGTGGTAAAGGACCTTATGAAATAATGTATGTAAACGAGAATAACGCTCGAGTTAGATTGGTCAACAACCCACTCACTAGACCCATCTACGTAAACGTGAGTAGATGTAAAGCGATACCTAGAACAATAACAAGAGAACCAGAGAATCGAGGTATGCAAACCAGATCACAAACCCAACAGCTGAGTATAAACGGACTAACGATGAGCCGGAAAATAGAAGCGACAGCAAATAATACCGCAGAGGAACCTAAACCGGATGAATCCAAAATAACGCTAAACGCGACCCAAGATAATGTGGACAAGATGGATATAATAGTGAAAGCCATCAGAGAAATAATGCCAGAATGGGTCGAAGGAAAAGGATGGATGAGAATAGTAAACAAAGCAGGGAAAATCGCTATGGATTATGCTAAAGGAGCTAGAAGTCCACCAGAAATGGACCGTATCAAAGAAAGTATACCCATGATCTTCACTATGGCAGATGTAGAAGGAAACGTACCTTTACATATTGCAGTACAACACCGAAACACTCAAAGGATAATGGATATAATCCAACTCATGCAGAAATGCGAACACACCTCAAATATACCAAATGAAGAGGGACAAACACCATTATTGTTCGCAGTTGCAGCAGATGCTTCTACAACAGTTCTGAGAGAATTACTAAAAACAGGATCACTGAAATCCAGACAAGCAAGTGCAATAAAATTTATAACCAGTAATGCGACAATTAGAGAAAGAGAAATGATGGGCAAAACAATTCAAACATTATGGGAAGCTATCGACGCTAAACAAGACGAAGCAACAGCCAATCTGATGAAATGGACCTATGAAGGATCACCCCTCAAAGTATTCGACTTAAACTATATGGTAAGAAACAGAAACGTCCTATTAAAAGAAACAATATATGCTCACTATCTATTTCCAAAGACAATAAAAGCAATGTTAAAATTGGAAGGACTGAAATTCACCAATCATCCAAAGGGAAGCAATACGAATCGGAGATAGAAAGGAACAGTTATTGATGATAATACACAGATGGCATCGAAAGCAAATAAGATTTCAAGCGAGCAAACAAGAGATAAAAGAGATGGACGATATAAAAGCGAGAATAATAGAAGTATACGAGGAAATAATTGAAATAATAAATGTCGAGGACGACATTTCAAAGGAAACCCCGGATGGAAATAATAAGGGTGAAGGAGATGGTGACAACAGCAAAAACCAAGATGATCAAAATGCTAGAGACGAAAATAAATCCGAACAACAAGAGAAAAAGGAATCATCTAACAAGGAACGTCAAGAAACGAGCAACGACAACAACGAGAGAAAACAAAACCAAGGGATGCTGTTACACAATAGAAAGATACTACAACAAAGAAAAAATCAAAACCGACCGACCCTGCTACAAAAAATAATGATACTGATTACGTCCATCAAGTTAACGGAAGCTGACGAAAACATCACGAAAGAAATAAAATCGTTCAGAATACGGACAATAAATGAGAAAGGAAGCGCAAGCAAAGGAATATGCCTACAATTGACGATGAATAACAGCATAAGTTGTAATCGACGCAATAGGAAAACCAGAAAGATGGAAATGACGATCACGAAAACTCATTCATTATGTCAACCACCAAAGATGTATGTAGACGATGCTACAAAAAGACAGGAATGTAAAAAATCCAAAGTAAAGCCCAGGGATAGGCAAATTGCGAATATTAAACGAAGGGAATAGGGAAACAATCGAACAAAGTATTTTATACAAAATAAAATTACGATTGTTGAAAATGAATATGAAAGCAGGAAAGAAATGCGAATGGGATAGTCTAGAGGGCCAATGCGGAATATTATAAGTATGTTTGCCAACAACGATATTAATATAACGTGCGCACTAGCCAAAACCTGGGAGAGAAATTCACAACACCAAAAAGAAGAGCCTCATCAACGTCGAGCACGAGGAAAAACAAAGAAATATAATAAAAGTAGAATCCACCCAAAGAGGGGAGAAGAAAATATATAGTCGAAATATGGGTAAAGAACCTTACAGAGTTTGTATATTCGAAACTAAAAAGAACTGAACGATGAATGAAAAGGATCAAATGTCAATCAAATGAAGATATCAAAGATCAAAATACGTAATCCCAAACTAAAATAAACGTGGGAAAGTATATAGTACACGTTCAGAAAGGAAGAGATGTATTTCTGGAAATCAATAACAAGAAAGTCACTAGAAGCAATTACGACAAAAACGTCCAGAAAAAGAAACAAAAGAGGAACCGTACCACGCCAGATTAGAGAAAGTAAAGCAAGTAATAATAATATAGAATGCGATGCGGCAAATGAGAGGAAATATATTGAGAATACAGCGTGAAAAACCTATCACAAAAATCTGTGTATACGAACCCAAAGGGGAACGAAACAGTAAAACAAAAGAATTCCAATGCGAAAAAAGCAAAACTACAAAGATCAAAAGTATCGTATCCCAACGAAAAGAAAACTCGGGGAAAATATGTAATAAATATCCAAAAAGGAACCCACGACATTGGAGAACATAACAAAGAAACCACTCAAGTCAATGCGACAGACCAACCTATAACAAAAAATCTGAGAGAAAAACAAGTAACGGGGAAGAAAAAAGGAATGTTTCATGGACGACAGCCACCTTTCAATTCACGGAAGCTTACAAACTCCAAAAAGCACTTAAACGTACAACCAAAGAAGGGAATAATGGAGACAACTAATGCAAGGAAAACAAAACCATGCAGCCTGACGAAAGAATTATATGATTAAAATGATTCTGTGTAACAACAGCAGTAATAGCAGCGTTAGTAATGCTGATACATAATTCAATTAATAAGAACTCCAAATGCAAAAGAAGCCAACGAAGAGAAGATTATGGCAGCAGGTAGAAAAATTCAACTACGATATCGAATTAGACAATTACGACGCAGAAAGAACTGAGGAATATGAAGTCATAGGAAATTCTTAGTACAACGGACTCTGGTTAAAGGAACCGCCCATTATCGAACACAACAATGGGCAAATGATTCTGATTGTATACCAGATAATGAATGAGAAAGTATGGGATATACGGACATGCGTTATAGAATTTCCCGGAAGTACGATGGTTTCTGTAAACGAAAAAGAGACATTGTATATAGTGTAAAATATTATGTAGTATATAGTGTAAAAAAGCATGTATATTTTTATATAAATATTGTACAAATGTGGTAAAGACAATATCAAACGAGGAATGCCGATGAATAATGATGGTGTTTAATCAACAGATGGATGCCGAATTAACGTTAAATAACAAAACCAAGTGGAGAATACCACCGTTCACAGAAGCAATACAACAACCAACAGCCTGCCAATGTACCCATAGAAATTTAGAATTGAATCAAGGAATATACCCAAGATCAGGAATCGAGGCAACATGGAGGACGACATGCGATTAATTTGGACATTAATAACCAAACAATGCTCAAAAAACTCAATGGACAAATACTCATCTAGAAACTATTAACGGAAAGCGTAAACAGAGGCTACACCAAGCATTAAGACTGGAGAGCAACAAGAAACTATACTAACAATTACAGGATAAACGAGCAATTAGCAAGATTCAAGTTAGATGGCAAGCTTGATGAAATTAGGAAGACTACTTAACAATTCACGGCACGGTAGATCCAGCAAAGTGGGTGGAATGGATAGCATTCATGCCAGATTCTCACCCCCAGAACCGGATTCGACAGAGGAGAGTAAAAATAAAGCGCACCTTGTAACATGTTAATTAAACGATATAAGTAAAGAACAGATCGAGTAATCAGAAAATATTTGTAGATATGCAGACAATTATCGAGAGAATTAGAGGAAGCGAGATCCATCAGAAGCTACGAGACGGAATAATGAAGATAAATAGAGTGAGGAACGATATCAAAGAAAGACTAAAATTTTGTTGTAAATTGTAAAGTAATTACTGAGTGGAGCGAGACAGACGAAATTGTGGATGGATGCAGGGGAATATGTACAGATTGTAGATAGAAGCGAATAGAAACAAAAACAATAAAAATGTCCTGGTGCGACGAATATTGGAAGAGATGAAGATCCTTACACAAGGATAAAGCCACCAACAAAGAGATCAATAATCTATTAGTTCATATGCCGAGTAGTAACAGAATGCGAATGGAAAGGACTGATGAAGGAGCCGAAGTCACACACGGAATACATTATAACGAAATACTATGCGAAAATGTCAAACCATACAACTAAAAGCACCATAAAAGAAATCACAAAGTATGCATCAAGAGAGAAGGAAAAGATGCGAAGTTTTCTGTGGAGTTATCGTACGAATGGATAAAAATAGAAATGGAAACATCGGAATCCAAAGAGGAACAAATATGCATCTATTGGAAGGAGTATGCACAACAACTGCTACCGACAGGAAAAATAAAGTCAAATTAAAAGAACATTGGAACGAATGTAGCGGCAACCAGTCAAATGTCCATTTGGAACTGTTTAATTGCCAAGCTCAATTACCAATTGCGGAAATGCAAAAGCATTATGATAGAAACAGCTCGAACATACCGAAATTATGATGAAAACGATTAGGAATGTGGCATGGGAAGTAAAAGCCCTTACCGAACAGAAATGATACACAAAAGGCGCTTATTAAGAGAAATATAGAATCCAGAAAGAACTTTGAGAAAAACCAAGGAAATTACACTCAAGAAAATGGCCGAAATGGAAAAAGAAAATGCAACAGTGACCAACAGCATAAAGGAAACTAGAACAACCAGGCTTCGATGGGCCAGAAAACACCTACAGCACCATTTATATGAAAATAACCGGAATTCGCAGAGAAAGCTCCAGAGAGCAAAGAGGAACACAAAGAATTCTAGATAGTCCACCAATATACAGTTGGGAAACGGATACAAATTGGGCATTAGATTATATCAAAATTGGAGATGGAATGCAACAGGGGCACCCATATCGTGTCTTCGTCAGAATAGGAACGAGGAGATTATGATGAATTGTTAACATGGCCTTTTAAACAAATATGATATACGATGAAAGGACAAGGAGGATATTATCGTAACCCAATCAGAAAGGAAATAACCACAGATGGAAAAGACCAACAACTGACTGGAATACAGCATTGGAACACCACGTGTTTATCCACAACAACGTTAAGAGGGGAAGGATTCTTCGGGAAGATAATTATATATAAAATTGGAAGTAGAGAAGCCAGACAAGACGTTGTAAAGGGAAAAAAGAAAGTGTAAATAATGTAAAATAAAATAATAAAAATCAAAATAAAAATCAAAAATTACAAATAATTTCAGGAAAAATCAGAAACAAAATTCAAAAATAATGACGATTATTTAGATGGCCAGCGGAATCAGCGAAGAGATAACGGTACAGATGAGAGAAGGACCCAGATTCGATATGGACGAGACTTTGGAAAAAAACCAGAGAGGAAGAGAAAGTTAATTACACTTGCAGCAGCAATTATATACTATAAAGACTATGACGGAATCAGACGACCAACGCGAATCAATAAAGCGAGTATACTTCACAATGAGAGTTTGAGAGACGAGGAGCTGAGAAAAGAGGAACAAAGATATTTAACGTTAAAAGATAATAAAGTATTTACCGACCGGGCAAGCAAAGAAATGGTCGCACAAGGGTTTTATTTTTACTGGGAACACCGAACTCCAGACGAATACACGCATTCTATTGCAAAGGAAAACTCGCAAAATTGGGAAAAGGGAGAGCAGCAAAACGAGAACACCTGAGGAAATTTTCAACCTTGTCCATTTAGAATTTAATATGATGTAAGAAACCATGCGATTGAACAGATTGAACTCCGACAATCAGAATTAGACAAAGATGAAAAGGGAGGTGAGAAAAAGATAACGGTAATAAAGAGTTTCGAAGACCCAACAGAACTAATATGGGAAAAGGAGACTATAACTAGAATATTCGAAGAGAGAATCAAAACGTTCAAAAGAAACCCAAGGAGCAGCAGAATTTGCGAGTCAAGGGTAGTTGCCAAACAGCCAGTAGAATAATGTTCGAAGGATGCAAAAATCCAACGCCAATACCAGATCAGAAGTCAAAAAACTAAAGCACAAAGAAAATGTATGTATAAAACAAGAAAAAGAGTCAAAAAAATATAGAAATTTGATAAATTACCAACCAGCAAAGTGGAAGATATATTGGATCGACCAAAAACGAGAACCAAAATGCTACTATCAGGAGTAGATACCCAAAAGATGAGAAAAATAATCAAGGAAAGGTTAGCTAATAATTTAGAATGGTACGACTCGACACAAGCAGTAATCCGGAGCAATCAAGCGATATCAAGAGAAACCTAAACGAAAAATCGTGACAAATCAATGATAAAGAAGCTATTTTGGGCAGTATCAATGGTTGTGACATGTTGGCAAAAAAACATGTCGAAATAATTTATATTCCTTGTGGACATATGGTTCACATGTGAAGCTTGTGGGTTAAAAGTCGAAATATGCCCGTGTGTAGGAAAAGCTATCAACGAGGCGGATCAAAGGATTCCTTCGTGATCAGTAAATAAAAAAAAAGCGAGAGGCAACGTGTAAAAAGTGTAAATAAAGATAAAAATAAAAACAAAAAATTATTAAAAAAACTCAAAAATTCACAAAATTATGAGATACGATTGTTAAATAATGATGCAAAAGTATGATAAATTTTGATTGATGGAAAGAGAGAATATCAATATTAATATTCAGAAAACAATTATGAATCCAAACGAGACAAAAGAAGTTGTAACAGAAGCATGAAGAGTCCAACCAGCAATCAAGATCAATCCGAATTTCAATAAATGAAGAAGTAGGAATTGTGGAGACAAAGAACGTTGCACTGAAAGAATGTTACTAATCGCAGAAGAGGAATTAGTACAAGGAGGACTCTAAAAACGGAAAATGATGAAAGAGAAGTGGGGCAAAACAAATAGAACAAAAAATAACTTACCCAGAGGAAAAGAGAAAACGTATCAAGGGAGTAGAAAGAGGAAATGTTGAAGGAATTATGCAGACCAAACTAGAATCAAAAACCCAAGGAAAGATACAAAACCTAGAGCAAGATAAGCAGGAAACAACAAAGTGAAATCGAAAGATTGCGAGAAGTGATAAAAGATAAAGAAAGCGAAGATACGAGAAGAAGGATAGGAGACGATAAAAATCAACAACAAAGCAGGAGAAATTGGGCAAATTAGCATCAATATCCGAATAGAGAAGAACCAAGAGAACCCATATGGAACAAGCTAAAGAATGGGCAAAAAGAACAAGCAAGATACTGGGAAAATCAATGGACAGAGGATAGAGAACATTCAGGAAGTAATTGGGAGCACGAATTAGACATTTATATTCAGCAAAATTAGCGAAGAGGGAAATAGAGAAAGAGCTTACAAGCTAAATGGGAGAACGCAAAGATCGTCAATAAGCTGAGAAACCAGGGCCAAACCATTCAAAGAAGATTAGAGAGCCCAAAGATGATAGACAAGAAAGAATGCTGACCCAGAATAACTGATCAACAAGAAAATGGCGAAGTAGAATGTAAAATATTGGAGGACGCCAACGCAAACAATCTAACTATATAGTGAAATTGGTAGGCAAGGAAGTTGAGTACAACAACCAGAGTGAAAGAAATGCAAATCGAGCAGACGAAGCTCACCGAAAAGAACAAAAAACAACAATGGAGAACGTGAGATCAAGAAAAAAGCATAAAAAAGAGAGGCCGAAAAAGTGGAAAGAGGCACTGTAGGAAGCCAGAAGGGAGATAAGTTTACAAAAGGATATTAAATATGGGAAGATGGTGAACTTGGGAACAGTCTCGAAGTTGCAAAAGCCAAACAGTCGAGAACTAAACGACAGGTCCAAAACCTTAGAATTTCGGGAGAAAATGTAGACAGAGCAACAATAAGAAGGCTCAGGAAAACCCGAAAGGGACCTCAGGAAAATGGATCGATCAGTTATCAAAATATTGGAAACCCCTAAACTAGCAAACTGATGAAAGACGAACAAAAACCAACAATTTTAAACAAGGATAACGGAAACTCCAACAAGAGGTGAATGACACCGGGAGTTGCAGTATTCAAAAGGATCCAGCTGAGAAAATCAACGAGAATCAACGAACAGTTGAAGAACAAGTAGAAACCAGAGATTAAAACGATGAGCAAGGGTATGAGGGAAAATGAGCAGAATTTGGGGAAAGAGATTCGAAAAACTAAAAGCGTTAAGAAAATACGCCATCGATTTTGGAAACACAAGTAGAGGAATTAACGAAAAATGCGGAATATCTTGCCTATCTTTAGACGAAGAGATACAAATATCAAAAACGCTTTGCGTGAAGAGATAAATATGTTACAAACCGACCACCATCCTGCCTCATGCCGTTTTATATCCAACGGAGATACAACTCAATACCCGCTAACCGACGAAGGATTCGAGGAAGGAAAGGAAACGATAAATGCAAATTCAAAAAGAAAATTGTAAAAAGTGTTAAAATAATAAAAAATAAGAAAAAATAATAAAACAAAAAATTGTAATCGCTTTATATTTAGTATGAATTTGAATGAAATAGAAATCCGAATGATCTAGAAGACGGAGAATTGTTATTACCAAACCCAAATCCAATTAGTAGAACCAGTCGAGCAAGACCCACTGAGGTTTATAGTAAAAGGTGGAGAGCCGAAAGGAAAGAATGGCAAGAGTTAGTGGAGGACAAGGATCAGAAAATTCGCCGGGAATAAATCAACAGTAATACAGTCAAAACAACTAGTCAATATATAAAACGAAATAACATCCAGCATGGGAGAAAACAGAGATCAAAGAAGAAAATGAACGATTAAGACGAGAATTAGCTTGAAATAAAAACTCGTGTAATCTTGGGAAGATTTATTGGGGAAAACCGAAGCAAAGAGAATGAGAGACAGCAGAAAAAGCGAACAAAGATACGTAATTTACAACTTAGAGCGACAGTTGTAAAGAAGCCCGAGAGATTAAAGAAAATCATCAACAAGCTCACGAAATTGAACATTAAACCAGAACAGCTCAGGAGCGAGGACGAAAGCTGGAAAAGCAAACAGCCTAAACGAATAAATGGTTAAACGTCAAATTAATAGGAAAGCAAGCGAAGAAAGAAATCTTCAAATTGAAATTCATATCAACAAAAGAATAATTAAAGAAAACAAAGAACGATTAAAAGAACTCCCCAAAAAATAACCGAGCGATTAATAAGAGCCCAAGTTCCTAAATATGAGATTTTTCCGAAAAAAGAATTAAAGAAGAGTGCGAGAGACACTCAACCCCAGAAAAAAGAGAAAGGAGTAAAAAGGGCTAAACTCACTTATATAGTCGAAATAAAATTGTTAAATATTACGAGAAAATGATGATATTATTAGAATGAAAACCTATGAATCCACGTTTGGATCACCCAATGATATAATGAATATGGATAAGATGAGAAAGTGCAATACTGAAACCTTGTTGGAAAAATGCGAGAAATCCCAACCCTTCAGAGAGAGGACAGCACCTGTTCGATTTCAAGAAAATCTGGCAGAAACCCTGATAATGGAATGTCAACAAATAAACTCCAATGTATGCAATGCCCCACCAAAAAGAAAACTAAGGACGAATTGAAACAGAATTCGAGGAAACCCAAAGCATTGGGTGCAAACCCTACTGAAAATAATGAAAGATAGCTAATATAAAAATTGATAACCAAGAGATAGAGAAAACCCTAGAAACCTCATCAGACAAATTCAAAGAAGCCAAAGCAAATCCATAATAAACAATCCAAGAATTTCAAAAAATCGCCTTTATCAACCCAAAAGCAACTAGGAAACGAGTGGGACAGGAAATAAACCCGTAACAACAAGTCTATCATCGAACTAACTATCCGATTAGTATACATCTACTGATACTCCTTAATTATTAGCTGTCTCATCTTCGGCTAAACGAAAACAATTGCAAAGGCAAATACTCCCAATCAGAAATTAGAAGAATGCTCATTCAAATCGAAAATCACAAACAACGACACTTGCAAAAACTCTCGCATATTTTCTATCAATCACCCTCAAGATTTCAAAACCCAGCTCGAAAAGCCGAAACCCAGCCGTCGTGATTCATTTCGAGCTAAATAAAGCTGATTTACTTGAGTTTAAACTGATTTTACTAACTCGCTACTGAATCTTACAGTGATTTCGAACTGATTTTTATTAATGATTTACATTGATATTAATACACAAATTTGATATTTGATTTATGTATTGTAGCCGTACCTTAAAGTCCATCTTTTTCTTTGATGATTAACTTTTACGATAGAAATTTTTTATGATGTGATATTGGAACAAATGGAAATGTATGTATCATTTTGAAATCAATCGAAATGCGGGTCGCAATTTACGGACCCCCGAGTGTTTTATGTTGGGCCAGAACGTAAACGGGCCTTGAGAAATGTATTTAATGGATCAGTAAACACACATGCAAACATAACATGCAAATTTAAATAAACCTGGAACATCAATTAATCCTATAAATGTGAGAAAATTAAGAGAATTAAAATATAAATTAATAAACAAAAAAATAAATAAAATAATAACAAAAACGCACCAAGATTCGCCGATTACTTACACAAACAAACAAGAAAACACAACAAATTCGACCAAAATTGGAAAAATTTAATAAAAGTTCTAAAGAGAAAATTAAATCGGAAAATTTGAATTTAGTAATAATCAATAAAATTCTAAATAAAATTATAAAAATAAATCAAAAAAATATTAAAATACAAAGAATAGAATTTGCTAGAAAATAAACAAGGGTCGAATTTTGTTTTACTGCATCAAATTTCAATGCAAGGAAAAATAGGTAATAAATACTGATCCATTTCACATTTAAACTTAACCAAAAACCATTTAACCATTTTTGAACCAGTTTTGAAAATTGTTTAAAAACTATTTTTACCACATTTCTTAGGTTGAGATTTAGCTTTATGTGGGAAACCTCTTTCCCACGTCGCGGTCCATAGCATCCTCTGTAGAGCTCTGTTGGCGCCGACGTGTGGAGAGAGTATTTTGTTTATTTGATGCATATTATTGCTATTTGTTATTTTTTGGTCAATGGATGTAATTTTATGTTTAAATTGTTATATAATTAATTAAATTATTATTGATATAATTAACCTGTTTTATATGCTGTAATAGTTAAATATTTTGTCTAAAATTTTTCCGGGCCCACAGCCAACATAACGCAAGAAAGCAAATCTAACATTAGTACAGATGATCGTAAAGTGCGTGGAAAAATCGCCAATTGATATGTACCCGTGAAGACTCAGCGTGCGCAAACGCAGCGGGTCGTAACGTCAATATTTACCCTTATTAGCTGAAGCGAGAAGTAAGGAAGAAGTCTCTGGGCTTACTTCCTCGTTTCTCAATTCTGTAAATCGACTAAATGTATATTAACCATACGGCTCAAATTATCACCCGAGTAGTCAGTGGCACTCAGTAAATATAATATAAACATTAAAATGCGCCTAAGGCCTATTAAAGGGAAGGGCACGGGAGTAAATTACATTAAAATCGTTGATATAAGCTAACTGAAATCTATAATTTAATTGTAAAAATTAGTGGATAAATAATTTCTCCTAATCAGGATTATAATGTTGACTAAAGATAAATTAACTCGTGGTTTAAGGCTGAATTTGTTTTATTATGATTAAACTTAAAAGAATTCTTGCATATCATACATACTTTACAGAGAAATAAACTCAATTAAATATTAAAGTTAAACGTAAGGTTAAATAAAATTTTCGCGTATATTGAGTCTATTGCTTAAATCATATAAATTCTTATTAAAATAACATGTTAATTGAATTAAGAGACGGACGTCAATTAAACGAGCCTTCCGCGGTTATTAACTAAAACGAGTTGCATAAAAGTAAAATAGTTACCTATTGGAAGATCAAATAAACTCGAATTAAGAATAAAGTAGGAACTAGATTCATGGATTTACTAGTTTTATTGATTTAATATTAAAGTAGTTTCATAGATTAAAGTAAAGGTTGGAATAAATTAGTTGAAATAACGATCGTTAATATTAAAGTAGTTCATAGAATTAAGTAAAGGTGAATAAATTAGTTGAAATAAACGATGTTAATATTTAAAGTAGTTTCGTAGATAGAAGAAAGGGTTGGACCTAAATTAATTGAATAAAAATATGAGGAAACCGAAGTAATGAAACGAACTAATTTTACAACCGTTCCTCTAAAAATCCAAACTGGAATTAATTTATAGTTTGTGATAAAGTTTTCTTAAATGAAACAATTCAGGAGACAAAAAATAAAACGTATTTCCAGATGAAATACATGAATTATTATTTTAAGCTAAATTAAATCATTATAGAATCAATGATTTTGAAAGGAAGAGAAACTTTTATTTTATTTACACAAACTGTGAACTCACGAGAAAGCTTCATATCGTTTTGGTTCTTCCGAATACATAAAAATCCACAAGCGGAAAATATTGCAATAGCATAAAATTCATCCACCGGAAGGTTTCAACGTATACACCGTTTTCCTTTAAAAATTGGGCGATAAGATATGTTCAGATTAATCTATATAAATAAACTGTACCCGAATAATTTTAGATGAATTTGCCAATCGATAATTTCCTGAAAATGAAGTGTTTTTAAATCACCGGATTGTAAATAAACTTAACTCAATTCCTTTCGACACTTAATCCGTAACGTCCAAGGATCCGCCGGGAAATCACATGCAATCGGCGGACAACCGTCTACGCTTCGTCAATTTCATCCATTCGACATCCGTTCTCACCCTTAACTGTTCAGATCACCCACTTGAAAAATTATTCAACGAAATTAAGAACATATCGTGCGTATTAAATTTAAAATCAATTAGGACTTTTATTCGTAATATATTGGTTGATAAGATTTATTCGATCAATCAACGATTGGTATTATAGAAAGTCCGAAAATAGAAAAATAAATAATGGGACCAATAACAAGAATATAATAAACGTGCATACACCTAAAAATCTTCAACCCATAACTCCTAGACCTAATATGCCTAATCGAATGAATATCAAGTTGATTTCATGGACTACCACCCGTGCATTTATTAAATTTTCACTAGCATAAGGCCCAACCCGGTGCGAAGAATTCCCGAACCACATAACCAATTACCGAACTCGCTAAAGATTAAATTGGATGACACCCTAATATGGACCCTATTATTTTTGTTACAACTTACATGGTGAATTAAGCGGAGATAATAATAAAAACGTTTTAAGATTTATGTCACCCTGAACGAGCATCAGTCGAAGTGCAGGCCAAACAGGGACAGACAAGAGTTCAACAAACCAAGGACCCTTCGATCAGATACAACAACAAAGTGGCCGTATCAATACCTGGAGGATATAGTCTTTAGAGAAGGGATCCTGCGGGTCTCTCGAGACAGCAATACCCAGCTGCAGAGACCTACCTGTAATGCGCAAGATCTCCTCACCCAATGTGGGAAAGGGTGCAGGAGCAGGTAGATTTCCACAAGGTGGTAAGGCGAGGATGTATCTCCAAACGTGGTAAGAAAGACATTCCTTTCCCGGGCGGATTGCAGTCGCTATCCACCTCGCCAGGTCCGTGATTACCCGCCACGGCCATATACCGTTGGAGGCTTCTCAAACGAAAGCCTGAAGGATGATATTGCCCCGCGAATGAACGAACAGTGATAACTTTGATGTATCGACTGATTTAAATATTAGAATTTGTTGTGTTTATTTTTTTCTTCGTTAGTCAGATTATCGTGGTTTTGTTTAATTAATAAGATGATATTTTAAACTTTGATCATAATAAATAAAATGCATCTATTTGATTATAGCGACGTCTTCCCTAAGATCTTCAGACTGAATTGGGGACCACATGCAGACAAGCAAAATTGCGAATTACTCGCCCAGATTATTTCAATTAACCCGCGAAAAACGCAACAGTATAAAAGCCACATGGACGGATCCCGCAAAGATCGAAAGCGTCTACCCCACCGACCACGGTGGCCAGAAAGGGCTGGACAGAGGAGCGGCAGCTCAACCAGAGCCATGCGCACGCAAATCGGGGACTCGAAGGTCGCCCCTAGGCAGGTCTGCCGTAGAGGGGGAAGCGGTAACATTATCCGTCTTCTTCGCCCAACCCAGATGTCGCAGAAGAAACCAACCCAGAAACTGGATACAATTACCCTTCCAGCAAATAATCGTCTGGCCGGTTACGTAAAGGACGGGTCCCGACGATCGAGCAAATCCAGCTTCAGAATAATTAACCTGTAACCTTGCACGTGTTGCTAAAATAAATAGGTAGTCGTGTTCTTAATCAATTTTGTTCCGTTGATATTATTTATATGCCAAACATTCGCATCATGTTATTCAACTTAGTTTCATCTTCTCGCAGCAGATAGAACCTAATCTTCGTTTTTCATTGAGGGACAGAGGCAATAGCGACATGGTCTTCCATCGACAGCTCGTGAACCCGAGGGTTGTCCGAGCACTATAGTACTAGCACATTGGTACTCAATTTTTGCGGACAATCCCCACTGAACCATTACCAACCGTTGTCCTAGGCAACGGGTGCCAAGTGGCGATGAGAATCTTTTTGTATGGCGTTACGGGGCAACAAAAAGATAAGCAAGATCGAAACCCTGTAACCCACCAATGGTATTCACGAATTTTTCAGCACAGCCTGTTTTTATAAAGTTATATATTCTTAAAGTGAAAATAAAATTATTATTTAAGTAATAATTTTTTTTTTTACTATATTCAATTTTAATGAATTTTTATTTTAGAAATATTTGAAATTTTCATCATTATGTAAGTTATTAATTTCCCCTTAACATTTCGCCAACACCCTAAAACTTATGAAATGCCTACCATTATCCATATTATAGTATAATTCAGGAAAATATACCAGATCAAGGAGTCGAGCAACTGGAGACGCAATGAGAATTGACATAATAACAACAATGCGCTAACTCTGGACAATTACTCATCTAGTATTAACGGAAAGCGTAAACAGAGGTCTACAACAATTCCATAAGACGGAGGCACAAACGAACTATACTACAACTTACCAGAGAATATGACGATTAGCAATAAGTTTAGATGAAGCTGATGAATTTAGAAGATACGTACAACAACACACATAGACCAGCAGTTTGGTGAATGCGTAGCATCAATGCAGGAACACCCCAGAACCGATTCGAACAGGAGAGTAAAATAAGCGCAACCATTGTAAACTTTAATTAAAACGATAAAGTAAAGCACGTTCGAGTAATTCGAAAATGATTTTGTAGATATGCAGACAATGATCGAGAGTATAGAGAAGCGAGAATCATCCAGAGTTACGAGACGAATAATGAAAATAAATTAGAGTGGTGAAACGATACTAAAGGAAAGATAAATGTTGTAAATGTTAAAATAGAATTACTGAGTGAGCGGACAGACGGAACATGTGATGCGATCATGTACAGATATGTCGATAGAAGCGAGAAATCCAAAACAATGTAAAATGTCCTGGATGCGGCGAATATTGATGAAATAGTGCAAGACCTACAACAATGGATAAAGCCACAACAAAGAATCCAATAATTTATTCAGTTCAAGTCCGGTAACAGAATGCGAATGGAAAAGGATTGAGAGGAAGCCGAAGTCACACAATGAAATGCGATATATACGAATATATGCGAAAATTTCAACCATCCACAGAAAGACCTAGAGAGAACACCATAAAGTTGCATCAAGAGAGGAGAAATAATGGCTGAGTTCTGTTGAGTTATCGACAATGGATAAAATAGAATGGAACATCGGATCCAAAGAAACAATAATGATGATCTATATGAAGGAGTAGCGCAAAAGCAACTTGACAGAAAAATAAAGTCAACTAAAAGAACATCGAGAATGTAAGCGAGGCAACCAGTATCAAATGATCCCGTATGAACTGATTCCAAGGCTCGTACAACTACTCAATGCGGAAATGCAAGCATCATGTAGAAACAGCAACTTCGAGCATACCGAAATATTGAAAACGATAGAGAAGTTGGCATGGGAAGTAAAGCCTTACGAACATGAATGATGCCAAAAGCCTAATAAGAGAAATATTGAAGGTCCAGAAAGAATTCGAGAGAACCAAGGAGAACACACTCCAAGAAAGATCGAAATGAAAAGAAAAATCAACAGATGTGACAACAGTCTAAAGGAATAGAAACGAACAGTTTCTATACGCAAAAACACCTTACACAACCATTATATGAAAATAACCGAATTCCGCAGAGAATCAGGGCAAAAGATGGAAAAGAGAATTTTAGATAGTCCACAATATAGTTGGGGAATGGATACGAATTGGCATTAGATTATATCCAATGGGATGGAAATTGCCACAGGCACCCAATGATCAGTGTCTTCATCAGATTGGAAGAGGAGATTCGATGATTGATTACATGGCCTTTAACAAAAATATGTATAACGATGAAAGGACAAGGATCTCGTAACCCAATCAGTACAGGAAATGAACACAGACTGGGAAACCACAACGATGGAATACAGCAATTGGTACACCACGTGTTTTATCCCAACAATGAGAAGGATCTAAGATAATTTATTTAAATTGGAGTAGGAGCAGACAGAACGTTTGTAAGGAGAAAAAGAAAGTGTAAATAAGCATGTAAATAAATAATATAAATAATAAATCATAAAACAAATTACCAATAATCAAAAAATCAGAAAACAAAACTCAAAAATAATGACGATATTTTAGATGGGCAAGCGGAATCAGCGAGAGATACAGTACGATGAGAGAAGACCAGTTCGATATGGACGAGACTATGGAAAACACGAGAGAAAGTTAAAACACTGCTAGCAGCTAATAACTATAACTATGCGGATTTGTGCAGCGAACCAACAAATAGGATCACAAAGGATATACCAAGGAGGGTAAAGACAGAAACATGAAGAAAGAGGAACAGAGATATCTAACGTATTAAGATATAGGTTTACCGAACGGCAAAGCCAGAAAGAATGCCGCTCCACAGGATTTTCATCTTTACGGGCAACCAGAACACCAGACGAGTAACAGTGCTCTTTTGCAAGGAAAACTCGCACACATGGAAAAGGGGAGAAACCCAACACGAGGAAATCCGAGAAATTTCCAACCTGTCCATTTTAGATATTAATATTTCTAGAGTTGAAACCAGCGCACATTGACGCATTGAAGGACTCGAAATCAGAATATAGACAGAGTGAAAATGGAGGCGAAAGATAAGATAAAAAGAGTTCGAACGATCCAGCAGAATTAATATGGGAAAAGAGACTATAAAAAGAACATGCGAGAGAGAGAAAAACCTTCAAAGGAATCCAAGAGCAGCGATTTGGCGAGTCAAGGTATCGTCAAACAGCAGAGGAAAAATGTGGAGGATGCAAAAATCATACAGCTCGCCTATAACCAGATGTTCGATATGTTCAAAACTAGATGCACTATAGAAAAGTGTCTGTAAAACAAGAAAAAGATTCGTCAAAAATATGGAAATTGATAATTACCATACCAAGGAAAAGTGGCAACGAATATATTGGGTCGACAAAAAGCTGAGAACCCAAATGCTACTATCTAGGAGTTTGGGTACACACAAAGTGAGAAAAAATAATCCAAGGAAGTGGATTGCTAATAAATTTAGATTGGTATGATCGAACACAAGCAGTAATCCGAGCAATCAGCGTATCAAGGGATCCCTAAGAATAATGCGTTGACAAATCAATAGATAAGAAGCTATTTTGGCTTTAGTAATTCCATGTTGTGACATGTTGAGTCAAAACATGTTCGAAATAATTTATATTCCTATATGGACAATATGGTCACTTGTGAAGTCGTGTGAGGGTTAAAAAGATCCAAATATTCGCCAGTGTGTAGAAAGCTCGATCAACGGCGGACTTCAAGGATTTTCGTTCTCGCTGTATCAGTAAATAAAAAAAGCGTGGAGTCAACGTGTAAAAGTGTAAATAAAGATAAACGTAAAAAACAAAAAAAAAATAATAAACTTAAACCACAAATACGAGAATGAATGTAAACTATGATAAAATTTTGGGATATGATGGAAAAGAGGAGAATAAATCAATTTATAATATTCAGGGATAACAATTATGAATTACCAAGCGAGACAGGAAGAAGTTGTAACAGAAGCTGAAAAGAGTCAAACAGCAATCTAAGATCAATCAGGAATCAATAAAAGTAACAAGTGAGGAAGCAGAATTATGGGAGCAAAGACGTTACAATTAAAAGAAATGCTATTAATCGCAGAAGAGGATTAGTACAAGAGACTCTAAAACGAATGAATGAAGAGAAGTGGGAGAAAAACAACTAGAACAAATAACTTACCAGAAGGAAAAGAGAAAACCGTATCAGGGAGAAGAGGACATGATGAAGGAACTTTATGCAGAACAAATAGATCAAAATCAAGGAAAGAGATACAAAAACTAGAGCAGAGATAAGCCGCGAACCAACAAAGTGGAATCGAAAAGATTGCGAGAAGTGATAAAGATAAGAAGCTCAGAGTACGAGAGAAGGAGAGGAGACGAGATAAAAATTCGATACAACAAGATGCACAGGACGGAAAACTATAGACGGCAAGATTACGCACTCAATAATCGAATAGAGTAAGACCAAGAGACCTATGGACAAGCTAAAGATGGGCAAAAGGACAAGCAAGATACTGGAAATCAAATGGACAGAGGATAGGAAACATTCAAGAAGTAATTGGGAAGCACGAATTGCATTTTATTTCATGCAAATAGCCGAAGAGGAAGATTAGGGAAAGAGCTTACAAAGCTAAATGGGGAGGAACGCAAGATCGAAATCAGTGAGCGAGAAACAAGGGCAAACCATCAAAGAAGATTAGAGAGCCAAGATGACTGACAGGGAAAGAATCTTGCTGACCCTGCTTTACTGATGCAAGCAAGAAATGTGCGAATAGAATGTAATATTATGGGTGAGGCGCCAACCGGCAAACAATCTAACTTATAGTTGACATTTAGAGCAGGAAGATTGAGTATCAACCAACCGAGTAAAGAATGCAAAATCGGCCAAGGCGAAGCTCACCGATATTAAGAACAAATACGCAAACAATGGAGAACGGGATCAAGAAAAGCAATAAAAAGAGAGGGCGAAAAAGTGGAAAGAGCACTGCAGGAAGCACATAGGGAGTAAGATTGTTACCCAAAAGGGTATATTAAATATGGAAGATTGGGAACTTTGGGAACAAGTTTCGAAGTGCAAAAGCAAAACAGTCGAGGAACTAAACGAACAGGTTCCAACCTTTTAGAATTTCGGAGAAATTAGACAGAGCACATAGGAGGCTCAGGAAAACCGAAAAGACCTCAGGAAAATGGATCGATCATATGGATCAATGCGGACCGAGAGCAGCAGAATACGAGAATCAACTAACTGATGAAAGACGGCAAAACCAACAATTAAACGAGAGGAATAACAGACTCCGCAGGAGGTGAATGGACACCGAGGGAAGTTGCAGTAGTTAAAGGAAATTCAGTTGAGACATCAACATTTGAAGTTAATAACAGTTTTTGAAAACAAGTGGAAGCAGAGATAAAAAGCAATAAAGCAAGGATTTTAGGAAAATGAACAGAACTTGGGAAGAGATCGAAAAAGTTAAAAGCGTTTAGAAAATATCGCCATCGATTGGTAACACGTAGATAGGGAATTAACGAAAAGGACGGAAATATCTTGGCCTATTCTCTTAGGGACGAAGGATACAAATCAAACGCTCTACGTGAAGAGATAAATACTTGCCAAACCGACCAACCCAGTCCTGATTATGCCGTTATAATCCGACGGAAATGCATCCAACTCAAATACCGCTGAACCCGACAGAGAGAATTCGAGAGAACGGAAGAAGATAATCGATATGCTAAATTCAAAAGAAATTGTAAAAGTGTTAAAAATAACTTAAAATAAAGAAAATAATAAAAACAAAAAATTGTAATTCGCTGTGTTATATTTAGTATAGAATTTTCGCAGAGAAATGATCGAATTGAATCTAGAGACGGAGAATGATTATATCCAAACCTCATCCAATTAGACTAGACCAATTCGAGCAAGACACCACTGAAGGAGTTTTCATTAGCTTAAAGGATGGAAGGCGAAAGAAAAGAATGGCAAGAGTTAGTGGAGGAACAAGAGCAGAAATCGCCCCCGATAAAATCAACAATAATACACGTCAAACAGCTAGGTAATTATGATAAAACAGAAAAAGTTAAACATCTCCAGGCAATGGGGAAAATCAGGATCCAAAAGAGAGAACATGAACGATTAAGAGAGAATTAGCTAGAAAATTACGACTTCGTGATATATCCTGGAAGATTAATTGGAAACCTCGATATGTGCAGTGAATGAGATACAGGCTCCTGGAAAAAGCGAACAAAGATACGTAATACAACTAGAAGAAGCTGTAAAGAAGCCAGAGAGATAAAGGAGAGCCACCACCAAGCTCAAGATGAGATTAAAACGCTAACAAAACAGCTTCCATGAAGCGACGAAGCTGGAACAGCTAATACAGCTAACGTAATTTAATGAGTAAACGTCAAATTAAAGAAAGCAAGCGAAGAAGAATCTTAATGAATTCATTAGTACAACAAAGGAATAATAAGAAAACAAGACGATTAAAGAACTCCCAAAATACGAGGCGATTAATAAAGAGCCAAGTCCTTAATGAGATTTTTCCGCAAAAACAGAATATAAGAAGCGTTGCGAGAGACACTCAATCCTAGAAAATTAAAGTGGAAGAAGTAAAAAGGGCTAACTCATGTATATAGATTCGATACAAATTGTAACATAGACGAGAAATTTCGTTTGATATTATTAAAGAGGAACAATTGGTCCACGTTATGGATCCAATGATAAATTAATGATTAATATATGATAATGAGATGAGAGCTGCAATTTACTGGAAAACCCTGTTGAAAATGCGAGGAATCCCACCCTTCAGAAGGGAGACAGACCTGTTCCGATTTCAAAGAATCTGCAGGAAACCCTGATAATGAGAATGTCAACAAATAACCTCCAATTGTATGCATGCCCCACAAAAGAAAACAGGACGAATTGAACAGATTATCGATGGAAACCCAAGCAATGGTTGCACCTACTGAAAATATATTGACGAGATAGCTAATATAAAATGAGGAACCAGAATAAGAGAAACACCCTAGAACCCTCATCAGACAATTCAAAGACAGCCAAAGGCAAATCCCAATAATAAACCAATCCAAGAAATTCAAAAAATCGCCTTATCAACGCCAGAAGAGGCGAACTAGGGAAACGAGTGGGTATCAGGATAAATTATACAACCCCGTACAACAGCTCCTATCCTAATATCGAAACTTATACTACCGTTTAGATTTTAATATAACATCTAACATAGGAATCTTCTAATATGCTGTCTCATCCTCGGCCTAACAAAAACAAGCAAAGGCAAAATACCCAAATTCAAAAAGTCAGAGAATGTTCCATTCAAATCCGACAAATCAACAAAACACGACACTGCACAAACTTTTACGCTATTTTATCTATCAAATTCACCCTTCAAGATCAAACCCACGCTTCGCGAAGCGACACCCCAAGCCTGTACAGTGTTATCAATTCGAGCTATAATTCATCATCTGATGTTACTTGCGTTTAAACGTCGATTTTTTTCTACTCGCCAAACTGATCATCAGTGTTCGCGATATCATGATCTTACTAATGATTTCATGATATTGGAACCGCTACCAACAATTGATATTGATTATGTTTGTAGCCGTACCTATAAAGTCCATCGTTTATTCGTGTGCTGATTAACTTTACCTCTTGTAGAAATTTTTTATGAGTGTGAATATGAAAATGGAAATGTTGTATCATTTTGAAATTCAATCGTAATTGCGGTCGCAATGTTTACGGCCCCCCGCAGTGTTTTTGTTGGGCCAGAACGTAAGACGGTCTCATATGAGAAATGTTTCTCTTAATGATCAAGATAAGTACCCAATGCAATCATAACATGACATTAAAAAAACCTGGAACATCATCGCAATTAAATTCCTTATAACAATATGAGAAAATAAGAGAATTAATATAAATTATAACAAAAAAATAAATTAAATAATAACAAAACGCACAGATTCGCACGATACCTACAACACACAAGAAACACAACAAATTCGACAAAATTGGAAAATTAATTAAGTTCATTAGAGAAAATTACTCGGAAAATTTGAATTAGTAATAATTCATAAATTCTAAATAAAAAATTATAAAATCAAATCTAAAATATAAATTCAAAGGAATAGAATTTGCAGAAATAACAAGGTCGGAATTTGATTTTACTGCATCAAATTTCACAGTGCAAGAAAATAGGGTTATAAATTACTGATCCATTTTCATGCATTTAACTTAACCAAAAACCATTTAACCATTTTTGAACGTTTTAAATTTGTTTAAAACTATTTTACCCATTTCTTAGGTGATAGCTTTGATGTGAACCCTACTTTCCACGTCGCGTCCATAGCATCTCTGTAGAGCTCTGCTTGGCGCCGACGTGGGGAGAGAGGTATTTTGTTTATTTTTGATGCAAATATTATGCTATTTGTATTATTTTTGGTCAATGGATGAGTAATTTATGTTTATTGTTATGATTAATAATAATATTATTGATAATAATAACCTGTTTTATATAGGCATCTTTAATAGTTTTAAATATTTTGTGTCGACATTTATTCCGGCCACAGCCAAAGCTAGACATAACGCAGAAAGCTCAAATCTACATAGTACAGATGCATGTAAGTGCGTGGGGAAAATCGCCAATGATATGTACCCGTTGGTTCAGGACTCGCGTGCGCGAACGGCAGCCAGGTCGTAACGTCCAATTATTTACTCCTATAAGCTGAAGCAGAGGATAGATACAGTAAGGAAGAAATTCTCTGGCTACTTCCTCGTTCTCAATGCTGATAAAATTCGACCTAAATTTATATTTTACGATACGGCTCAAATTATCACACACCGGAGTAGTTCCAGTGGGCACTCGTAAATATATTTAAAATCTAAAATTTTTGCCTGCTCTAATCCTTATTTAAGGGAAAGGGGCAGGGAGTAGATTACCATTAAAAAATCGTTGAATAATGCTTAACTGAAAATCTTAATTTATTGTAAAAATTGAGTGGATAAATAATTCCCTAATTCGTAATTAATTAATTGTAATTGAAACTAATGTAAAGGAAATAATCGTCGTCTGTATTAAGCGTGAATTTGTTTTCATATATGATTAAACTTAAAGATTTTGCATATCATAATATTTACAGGAGAAATAAACTCGAACTTAATTATGATGAAAAGTTAACGTAGGTTAAATAAAATTTCCGTATTATTAGTTCTATTGCTTAAATCATATATTTCCTTAATTAATTATAACATTTTGATTGACTTAGAGACGACGTCATATAAACTCGAGGCCTTTTCCGCGGTTATAACTAAACGAGATTGTTATAAAGCTCAGAATAGTTTACATAGTGCGAGATCAATAAACTCTCGAAATAAACTAAGTTAGAACTAGAATTCTGGATCTTACTGTATGATATGTGGTTAATATATAAAGTAGCTCATACATCGAATTAAAGTAGGATTGAATAAATTAGTTCTTTGAACATAACGATGTTAATTAAGTAGTTTATAGAGTTAAAGTAAAGGTTGAATAATTAGTTGAAATAACGATTGTTAATATTAAGTAGTTCTTCGATTATGAATAGAGCAAAGGTTGACTAAATTAATTGAAATAAAAATAAATATCGCAGGAAAACGGTATGAACCGAACTAAGTTATTTACAACCAGATTTCTCCTAAATCCAACTGGTTAAATAATTTTATAGGTATTGTGAATAAAGTTTTTTCTTTAGTTAAATAGAAAAGAATATTCAGAGACAAAAATAAAACAGATTCCAAGGATTGAAATTACATGATTATACTATTTTAACATTATGTTTTATTATCTATTATAGAGAAATCAATGTTTGGAAGGATGAGAAATTTTGATTTTTTAATATATACACATAACTGTGACTCATTGAAGAGCTTCATTATCGTGACGCTAAACAAGACGAAAGCAACAGCCAATCTGAGAAATTGGACCTAATGAAGGATCCCCTCCAAAGTATTCGACTTAACTATATGAGTAAGAAACAGAAACGTCCTATTAAGAGAAAACAAATAGTCACTATCTATGTCCAAAGACAATAAAAGCAATGTTGAAATGGGAAGGACTGAAATTCACCAATCATCCAAAGGAAGCAATACGAATCGGAGACAGAAAGGACCAGTTATTGAGTGATAATAACAGATGGCATCGAAAGCAAAAATAAGATTCCAAGCGACAAACAAGAGATAAAAAGAGATGGACGATATAAACGAGAATAATAGAAGTATACGAGGAAATATTGAATAATAAATGTCGAGAACGAAATTTTCAAAGGACCGGATGGAAATAAATAGGGTGAAGGAAATGGGACAACAGCAAAAACCAAGATGATCAAAATGCTAGAGACGAAAATAAATCCGCACAACAAGAGAAAAAGGAATCATCTACAAGGAACGTCAAGAAACGAGCAACGACAACAACGAGAGAAAACAAAACCAAGGGATGCTGTTACACAATAGAAAGATCTTACAACAAAGAAAAAACAAAAACAGACCGACCTGCTAAAAAAATAATATACGATACTCCATCAATTAACGGAAGCGACGAAAACATTCACGAAAAAAAAATGTTCAAGAATAGACAATAAATGAGAAAGGAGCGCAAGCAAAGGAATATGCTACAATTGACGATGAATACAAGCATAAGTTGTCAAATCGATTCAATAGGAAAACCAGGAAAGATGGAAATACGATCCGAAAACTCATCATCATGTCAAACCACCAAAGATGTATGTAGAGATGCTACAAAAGATAGAAACGTAAAAATCCAAGTAAAGCCAGGGATAGGCAAATTGCGAATAATAAACGAAGGAATAGAAACAATCGAACAAGTATGTATACAAAAAATTATCGATTGTTGGAAAATGAATATGAAAGCAGGAAAGAAATGCGAATGGGATAGTCTAGAAGGCAATGCGGATATATATATGTGCCAACAACGTATAATAAAAGTGCAAACAGCCAAATTGGGAGAGAATCACAACACCAAACAGAAACCCATCAAGTCGAGCACGGAGAAAACAAAGAATAAAATAATAAAAGTAGAATCAAACCCAAAGAGGGAGAAGAATAATAGTTGAAAATATGGCAAAGAACCCATTACAAAAGTTTGTATATTCGAAACTAAAAAGAACGGACGATGAATGAAAGAATCAAATGTCAATCAAATGAAGATATCAAAAATCAAAAATACCGTATCCCAACTAAAAGAAAACGGGGAAGTAATATGTACACGTTCAGAAAGGAAGAGATGATTACTGGAAATCAATAACAAGAAAGTTACTAGAAGCAATACGACAAAACGCCAAAAAAGAAACAAAAGAGGAACCGACCAACGCAGATAGAGAAAGTAAAGCAGTAATAAAAATAAGAAGCGAATGCGGCAGAATGAAAGGAAATATAATTGAGAATACAGTGAAAAACTTACACAAAAATCGTGTATACACCAAAGAACAAACAGTAACAAAAGAATCCAATGCGAAAAACAAAACTAACAAAGAATCAAAAGTATCGTATCCCAACGAAAAGAAAATCGGAAAAATATGTAATAAATATCCAAAAGGGAACTCACGAACATTGGAGAACGATAACAAGGAAACCACTCAAGTCAAATGCGCGACCAACCTATAAAAACAATCTGGAGAGAAAAAAGTAACGAGACATGAAAAAAGATACCATGGACGACAGCCACCTTTCATCACGAAGCATTAAACCCAAAAAGCATTAAAAAGTACATACCAAAAAAGGAAAATGGAGACAATAAGCAAGGAAAACACAACCATGAGCCTGACGAAAGAATTATAAATGAAATAAAATGACTGGATAAACAACACAGTAATAAGCAGCGTGTAATGCTGATAATATTCAATAATAAGAACTACCAAAGCCAGAAGAAGCCAACGAAGAGAAGATATGGCCAGCAGTAAAAAATCACTACGATATCGAATTAAGGACAATACGACGCAGAAAACTGAGGAATATGAAGATAGGAAATTCTAGTACAAGCGGACTCCTGGTTAGGAATGGAACCGCCCATTATCGAAACCAACAAATGGTCAAATGAATCTGATGTATTACAGATAATGAAGAGAAAATGGGAAAATACGACAACTTGCGTATAGAATCCCGAGACGAGGGTAAAACGAAAAAAGACATTGTATATAGTGTAAAAATATGAGTAAATAGTAGTAAATACAATGTATATTTTATAAAAAATATTGTACAATGTGGTAAAGACAATAATCAAACCGAGAGAATGCCGATGAATAGATGTGTTAAATCAAACGATGGATCCGATAACTAACAACAAAACAAGTGAGAAGACCACCGTTCACAGAACAATAAAAACCAAAATGCAATGTACCCCATAAAATTGTAGAATTGAAATCAGGAATATACCAAGATCAAGGAATCGAGGCAACATGGAGACGACAATGCGAATTAATGACATTAATAAACAAACAATGCCAAACTCAATGGACAAAATAACTCCACTAGGTAATTAACGAAAGCGTAAACAGAGGTCCTACAACAAGCCTAAGAGGAAGAGGCAACAAGAACTATACTACAATTAAAAGAATAAACGAGCAATTAACAGAATCAAGTTAGATGGCAAGCTATGGAAATTAGAAGACTACGTAACAATCAACAGCACGTTAGATCCAGCAAGTGGGGGATGGATTAAGCATCAAATGCCAGAATTCACCCAGATACCGGATTCGACAGGAAGAGTAAAAATAAAAGCGCACCTTGTAAACATTTTAATTAAACGATAAAATAAAGCAACGCAGTAACAAAAAAATATGTAGATTGCAGACAATTATCGAGAGAATTAGAGGGAAGCGAGAATCCATCAGAAGCACGAGACGAAATGAAAGAAAATAGAGTGTGAACGATATCAAGAAAGACTAAAAGTTGTAAATGTAAAGAATTACTGATTGGAGCGAGACAGACGAAATGTGATGCAGAATATGTACAGATTGTACGATAGAAGCGATAGAAACAAAAACAATAAAATGCCCTGGATGCGACGAAATATTGGAAAAAGATGAAGATCCTACAACAATGGATAAAGCCACCAACAAAGATAAAATTATTAGTTCAATGCGAGAACAAATGCGAAATGAAAGGACTTATGAAGGAAGCCGAAAAGCACACAAACGAATGCGAATATAACGAAATACTATGCGAAAAATGTCACACCACAACGAAAAAGACCATAAAAGACATCACAAAGTATGCATCAAGAGAGAGAAAATGCGAGTTCTGTGGAGTTATCGACGAATGGATAAAAATAGAAATGGAACACCGGAATCCAAAAGAGGAACAAATATGTGATCTATATGAAGAGTATGGCAAACAACTGCGACAGAAAAATAAAGTCAAATTAAAAGAACATTGGAACGAATGTAGCGGCAAACCAGTCAAAGTCCATTGGAACTGTTAATTGCCAACTCAAATTAACCCAATTGCGGAAATGCAAAAGCATATGTAAAAACAGCATCGAACATACCGAAATATGATGAAAACGATAGGAATGTTGGCATGGGAAGTAAAAAGCCTACGAACAGAAAATGATGCACAAAAGCTATAAAGAAAATTAGAATCCAAGAAAGACTTGAGAAACAAGGAATACACTCAAGAAAATGGCCGAAATGGAAAAGAAAATGCAACAGATGACAACAGCATAAATGAATAGAAACCAACAGCTCGATGGCCAGAAAACACCCTACAGCACCATTTATATGGAAAATAACCGAATTCGCAGAGAAGCTCCAGAGAGAAGATGGAACACAAAGAATTCTAGAAGATCACCATAACGTTGGGAAAACGGATACAAATTGGCCATTAATTATATCAAAAGGAGATGGAAATGCAACAGGCACCCATACAGTGTCTTCGTCAAGATAGGAAGAGGAGATTATGATGAATGTTAACATGGCCCTTTTAAACAAAAATGATTAACGATGAAAGGCAAGAGATATCGTAACCAATCAGAACAGGAAATGAACACAGAGGAAAGAAACAAACTGACTGGAATACAGCAATTGGTACACCACGTTTCTATCCACAACAACGATTAAGAGGAGAAGGATTCTTGCGAGAAGATATTATATAATAAATTAGAAGTAGAGAAGCCGGACAAGACGTTGTAAAGAGAAAAAGAAAGTGTAAATAAAAATGTAAAATAAAAATAAATCAATAAAAATCAAAATACAAATAATCAGAAAAATAGAAACAAAAATCAAAAATAATGACGATATTAAGAGCGGACACGAAGAGATATACTGTACAGAGAGAGAAGGACCAGATTCGATGGACGACTATAGGAAAAAACCAGAGAGAGAAAGAAGTAATAACTGCCAGCAATTATATACTATAAAGAGCTATGACGGAACAGACGACAACGGAATCATAAAAGCGATATACTCACAAATGAGAGTGAGAGACGAGGAGCTGAAGAAAAGAGGAACAAAGATATTTAACGTTTAAAGATAATAAAGTATTATACCGACCGGCAAAAGCAAAGAAATGGTCCGCACAGGAAATTTATTTTACGGGAACACAGAACTACCAGACGAAGGTAACACGCATCTATTGCAAAAGGAAAGACTCGCAAAATGGAAATAGGGAGAGACAGCAAAACGAGAACACTGAGGTAATTGTTTTCAACCTGTCCAGTTTAGGAATGTAATATTGATTAAAAACCGAGGCGATGACAGATGGAGGACTCCGACAATTCAGAATTAGACAAATGATGAAAAGGAGGTAGAAAAAGGATAACGGTAATAAAAGTTCGAGACCCAACAGTTAATAATATGGAAAGGAGACTTATAACTAGAATAATTCGAAGAGAGAGATCAAAACGTTCAAAAGAACCAAGAGCAGCAGAATTGCCGGAGTCAAGGAGTATTGCCAAAAGTCAGAGGAATAGTGCGAAGGATGCAAAATCAACAGCCAATAACCAGTCCAGAATGTCAAAAACTAAAAGCACAAAAGAAAATGTATGTATACAAAAGAGAGCAAAAAATATAGAAATGATAATTACCAACCAGCAAGTGGAAGATATATTGGATCGACCAAAAACGAGAACCAAAATGCTACTATCAGGAGTAGATACCCAAAAAGATGAGAAAAATAATCAAGGAAAGGTTAGCTAATAATTTAGAATGGTATGACTCGACACAAGCAGTAATCCGAGCAATCAAGCGATATCAAGAGAAACCTAAAGAAAATCGTGACAAATCAATGATAAAAGAAGCTATTTTGGAGCAGTATCAATGTGTGACATGTTGGCAAAGACATGTCGAAATAATTTATATTCCTTGTGGACATATGGTCACATGTGAAGCATGTGGGTTAAAAGTTGAAATATGCCCAGTATGTAGAAAGCCGATCAATGGGCGGATCAAAGGATTCCGTTTCGCTGATCAGTAGATAAAAAAGCGAGAGCAACGTGTAAAAAGTGTAAATAAAGATAAAAATAAAAACAAAAAATTATAAAAACTCAAAAAATCACAAAATATGAGATACGATGTAAATAATGATGCAAAGTATGATAAAATTTTGATATGATGGAAAAGAGAGAATAATCAATATTAATATTCAGAAAACAATTATGAATCCAAACGAGACAAAAGAAGTTGTAACAGAAGCTGAAGAGTCCAAACCAGCAATCAAAGATCAATCCGAATCAATAAATGAAGAAGTAGAATTGTGGAGACAAAGAACGTTGCAACTGAAAGAAATGTTACTAATCGCAGAAGAGGAATTAGTACAAGAGACTCAAAAAACGAAAATGATGAAAGAAAAGTGGGAAAAACAACTAGAACAAAAAATAACTTACCCGGAAGGAAAGGAGAAAACGTACCAAGAACGAGAAGAGGAAATGATGAAGGAGTTTATGCAGAACCAAACCAGAATCAAAAACCAAAGGAAAGAGATACAAACCTTAGAGCAAGAGAAGCAAGATCAACAAAGTGAAATCGAAAGATTGCGAGAAGTAATAAAAGATAAAGAAGCAGAGATACGAGAAGAAGGAGAGGAGACGATAAAAATCATACAACAAATGCAGGAGGAAATTGGGCAAATTAGCACTCAATATCGAATAGAGAAGACCAAGAGAACCCATATGGAACAAGCTAAAGAATGGGCAAAAAGACAAGCAAGATACTGGAAAATCAAATGGACAGAGGATAGAGAACATTCAAGAAGTAATTGGGAAGCACGAATTAGACATTATATTCAGCAAATAGCCGAAGAGGAAGATAGAGAAAGAGCTTACAAAGCTAAATGGGAGAACGCAAAGATCGAAATCAATAAGCTGAGAAACCAAGGGCCAAAACCATCAAAGAAGATTAGAGAGCCCAAAGATGATAGACAAGAAAGAATGCTGACCCAGATAACTGATCAAGCAAGAAAATGGCGAATAGAATGTAAAATATGGGAGGACGCCAACGCAAAACAATCTAACTATATAGTGAAATTAGAGCAGGAAGTTGAGTATCAACCAACCAGAGTGAAAGAAATGCAAATCGAGCAAGACGAAGCTCACCGAAAAGAACAAAAACAACAATGGAGAACGGAGATCAAAGAAAAAGCAATAAAAAGAGAGGCGAAAAAGTGGAAAGAGCACTGTCAGGAAGCCAAGAGGGAGATAAGATTGTTACCCAAAAGGATATTAAATATGGAAGATTGGGAACTTTGGGAACAAGTCGAAGTGCAAAAGCAAACAGTCGAGGAACTAAACGAACAGGTCCAAACCTTAGAATTTCGGGAGAAAATCAGACAAAACATAATAAGAAGGCTCAGGAAAACTGAAAAGGATCTCAGAAAATGGATCGATCAGTTAAATCAAAAAATATCGGAAACCCTAAACGAGCAAACCGATGAAAAACGACAAAACCAACAATTAAATGAGAAGATAACGGAACTCCAACAAGAGGTGAATGGACACCGAGGAGTTGCAGTATTCAAAGAGATCCAGTTGAGACATCAACATGAAGTCAACGAACAGTTGAAAGAACAAGTAGAAACAGAGATAAAAACGATGAAGCAAGGGTATGAGGAAAATGAGCAGAACTTGAGGAAAGAGATCGAAAAACTAAAAGCGTTAGAAAATACGCATCGATTGGAAACACAAGTAGAGGAATTAACCGAAAATGCGGAATATCTTGCCTATCTCTTAGACGAAGAGATACAAATATCAAACGCTTTGCGTGAAGAGATAAATATGTTACAAACCGACCACCAATCCTGCTCATGCCGTTATATCCAACGGAGATACCAACTCAAATACCCGCTGAACCCGACGAAGGATTCGAGGAGACGGAAGAAACGATAATGCAAATTCAAAAAAGAAAATTGTAAAAAGTGTAAAATAATAAAAATAAAGAAAAAATAATAAAAACAAAAAATTGTAATCGCTCTATATTTAGTATGAATTTGAATGAAATAGAAATCCGAATGAATCTAGAAGACGGAGAATGTATACCAAACCCAATCCAATTAGTAGAACCAATCGAGCAAGACCCACTGAGGTATTATAGTAAAAGGTGGAGAGCCGAAAGGAAAGAATGGCAAGAGTTAGTGGAGGAACAAGGATCAGAAATCGCCCGGATAAATCAACAGTTAATACAGTCAAAACAACTAGTCAATATGATAAAACGAAAATTAACATCCAGCATGGGAGAAAACAGAGATCAAAAGAGAGAAAATGAACGATTAAGACGAGAATTAGCTGAAATAAAAACTCGTGTAATCCTGGAAGATTATTGGAAAACCGAAGCAAAGAGAATGAGAGACAGCAGAAAAAGCGAACAAAGATACGTAATACAACTAGAGGACAGTTGTAAAGAAGCCCGAGAGATAAAAGAAAATCATCAACAAGCTCAAGACGAAATTAGAACATTAACAGAACAGCTCCAGGAAGCGAGACGAAAGCTGGAAAAGCAAACAGCTAAACGAATAAATGGTAAACGTCAAATTAAAAGAAAGCAAGCGAAAGAAAGAAATCTTCAAATGAAAATCCATAATCAACAAAGAATAATTAAAGAAAACAAAGAACGATTAAAAGAACTCCCAAAAATAACCGAGCGATTAATAAGAGCCCAAGTCCTAATAATGAGATTTTCCGAAAACAGAATTAAAGAAGAGTGCGAGAGACACTCAACCCCAGAAAAAGAGAAAGAGTAAAAAGGGCTAAACTCCACTGTATATAGTCGAATAAAATTGTAAATAGACGAGAAAATTGATTGATATATATTAGAAATGAAAACCATGAGTCCAACGTTATGGATCACAATGATAATAATGATAATAATGATAATGATGAGAAAGTGCAATACTGAAAACCTGTTGGAAAAATGCGAGAAATCCCAACCCTTCAGAAGAGAAGACAGCACCTGTTCCGATTTCAAAGAAATCTGCAGAAACCCTGATAATGAAGAATGTCAACAAATAAACCTCCAATGTATGCAATGCCCCACAAAAGAAAACAAGGACGAATTGAAACAGAATATCGAGGAAACCCAAGCAATGGTGCAAACCCTACTGAAAAATAATGAAGAGATAGCTAATATAAAAAATGAGAACCAAGAGATAGAGAAAACCCTAGAAACCCTCATCAGACAAATTCAAAAGAAAGCCAAAGCAAATCCCAATAATAAACCAATCCAAGAAATTCAAAAAATCGCCTTATCAACCCAAAAGCAACTAGGAAAACGAGTGGGACAGGAAAATAAACCCCGTACAACAAGTCTATCAATCGAACTTATACTACCGATTAGTATAACATCTAACATGATACTCCTAATATGCTGTCTCATCCTCGGCCTAACGAAAAACAAGCAAAGGCAAAATACCCCAATTCAGAAATTCAGAAGAATGCTCATTCAAATCCGAAAAATCAACAAAAACAACGACACTGCAAAACTCTCGCATATTTCTATCAATCACCCCTCAAGATCAACCCAGCTCGAAAGCGAAACCCAAGCCGTCAGTGATTCATTCGAAGCTAAATATAACTGATTTACTTGAGTTAAACTGATTTTACTAACTCGCACTGATCTACAGTGATTCGAACTGATTTTACTAATGATTTACATTGATATTGAACTACACAATTGATATTTGATTATGTATTGTAGCCGTACCTTAAGTCCATCTTTATCTTGATGATTAACTTTACCGTAGAAATTTTTTATGAATGTGAATATTGAAAATGGAAATGTATGTATCATTTTGAAAATCAATCGAAATTGCGGGTCGCAATTTTACGGACCCCCGAGTGTTTTATGTTGGGCCAGAACGTAAACGGCCTTGAGAAATGTTTTAATGGATCAGTAACACACATGCAAACATAACATGCAAATTTAAATAAACCTGGAAACATCAATTAAATCCTATAAAATATGAGAAAATAAGAGAATTAAATATAAATTAATAAACAAAAAAATAAATTAAAATAATAACAAAACGCACCAAGATTCGCACGATACCTACACAAACACAACAAGAAAACACAACAAATTCGACAAAATTGGAAAAATTAATAAAGGTTCATTAAAGAGAAAATTAAATCGGAAAATTTGAATTAGTAATAATTCAATAAAAATTCTAAATAAAAAATTATAAAAATAAATCAAAAAATATTAAAATCAAAGAATAGAATTTGCTAGAAAATAACAAGGTCGAATTTTGTTTTACTGCATCAAATTTCACATGCAAGAAAAATAGGTATAAATACTGATCCATTTTCACATTTAACTTAACCAAAAACCATTTTAACCATTTTTGAACCAGTTTTGAAAATTGTTTAAAAACTATTTTTACCACCATTTCTTAGGTGAGATTTAGCTTTATGTGGAACCCTCTTTCCACGTCGCGTCCATAGCATCTCTGTAGAGCTCTGCTTGGCGTCGACGTGGGGAGAGAGGTATTTTGTTTATTTTGATGCAATATTATGCTATTTGTTATTTTTTGGTCAATGGATGGTAATTTATGTTTAATTGTTATATAATTAATAAATATTATTGATAATAATAACCTGTTTTATATGCTTAATAGTTAAATAATTTTGTCGAAATTTTTCCGGCCCACAGCCAACACATAACGCAAGAAAGCAAAATCTACATAGTACAGATGCATGTAAGTGCGTGGAAAATCGCCAATGATATGTACCCGTGAAGACTCAGCGTGCGCAACGCAGCGGTCGTAACGTCAATATTTATCCCTATAGCTGAAGCGAGAAGTAAGGAAGAAGTCTCTGGCTACTTCCTCGTTTCTCAATTCTGTAAAATCGACCTAAAATTATATTACATACGGCTCAAAATTATCACACCGAGTAGTCCAGTGGGCACTCAGTAAATATAATATAAACATAAAATGCGCCTAAGGCCTATTAAAGGGAAAGGGCACGGGAGTAAATTACATTAAAATCGTTGATATAGCTAACTGAAATCTATAATTTAATTGTAAAAATTAGTGGATAAATAATTCTCCTAAATCAGATTAATAATTGTTGACTAAAGATAAATAACTCGTTGTTTAAGCTGAATTTGTTTCATTATGATTAAACTTAAAAGAATTTTGCATAATCATACATACTTTACAGAGAAATAAACTCAATTAAATGATTAAAGTTAACGTAGGTTAAATAAAATTTCCGTATATTAGTCTATTGCTTAAATCATATAAATTCCTTAATTAATAATAACATGTTAATTGAATTAAGAGACGACGTCAATTAAACCGAGCCCTTCCGCGGTTATAACTAAAACGAGTTGCATAAAAGTAAAATAGTTTACCTAGTGGAGATCAAATAAACCTCGAATAAGAATAAAGTAGAACTAGATTCATGGATTTACTAGTATGATGTTAATATTAAAGTAGTTTCATAGAATTAAAGTAAAGGTTGAATAAATTAGTTGAAATAACGATGTTAATATTAAAGTAGTTTCATAGAATTAAAGTAAAGGTTGAATAAATTAGTTGAAATAACGATGTTAATATTAAAGTAGTTTCGTAGAATAGAAGCAAAGGTTGACTAAATTAATTGAAATAAAAATATGAGGAAACCGAGTAATGAAACCGAACTAAGTTATTACAACCGTCCCTAAATCCAAACTGGAATAATTTATAGGTTTGTGATAAAGTTTTCTTAAATGAAACAAATTCAGAGACAAAAAATAAAACGTATCCAGATGAAATACATGAATTATTATTTAAGCTAAATTAATATCATTATAAGAATCAATGTTTGAAAGGAGAGAAAAATTTTATTTTAATATTACACAAACTGTGAACTCACGAGAAAGCTTCATATCGTTTTGGTTCTTCGAATACATAAAAATCCACAAAGCGAAAATATTGCAATAGCATAAAATTCATCCACCGGAAGGTTTCAAACGTAATACACCGTTTTCCTTAAAAATGGCGATAAGATATGTTCAGATTAATCTATATAATAACTTACCCGAATAATTTTAGATGAATTTGCCAATCGATAATCCTGAAAATGAAGTGTTATAAATCACCGGATGTAAATAAACTAACTCACTTCCTTTCGACCACTTAATCCGTAACGTCAAGATCCGCCGGAAATCACATGCAATCGGCAGACAACCGTCTACGCTTCGTCAATTCATCCATTCGACATCCGTTCTCACCCTTAACTGTTCAGATCACCCACTTGAAAAATTATTCAACGAAATTAACTTCGATATTAAATTTAAAGAATCAATAGACTTTTATCGTAATATATGGTGATAAGATTTATTCGATCAATCAACGATTGGTATTATAGAAAGTCCGAAAATAGAAAAATAAATAAAATAGACAATAACAAGATATAATAACGTTGCATAACACCTAAAATCTCAACCCTATAACTCCTAGAACCTAATATGCCTAATCGAATGAATATCAAGTTGATTCATGGACTTACCACCCGTGCATTATTAATTTCACTAGCATAAGCCACCCGTTGCGAAAGAATCCCGACCACATAACAATTACCAGAACTCGCTAAGATTAAATTGGATGACACCCTAATATGGACCCTATTTATTTTGTTAACAACTTAACATGGTGAATTAAGCGGAGATAATAATAAAAACGTTTAGATATGTCACCCGAACGAAGCATCAGTCGAAGTGCAGGCCAACAGGGACAGACAAGAGTTCAACCAACCAAGAGAACCTTCGATCAGATACAACAACAGTGGCCGTATCCAACTACCTGGAGGATATTAGGCTTAGAGAAGGATCCCTGCGGTCTCTCGAGACAGCAATACCCAGCTGCAGAGACCTACCTGAATGCGCAAGATCTCCTCACCCAATGGGAAAGGGTGCAGGAGCAGGTAGATTCACAGGTGGTTAAGGCGAGGATGTATCTCGCAAACGTGGTAGAAGACATCCTCGCCGGGCGGATTGCAGTCGCCTATCC
Organism: Schmidtea mediterranea; assembly: GCA_022537955.1. NCBI lineage: Eukaryota > Metazoa > Platyhelminthes > Tricladida > Dugesiidae > Schmidtea > Schmidtea mediterranea. The sequence goes on from CM039679.1 coordinate 91,511,476, forward strand.
ACCTCGCCCAGTCCGTGATACCCGACGGCCATATACCGTGGAGGCTCTCAAACGAAGCCTGAAGAGATATTGCCCCGACGAATGAACGAACAGTGATAACTTGATGTAACGACTGATTTAAAATATTAGAAATTTGTGTGTTATTTTTTTTCTTCGTATAGTCAGAATTATTCGTGGTTTTGTTTAATGAAATAAATGATTATTTAACTTGATCAATAATAAATTAAAATGATCTATTTGATTATAGCGACGTCTTCCCTAAGAATCTTACAGACTGAATTGGACCACATGAGACAAGCAAATGCGGAATTACTCGCCCAGATTATTCAATTAACCCGCGAAACGCAACAGATAAAAGCCACATGGACGGATCCCGCAAAGACGAAAGCGGTCTACCACCGACTCACGGTGGCCCAGAAAGGCTGGACAGAGGAGCGGCAGCTCAACCAGAGCCTGCGCACGCAAATTCGGGGACTCGAAGTCGCCCTAGCAGTCTGCCGGGAGGGGAAGCGGTAACATATCCGCTCGTCTTCGCCCCAACCCAGATGTCGCAGAAGAACACCCAACCAGTGGAACAATCTACCCTTCCAGCAAATAATCGTCGGCCGGGACGTAAGGAACGGGCCCGACGTCGAGCAATCCAGCTTCAGAATAATTAACCTGTAAACCTTGCACGTGTTGCTAAATAAATAGAGTAGTCGTGTTCTTAATCAATTTGTTCCGTTGATATATTTATATGCCAAACATTCGCATCATGTTATTCAACCTTAGTTTCATCTCTCCGCAGGCAGATAAGAACCTAATCTCGAATGATCATGAGGGACAGAGCAAAGCGAGCATAGGTCTTCCATCGACAGCTCGTGAACCCGAGGGTTGTCCGAGCAACTATAGTACTAGCACATGGTACTCAATTTTTGCGGACAATCCACCACTTGAACACATTACCAACGTTGCCTAGCAACGGGTGCCAAGTGGCGATGAGAATCATTTTGTATGGCGTTACGAGGGCAACAAAAAGATAAGCAAGATTCGAAACCCTGTAACCCACCAATGGTATTCACGAATTTTCAGCACAGCTGTTTTTATAAAGTTATATTCTAAAGTGAAAATAAAAATTAATTTATTTAAAGTAATAATTTTTTTTTACTATTTCAATTTAATAATTTTTATTTTAGAAATATTTGAAATTTCATCATTATGTAAGTTATTTTAATTTCCCTTAACATTCCCAACACCTAAAACCCTATGAAATGCTACATTATCCATAATTATAGTATAATTCTCGATATTCAACTCACTCATTTTTTTTCTTAATCGCTCTACCCAAAATTCAATATATGTATCTCCATTATAAGCATGAGTTTGTGTCTTATGACAAATTATTCCCTCTCAGATATCCCAGCACAAATTGAATAATTTCTAGACCTCAGTGATCTTACCACGTTTCTGGTAGGAGTTCCCACCAAACTTCTGTCGTAATTCATTTTCAATTTCATCAACTATGAGTGTTTCAACATCAGAGTTTACTTTCCTTGTTTTCGGGACTCTTCGTTAAATGGATTTGTATTTTCCAAATCGTTTATACTCCCACAAAACACTTCTAATCGTCTCATAACTCAGCTCCAGTGCCGATGCTATTTCTTGAGGCGACATTCCAGCTTCATACTTATTTATTATAGACTTTCTTGTTTCGCCTGACATTTGCTTTTGCCGGTTGTTCTTTTTGATATTTTAATTATATTTAAAAAACATACAAACAATCAATTTAAACACTTGTATTAATTTTCATAAGATACTGATTATGTGTTTTCATTGTATATTAATATGTACCTTTTGCTTTTTTAATATAGTTATGTTTTAATGTAGGTTTTATTTGTTAATATAGTTTTTTGTTTGAGAAATACAATAATTTGATCATAATATATTAATTACGCTTTCAATCGGATATATATCTGATCTGCGTAATAGTTGTTTATGTAAACATATCTTTTGAAAGAACTTCAATATAAACATTGAAATTGTGTCTTTTTAAAAATAACATCCACAGAATAGAAATAATGAAACTTTACGTTATGGAACCAAAAACCAAAAATTTTATTTGCACCATTTTTTTATTAATGAATTATTTTCACCTGAGGAAAAAGCAACAATCACCGCTCACATCAAGTTTCTCATAATAAAGTTTAGTACACATCCACCATCTAGAAATATCTGCCCTAAAATCCTTTTACTTAATTAGACTTTATCAAGCAGAGGTAGTTGCAGATTTATTTAGAAAATATGGGAAACGAGAACCTACCATAAATGTTTGTGTCGTGAGAAATCTTAAGATTATTTGTGATTTTTTCAAAGTTATTAAATTAAATATATACATATACTTAAAAGCGGTAAAATATAAAAATACCTAAAAGGATATTAGCGGTTTGAACCCTGTTAAAATTATTAACCATATCTAATATGAATTTGCAATTAATTATAGTTAATAAAAAAATTTATATTGAATTAAATAAAAAAGTGAATTCGGCATATGAATAGAATTTTCGGCTTCATTTAAAGAGAATTTCAGTGGAATCCTAGCTGTTTAGTGTTGTCCCGATACAATTGGAATTTTGACCGCTTGAAATATCACATGAAATTGTCACTAATAACTAAGTGATAAAAGGAAAAAATAATTTATTTGAAGAAAACTGAAAGACTGAGAGTCAATATCAGTATTGTTGTTGTTGTTATTATTATTATTATTATTATTATTATTATTATTATTATTATTATTATTATTATTATTATTATTATTATTATTATTATTATTATTATTATTATTATTATTATTATTATTATTTTTTATTATTATTATTATTATTATTATTATTATTATTATTATTATTATTATTATTATTATTATTATTATTATTATTATTATTATTATTTTTTATTATTATTATTATTATTATTATTATTATTATTATTATTATTATTATTATTATTATTATTATTATTATTATTTATTTCTATTTAATATAATTGAAATTTCTCATTAAAATTTAAACATATAGAAAATAGAAATAATGAACTGATTAATTTTTTTTAAATTTCATTAGCAACAAATTGAAAAATCATAACAAAAGATTTGCATTAAAAGAGGAAATTATTTTTCTTTGATTTTGCTTTTAAAAGATTACGAAATCGACCAAAAATCTTTAATTTTCTGAATTTTTTCGTTTGATATTTTGCTGAATTTCATTTATTTCTGTAATTGATAGGAATTGTTTCTCTTAAATTTGCTTTGAGCTGTTTCATGTTGCTAAACTCAATTTCTTGAAGCCAGCTCCTTTCTGAAAAAAAGTAAAAAGTTTATTGGTTTCATTTAATTTTAATTCTTTAATCAGGCCAGGCTTACAATTGAAAATAGCAATATGTCACTAGTTCAGATAATAATAATAATAATAATAATAATAATAATAATAATAATAAAATAATAATAATAATAATAATAATAATAATAATAATAATAAATAATAAAATAAAAAAAAAATAATAATAAAATAATAATAATAATAATAATAATAATAATAATAATAATAATAATAATAATAATAATAATAATAATAATAATAATAATAATAATAATAATAATAATAATAATAATAATAAAATAATAATAATAATAATAATAATAATAATAATAATAATAATAATAATAATAATAATAATAATAATAATAATAATAATAATAATAATAATAATAATAATAATAATAATAATAATAATAATAATAATAATAATAATAATAATAATAATAATAATAATAATAATAATAATAATAATAATAATAATAATAATAATAATAATAATAATAATATAATAATTTAATAATAATAATATAATAATATAATAATAATAATAATAATATAATAATAATAATAATAATAATAATATAATAATAATAATAATAATAATAATAATAATAATAATAATAATAATAATAATAATAATAATAATAATAATAATAATAATAATAATAATAATTGAAATTTTTAGACATTTTTAGAGAAAAATATGGCGGAGAAAATCTTGACTTTAAATATTTTGATGATATATCTTCATAAAATTTATTTTAAAATTAAAATATATTTAATATTTCATTAGTTTTCAGATATTTATGTTTAAACAAAATAGCATAAATAGTAAATATTGTTAATAAGTTTAAAAAAATAATCATGAACCCAATTGAAAGTGTGTTCAGCAAGATTAAATTCAATTTTGGGAAGACAATGTCAGGGGCAGGTTAATTCAGTTGAATGTCTGTTCAATCCAGATTCTATGTGCTGAAGGAATGACTAGAAGAAAGAAGATTACAGAAATTACACTAATTATTTTGTACATATTTTGAGACTTTTTCCATGATGTATAAAAATATACTTATTTATAGAGAATAATTATTTTATACTTTCATAAAAATTTAGCTCGCCGTATTTTGAATTAATTCCGAAAAATAAATCATTTCTTGAATATTCATAAACGTTATTTATAATAATATGTATATAAAATTATAAAACAAAAGTTATATTTAAAAGCTTGAATAATGACTTCATTTCCTAATGAAATCATAATTCCAACTCATTTGACTTTATAACTTTATGTCTTTTAAATTTAAAAAATCATTTACTTAGCAGCCATTTCATAGATCGTAAAGATTCGATTAAAAAATTCAAAATGAGTTGTTGAGGGATCATTGCAAAATTGCTCAAAACATGGGTAGTTTAGATATGTATTAGTTTGATTGGTCATGTTGGTCTAATTTTTTAGATTGTAATCTTTTACCAAACATGTTTCAAGCCCAAAACAAATCCTTAAATGGGTTCTGCGACCAAGTTACATGTATCAGTGTTACTCAGTTTAAGTAATAAAATACTTCTGATATGAGTGTTTGATATGAAAACATGAAAAATCTCAGTATTTGTGTATTTTATTTGGACACTTCAGTCAGTGAACATTTTTGAGAATTATTTACACAAATTCAAGTTTTATTTGAGAATTATTGGAGTTTTTGAGAAGCAGTCAATGAAAACTTTCATCATTTTTATTTGATAATTATTTAAGCCGACATTTTTTATATATTTAATTTTGGGTATCATACAGTTCTCTACAAGAGAAAATCATGGATATTTTATGAGTTTTATTAAATTTCAGACATGTTTTCTTGGTCATTTTCATTAAACATTGGAAACAGTAATTCTTACCATGTGCTATTGAATATCAAAATTATTTTACTGAAAAACACAAGCATATATAGCATAAATATTATTTGGAGAAACCTATTTACATAAATTATCTAATTTTCATGTTTTATTGAAAAATATTTCATAATTTACAATGTTTTCTAGTGACTAAACAACACAGATGCAATTTCAGTGCATGACTAATAAATTAAGCAGAACCTATTGTGAGATAGGTTCAGGGTATGAATTTTATAAATTAAACATGTTTACCATCACAAGAATAGACTCCCATTAAAACCTATCAATCTATCAGATAATAAAGTTTTGAGGATGAAACTTATTAGTTTTACTAAATTTAGAAAATGTTGCAACTATTCTGGTAGCTTATATTTATTCCAAAAACTTTTATGGCATTTGACATTTTCATGTTCCAGATTTTAATAAATTTGGTGATGTAATGATTTTAACAGAAATAAATATCGAGTAACGTTCATCCTCCGGGATATTTTCGGTGCTTTACAAACGGTTGGTTAGGGCAAACTAGAAAACATTTTTTCCTAGGCACCCCTCCTTAGCTACAACTTAAAACGAATTTATTTTAAATTTTACGACGAAAATATCAGTTTAACTTTTGCAAATCTAACGACAAGAAAATAAGATATATTTAAATGTAACACTTCAGATTGTTTACTTTTGCAAACTGCCTTTGTGCGAGGCTCAATGTCAGACAAACAAATTCACATTTCCTCATAAACCATTTGAAATTGTTCTCGTTTCTTTTATTTTATTTCAACTTTACATTGAATATGTTGAAATCTTTTGCACTTCTTTCAAACTTGACTGCGTTTAGCTAGCCGAAATTATTACTCAAAAAGGAGGCTTTTAAGCACTAAATACTGTTGCAAATAAACAGGAAATTCACATTTTCCATATTGAAATATGAAATAATCTCGACTGCTAAGAATAGTCAAATTACTGACCTTTTTCTCAGCCTAAATTTAGCTCTCTTGAATTTTAAATTACATATTAGGCTTAAGCAGTGGTGTTGTGCTAATTTTTTTACCGGAACGCATATATATAATTATATAGACAGGGCCGATCCTGGGTAGGCGACCGCTCTGTGCGGTCTCATGTCCCATATTTAACGACGGGGGGTGATTTTCCATGATAATCCTGGCGGCGACGTTTTTTTTAGGTCTCAATAATAATACATAAAAATTCGTCAAAAATTAGAAAAAAAAATCAGCAATTCTTTTTAATTTTTTTTTCGATACGTCAGCTAATTCTCGTTATCAGAAATCATCTTTAGTTCCGGAACGCGTTCCTGTCCAAAAAGGAAGTACCGGAACGACGTTCCAGAGCGTTCCGGCTCGACAACACCACTGGGGTTAAGCTCTTAATAATTTAAAAATGTTTCAAAAAATGTTATTTTTTCAATTTATATCAGATTCTTTTTTGCGTCACATCAGTTGCCCGACACGCACGAATTAGTTTGTATACTAAGTCATTCACTGTGAACTTCTTGGATTCCGCCTATAAATTTCCAGATGTCTGGATGGCACTTGTGAAATTTAGCCTGTACTTTTCGATGAACTGCTGCTTTATTATTATGTTATTTAAACGGTTTCTTGAGCCGAAACATCACGTTTCACAGAGTGGACTTATTAGAAAATACTCTATTTAAGTTATGATATAAGTTTAAGATATAAATATATATCTATTATTATTATTATTATTATTAATATTATTATTATTATTATTATTATTATTATTATTATTATTATTATTATTATTATTATTATTATTACTATTATATGATTATTAAAATCTGGTTTTGTCGATAGTGGAATCATTTATATAAATATAATTTAAATAAATAACTATGTAAGCCAATTTCTACAATGTTTATTTATAAAATAAAATATGAAATATGTCGACCTAAAATAGGTCCAATACTGAAAAACAAAATTTATCAAAACTTTTACTTTCAGCTTCTTCTTCTCAGATAGATTTCCCAAATTGATTAATTTAATTTGTCAATATTAAACATTTAATAGATCCAAATAAAAACTTTTGATGCATGTCTAAATAAATATTTTTAAATTCAATTGGCATTTTATAAAGAACTAGCTTACTCGTCGCGCGTTGCTGCGATCTCAAAAGAAAGAAAATTCAAGGACAAAAAAAATTTAAAAAACACATTGAAATTTATCTATTTTAATACTATTTATTTATTATATTGCTTTCGGATATACAATATTTTTTTGTTTTTTCGTCCGTTGTGTATGTGAATAAATCGGAAGGTTTTCCCATGGTTGAAGTGGCTACATAAAGTTGTCCATGTGAGAAGCACGGATTCTCCAAATCTATTCCACCTACGTGCAGCGATTATCCTTTTACTTTGTTAATGGTCATTGCAAAGGCAAGTTAAACCAGAAACTGTAAACCATTAAATTCAAAGGGCATGTCTGTTACCACGATTGGAATTTGTTGTAACAGTGCATCTTTTCCCTTTAATTTGCAATTCAAAATTGTGGCTTTAATGACATTTTTCATAATAATTTTAGCCCAAAGTCTCGTACTGTTACAAAGTTGTGGTGAATTGATGTTTGAGAGAAGGCACTCCAATTTTTAATATTAAAATGTGCGGTGGAATACCTGGCAAATCCAGTGAATTCAAGAATTCAGTTGGGTAATCCACAACTTCGTCTTGATTCATCACGGTGTCGATGGACTTATGTGTTATTGCCTCGCCTGGTATATTCCACTTTGAATTTTGAAATTTATGGCATTCCCATAATTTTTGGTAACGGCTTAAATAGCACGTGAACTGAGCCACTGATGACATTTGTAATTTCGTATGATACTTTGAAAAACCAGTTGCATCATTATTGTTTCCTTATATATTATATACGGAAACAATAATGATGTAATAGTTACGATTTAATGATTTAATTAAATAATCTCAATAAATTTATTGCTGATTGAAAGTTTATTTTAGGGGATTGTGATATAATCACCAATGCTTCACATAAAATTATTTCCAACTTATTAACTCTTGCGTCAATCTTTCTTTCAAAATTAGAGAAACAGATATCGGAATTTGTTTTTGTTAAGCCTAAAATATATAAACGCTACTTTGATATATTTTTAGTATTTTCTAGTTCTGATGATGTTGTTCCTTTTATAAATTATATGAATGGGCTTCATTCGAATATTAAGTTCACAGTAGAAGAAGAAGTAAATTCATTTCTTCCATTTTTAGATTTATTAATTGAAAAAACGGCTAAGGGTTTTGAAACCGAAATATATAGAAAGCCAATAGATACAGGCCCCTACAATGCTTTTAACAGCTTTTGTGACTTTAAATATAATAGAAATATGATTATGGGTTTGATTTTTTGATCTTGGTTATTATCTTCGACTTTTGAAAAGTCTAACAAAAGTATACAAAAGCTGGTTTTTCTTTTGAAAAAAATGGATATTCTACAAGCGTTTGTAGGAAGACTGACTAAGGAAACCATTGATTGCCTTATGGTTTCGCCTGATGAAAGCAAAGAAAACCATAGTCCACTTAATGATGGTGAACCCATAAAATCGAATGTTTTGATAATTCTATAATCGGAAGGCTTTAGAAATTTCAAATAGTCTATCACAAAATCATTGGGCAATTCAAATTTGTTTAAAATAGTTTCAAAATCGTTAAAATCAATAAATATGTTTAGTAATAAATATCAAATCCCAATAGGTTTAGTTTCTGATCTAGTGTATAAATTTTCATGTAATGGCTGCAATGCCACATACATTGGAGAGATTCCCAGTCATCTTCACATAAGGGTTCCGGAACATAGCCGATTGAGAGGTGTGAGTAATATTATTGAGCATAGAAAAATGTGCAAAAGCACAACTAATTTAAAAGATTTTAAAATTTTATATAAACGCTTCAATAATAAGTGGTAAAGATTTTTTCATGAAACTTAGGTAATTAAATCACAATCCCCCTAAAATAAATCAACAACAAATTTATTGAGATTATTTAATTAAATCATTAAATCGTAACTATTACATCATTATTGTTTCCGTAAATAACATTTAACAAAGATTATGATGGCAGACTGAAGATGAGGATAATTTCCTCGAAATATATTTCTTTTATTTGGTGTTTTCGAGTTTTTAAATAAATAAATAGTTAATTTATTTGATTTTCAAAATTTAAAATATAATTACACACTACATAATTTTAAAATTTTTCAATTTAGTAAAATTAAAATAATTTAGCTTACTGAATTTCTTGTCAGTAGTATGTAACATAATTTTTATCTGAAGCAGCTGTAATTTAGCAATATTTAAAAAATTATTTATACCTAAAACCTTCCCAATAGTGTACTCAATGTCTTTTTAAAGTTTCTTGTCGATCGTATGAACATCGAAGTGATGCATATATATATATATATATATATATATATTATAACTTTCTTATTATTTTGTTGATGGCCCAAACTTTTATTATAAACAAAATTTGTTCGAATAATTAATAACTCGATATATTATGTATTATAAATTTTAGTTTAAAATTAATCTTACTAACATTTCTAAAAATAAATCTAAATAATCTTATATAGAAATTCTTAAAAGCTAAATAGTCATTTTGATAAATAAATTTTTGCAAATTTTCATATTTTTCAGGTATTCCTTTTGTAAAAAAGTTGGATTTATTCACCATTTGTATTTTAGAAGTTATTTTTTAGTCAAACCAGGTGTATTATTTTTAGTTAATATGACGTTGGTGTTTTTTTATACAAACACAAAAAATGTTACATGAGTGTGACGTAAAAATTGTCTGCTTACAATATGTTTAATTTACAAATGATGTATAATATCAAAATGTTTGCCATGATATTAAAAATTATACTCTCTGATATTCCGTTTAAAAGCCTTGTCATAAATAAAGGAAAACAAAACCTTTAATTGTACAATCAGATAGAAACAATTTTTATAAAAATGACAGTAATTATCAAAAAATCAAACAAGGAAAACACATTAAGAGGTGGCCAGTAAAAGTTTTATCATTCCTTTATATTGGAAACAAGAAAGTATAATCATATTTTTTAAAACATCACATTTATGTTATTAACATTATTTGCTGTTATTTTTACTTAAAAAATTTATTTTTTAATTATTCTGACTGTTGATAATATTAATTTCTACTTTAAAGGCTTTTAATTCCTTCGTCAATTAAGCTAAGCCAAATTTGCATATTCTGCATGATTATTTAAAATATTTATATTATTTTATATTTGAAATTTTTGAAATTTATATTAATGCTATTCTAGCAAGTAAACTATTTTTTGATTAGAATTTATTAATCATGAATAACCTATCCAAAAATGAAAATAAACAATCTTTTAATTCACTGATTTTTTAATTTGTTTTTAAATTTATATTTTTGTATTTATAGGGTCTTTTCTATAAACACAATTAATTTATATTCCATAAACAATATTATTAATTTTGAATCAATTAAATTTTTAATAACAATTTATTTATTTGTAGAAAGTTTAAAAAAATGTCTACCGTACTTTTATTAGGACTCACGTAAAAGCTATATTTACAGCGCAGTTTGAAGTTGATAAAATATTTTTTAAATTAAAGTTGTTTTTTTAAATTATTTTCTTAAAAAAATATCTTTTAAAAAGTATATCTTTCTAGCAGGTGCATTTTACAGTTAGACATTCTTAAACAATAATCCTTAGGATTCTTAATCAATTTATCAACAGTCTCTTTTATCATTAATAATAAAAATGGTTTTGAATAATCAACTCAACTTAAATTGCAAATGTTAAATAATAAGAGTATTATTAGAGTAAGAAAACTAGTGAAAATCAAAATATGAATTTTCTGAAATTGTAAGAACAATATAAAACTCAAAAATTGAGATTAAAAATGCACTAAAGTTTTTATGAAATCATTCTCAGTAATTGCTGATTTAATATTAGAATTAATTATTAATTTTATATATACTTACAGAAACTTTTATGAAAAGAATTTCGTTTAAATTTCTTTTTGTTATAAATTAAATTCTTTAAATTTTAAATTTTAAAATTAATATTTCTATTTTAAAATATGCAGAAATAAAAAATTCAACGATTTTAATTTGTTGGAAGAAGTTTTTATTTTTATGAGTATTTCAACCAATTAGAAAAATATTCATTTATATAAATGCGATAGTCAAAAATGATTTTATTAGTTAAATTGAAAAAATAATCTCAGATGTTAGTAAGACTTTTTCATTGTTTTTTTCGTATTTTATATTTCATAAACATATTTATTGATAAAAATTATAACTTTTAAAAGTTTCAAATATTTTCTAATGTTTAAATAATAAAAATTTTTTAATAATTTATAAAATATAAAATTTATTATAAAATTTATTTACGAAAATCATAAGTAAGTTATTGTTGTGTCTTAGTTCTCTTAAAAATTAAAAAAAACATTAAACATCGTTTTAAAAGCTAAAATGATTTAAACTGATTTTCATTGAAATAAATTAAGAAAGATTTTATAGAATTTATGGATAAAATAATTAACTATCAATTAATTAAAATTTCATTTTACTACATCAAAATAAAACTCCATTAATTTGATGATCAAAAGAATTTTTGAATAATATTAAAAATGCCAAAATTTCAAAAATAAATTAAAAGTTTAGAGAACACTTTAATCCAATCAAAATGAAGATTTTATAAATATTTTTAAAAATTTGATGAAAATAAATTTATACTTTTAAATGAATTTTTAAGTATTGATATCCAAAAAGAATATCTTCTCTCCAGACTGACTAGTCCCAGATGTTTTCATAAAAATTCAAATATTTCTTGTTAATCTAAGGAAAAATAATTATTATAACAAAGATTACAACAAGTAGATTTCGTCGAAACGAATTACTTGTTATCAAAGTCTGTTTAAATTTACTTGGGTAGTAATAATTTTTTCTTATTATATTTCAAAAATTTTAAAAATTATTTAAATTATAAATTTTTGTAAAAAGATTTTTAAAGTTTGTGTGTACGCAATTTGCAAAAGCAAATTTGAACTAAAATTATAAAATAATTTTCAATAAAACAAATTTAAAATATTTTTTAGCATAAATTTCAAAATAGAGTATTCAATTATTTTTCAACTTATTTTTTCATAAATGTCAAATAAAAATTATTTTGGTGAAATTAAGAACATTATTAAAAGTTTTTACAACAATTATTAAATATGATTAATACATTTATTTATTTATAAACGATAAATTGAAGATATGCTAGCATTATTGTAAGCTATGAAAACTTGCGAAAGAACATTCAAAAAGTATTTTAAAAATCAATAAATAAATTTTAATTTTTTAATTATTGTTATTAATAAAGATAAAGATTTGAATTTCAATATTTTCTTTTAATAAATATCATTTTTTAAGCTTTCATTATTCGGTGCTCAAAAACGTTCATATCATCTCGGAATTTGCATACTCTTTTGTCTAAAATATAAAGTCTCTTTTAATTAAAATATAAATTAATAAATATATATTTAAATTTTAATAATATCTATTTATAAGACAATATTGTGTTTACCAATAAGTAGACAGATGTTAGCTCAAAGACATCACAATAAAAAAACGAAACTCAAAGAAAGTGTTAACATTTGTTTTAATTTTACTCTAGATTAAATTAATTTAAAAATTAAAAATTTTCTGAGCAAAGTATAATTCATTGGATTTTATTGGTTTTCAGGGCGTTGAATACTCACTGCAATTCAACATAATGTGGATGCTTAGAAAAACTTTTAATTTAAAACGCAAACTTTTAAATTTAATGTAAAAAATATTTGTGTGTGTGTATTAGAATTTCAGAAAATAATTTTGTACTTTTCAACTTACATAATGATTATCCACAAAATAGCACTTTAAAAATTTAAAAATCTCACCTAAGGCTTCACTTATAACCCAAGTAGGCGCACGGGAATGAACACTACACATCCGTAGTCAAGAGAAATATTGGTCCTGCAAAAATAAAAATTATATATTTTCGTCAATAATAAAATGTTTGAAGAAGTTTATTTCTGTCGATAAATCAATTTAAAAGGTGTTTAACCGTGTACAACAATAAAAAATTATTATTATTATTAATAAATAAAATAAAGCACCAATCAAAAAATATATATATTTATATATATTTCGACAAACTCACTGTAATCGTCAGGTAGATATGAACTTGAAACTATATAGAATAAATAACTTTTATTTAAACAAATTTATTCTTTTATATTTTTTAAAATTTTATATAACCGAAACTTTAACAAAATTTTAATAAATTCTCAATAAAACATTTTCAAATTTTACACAAAACATTTTTACATTTATTTTCATCCTACATCACAAAATTGTGTTTACTAATATCAATCAATTCGCTAAGTCGACTGTGGTCTAGAATTTGTTAGTGGAAATGACAGGCAGTCATTCCAATGTATGTGGCATTACACCCATGACATAGATATCCATAACCAATATCTGAATACCGTCTAAGTAAGACAAGAAATCTATCAATAAACACGATGACGATGCAATAATGCAGAATACAAACTTAAAAACAAAACTCACTATTTATATCAAACAAAACTAATTCAAACGTTGATAGTTTTTCATTCATTGAATTTCTACATATTTTCTTCAATTATGAAATCCTTCTAGTAAACACTGGAACAAATGAAGTTTAACTTCCAAATTGATTACAGTGATTGTTTTAATCAATTTGAAAGTTACACTTCGTTTGTTCCAGTTTAAATATTCGTGTTCAGGGTCGATTTAGATCGTTATAGGCCCTAAGCACAGTGAATATTATACCTATTGGATATAACAGCCCTGCTGATGACCTAATTTCAATTAAATAAAATTCGATTTTCAACAAAAAATAGTAATCTAACAAAATTTGTGTAATTATTATTATATAAGATTTGGGTTAATCATTCTTTTTGTTATAATTGACTAATTGTGTTGAGAACAAAAGAATGCAAGCGATAATATTAATAATTATTATTTATGCATAATATATAATTCTCTGTAAAATAGGATTCTGACGAAAGAAAATTTTTCAATTTTTAGGGATTTTCTTTATAAATAAATCTTATAAAATTTTGTTGAATAAAAATTTAGGAAATTAATATTATATATTCTGTTAAAAAAGTAGCTGAATTATGCAAAACATTGCAAGACCATAAAAAGGAGGAAAATAAAAATTTAATAATGAAATTAAAAGAATTTACAAGTCTAATTTTCATAAATAATAAATCCAATTCTCTTGGAGCTAATCAAAACAAATTTTCAAACTTTTTAAAAATTCTTAAAAATCTTTTATACCATTTGAATAAATTATTTGAAAAGAAAAATAATTTAATTAATAAATTAATTTACATAAATTTTCGAACATTAAGACTGTTTTGATGAATTTTCAGTAGCTGGAAAGCTTTTGTTTTCATTAATAAATTTATTTCTTTTTTCTTTTTCTGAACTGACTTGAGGTTATCCATTTCAATTTGATTTAGGCTTGGTTCATTATTCACTTACAAAACAAACAAAAAGAGGATTCGCCGAAAATGTAAAAATCATTTTTCAGAAATGCTTGAGAATAAATCCCAAATCATTTAATTAGCTGGTTCCTACATATCAAATTTCAGAAAAAATATATTATATATTTGTATAACTGTTTTAATGAGAGTCTGGAGTTAATTATTAACTCTGATGTTGATTTAATAAACTATTTATAAATTTATTAAATCAGATTTCATTTGAGCTCATTAGTTAACAAGTAATATTTTATAAAAAAATGTTATTTGTTTATTTCTTATTATTTTTACTGTTATTATTATTCTAGATAAAAAATATTTTGAAACTAATATTAGCATTTGTAATAAGATGATGGTTTTACAGAAGAATTAATTAAATAATAATAATAAAAATCATATAATTATAATAAAATAATAAAATATAATTATTACTTCGCAGCAATGGCTTATTTTGTTATTCACTTATCTGATATAATAATAATAACAATAATAATAATAATAATAATAATAATAATAATAATAATAATAATAATAATAATAATAATAATAATAATAATAATAATAATAATAATAATAATAATAATAATAATAATAAATAATTATAACAAGATATATACACTTGACAATGGCACTTGTTTAAATATAATAAAACGCCAACCCAACATATATTATACTACAATATATTTAGACGACTCACTGTCGTCATTAGATAGAATTGGAATTCAAACTTAAATTTTAAAAATTTATATAAAAAGGTTTGTAAAAATCAAGATTTTAACAAAATATTAATAAATTTTTAATAATATTTTTTTACATTCATACATAACATAATGATAAATTTATTTTCAAAATATATCACTTAAAACAGGGATGTGCAACCCACAGCTCATTGATAATTTTTTTGCGGCTCACACAACCGTTTGCATTTTAATATACTTTTTACTCCCCTCTTCTGGGAAAAAAACTATTTTAATTGTGCTTTTATGGTTTTTAGGAAATTGGCGAAATTCAATAACGAATTTCAAAATTTTTTAGTTTTGCAACATTGAGAGTGATTCTATAAAACCTGCTATGGTCCATATAAAAATTAATAGTTCATACCAAATTGTTAAGTTTTCTATGGACCATAGCAAGATTTTATAAAATAGCAAAACAAAAACAAAATTGCGCTCACTAATATTAATCAATTTTTTAAATTTAATGATGAAATTTAAATCTTTCAAAATATATTGTAGTATGTTGGATTTGTGTTTTCCTATATAGTAATAATAATAATGGTTGTCGCTGCTTAGAAAAAGATTAATAATAAAACAATAAAACAACATATGTTTAATTGTTTTATAATTAAAATACCATTGCATGATTAATCAATAAAATTTTAAAATATATAAGTTAAATTTAATTTACTTATCTAATTAATTATTTGTCATTTTTAAATTTTTTTAAAAATTTTTTTCGATTTTTTAAATTGTAATCTAATTATCATTCAAAAAAAATTAAAATTCAAATAATCATAAAATACAAGTGTCATCCTGATAAAATTATGTAATAATTGGTTTTTGGTTTTCAGATGTTTAACTGAAGTTTAAGTTAGAAAGGGAAATTCAATGCGATTTCTAATGGTAAAAAGGTTTTGAGCTTATTTGGCTTTCATTGGTATCATGTAAAAACCCTAATTCCACCAATAATCGAACCAAGCAATTTTGTATATATTTGATCCAACATGTATACAAAAATTGTGATATTTGATGAGGATTGGTAAAGGAGTGGTTAGATTTTGGTGTCTAGTAGCAAAATTCCAGCGTTCGATCCTGGGCTAGTTTGAGTGTATAGTACTGATAAGAGACAAATATATATATATATATATATATATATAATAAATATTTTTTTTATTATTTAAAGGATTTGGAAAATAATTTCCATGGAATATTTTGAAAATTTTATCGGAAGATGGATAATTGATTTTACAACTTTTTATTGCTTTCTCTAATGAGTTTTCAATTTTCCAAAAATGCGCATAAATAAATTCGATAATAATTATGATTTGAAACAAATTTTAAGATTTAAAACAAAATGTAAATTTGCAATTTTTTTATCAAATTCATTTTTGATTTTATTTAAATTTTCTTCGATCATAATTAATTTTTTGTTTTAATTAATATTTAATATTTTTATTAATCGACTTAAAATACTTAATGAAATTTGGTTATGATAATTTACTCGTGGCAATTCGAAAGGATTTTGTCTAATATTATTTTGTATTAAATTTTGTATTGTAAAAAATCAGCGATTTCTCTTCATTAATAAAACGAAACAAGTTTTATTATTTAAATTTTTTCTTCAAATAAAATACATTAATGTTCTTTTTTTGAATCGTTTTTAGCTAAAAACTGAATTCTTTTTAACGTCAAAAATCTAATTAACGGATAAAATTATATGTACTAATAAAATATTTATATTTTTTCAACAGTTCGGGTGATTTGGGATTATGATTTTTATCTGGAATATTTATGCTAATATTTTTTATTTTTCAATAATATACTTCATTTTAAATAAATTTAATTATTTTCAGAATGCTTCTCATAAATTTATTATAAAAATAACATAATTTTGTTAAAATTATTGAGAAAACAACAAGTCTATACTTTCTATACTTTCCACGAACAATAGCTGAATAATCCAAATTAAAGACTTTGGCAAAGATTCTCGTCGTCGAACTTTGATATTTTTCCAATGCTATAAAAAGTCTTTGGTCATCGAAATTTGATGGTCGAGTTCTTCCTTCTTCACCTGTGAGGTTTGTATCATCCGATTTGAACTTTTTGAACCATCTTTCAATCTTCCTCGAAGTGGTAAAGCATAATATGGCGAATATGGATATGATCGTAAATACATATTTTCACTTACTGAAAATAGTGGATTATTTTTATGAAACAAGAAATTAAATTATTCAATACGTGGAATATCTAATTGCTTTTTTAAAAATACTATGGAATGCAAAGGATGATAAATAGATATTAATTGTATCAATTAATTAAACTAACCTATTGCATAAAAATATGCCAAATTCGTAGTTTCAACATCAGAGATTATTTAGGATGCTTGTCGGTTGTATTTTTATGTTAGTATGTTTGTATGACTGCGGGTATTCTGTATCAATAATTTGTAAACAAATAAAGTCCCTTTTTAAGTATTACGTAATAAAGAACTTTATAATAGTGTGTATAAGATTGGTCGAGGAATAAATTATTGCACATTTAAGTTTCATCTGAACAACCTATAACAAAATATTTAATTTTTAATCAATCACAAAAATCCAATTAAAAAATTGAATTTTCGCAAAGCCCCCTTATATTTCCCAACATATAATTTAAATTTCGTTTTGCATTAAATTCTACTTAAAATTGAGCTGCTATGTATGATAAGGATCACGGATTATGCGATTATTGAACACATTAGTAAGTGAAATTTGAAACTGTATCTTAATTTAAAGTGATCAAATATTTATTTTTTAATTAATTACGTAATTTTTTTATTTATTTAAATACATTTGATTGATTAATTTTCTTTCCATTATACATGTGCTATACAAAAATAAATAAATTCTTAATTTGTAGGAAAATGAATAAGAAATAAAAGTTTTACTTGGGATTATACTTAATTCCATAAAAGATAAAGATTGTGAAATAAATTAATTCATTAACAATATGCAATTGTTTAACTAACCTCTTTTTACATTCACAAATGATGCCACGCAATTTGATTTTCCAGGTGGTCTGAGAAAATGTCACGTGAACAAAATGTCGACAGAAAAAACAATTGAGATCATTTAATTTTAACTTTAAATTTAAATTTAAATAAAATTAAATCATTCTTCCCTGAAATAATTCATGGTTGTAAATCATGGAAAATTAAATTTAAATTATGAAATAATTTTTTTGTTTTAAAAATTATTTAAAAATTATGCAGAAACTAAAATTCAAAATATTACATGAAACATAGACATAAATTACAGTGTTTATTAGCTGAAAAAATTTACTTTATTTTAAAATTTTGTGTATATTTTAGTGTATATCATTATAGCAACCTTAGTATGAATAAATAAATTACTTAAAGCTGACCACTGTTAGAATGCTTATTGTTGTGGTTAGAAAACACTCAAAGAAAAGTGATGGAAAAAATTGTGGACAGCACACGAAAGATAATATTTTTAATAATAATTGACATATTATGACTTCTATTTTTCATTGTTTGTTTCATCTTATTCTTGTCCTAACACCCTTTGTCATAATTATTTTTCCCTGACTTTTATTCAGATAGTTTAATAGTGATAATGAAGTTTCAACCGTTTTTATTGTTATGAGGTGTCACTCATGTCAAAGTGTCGCGTTATAATTGTAATTTTGAAGTAAACATTTACTGCTATATGAAAGAAAATTATAATTATAATAATAATTTACGAAAGGGATTTTAATAATTATTATATAAGTTAATTTTTGTTATTATTTCAGTAATTTTGAATAAAAGAACTATAAAATCACATATAATAATTGAAATAAAAATTACTAAAAATTAACGCATGAGATTGCAGAGTTTCCCATATTTATTTTAAATTTATTTCCAAATGTAGCCAAACAGACATGTTTTCTAGGATTTTCTCGGATTTTTTAAGAGTTTAAATTGAATTTTTTTTTGTATAGAAATTTTTTTTTACAAAACTAAAAATTCCTGCATGACTGTTTTGGTCATAAATAATTAAAAATTATTATTTGCAATTTAAATAAAAATACATTTTGGTTTAGGTTGAAACTTGTAATAACAGCCTTATTCATTTTGATCCTCGTCAATGACATACATGGAAATGTTTCAGATGAGAAAATGCTAAATTATATTCAGAAATATTGTTATGAAACATGTTTCGACATTCCGTGTCGATTGCAATGCATTTATGAATTAACAACAAAACAAACTCAACCGAAAAGATCTTATTTCTTGCGACTTGGAAGATCCATGAAACGAGCGCAATTTTTGAAGTTGGGCCAAGAACCAGCGAAAAGATCCCAGTTTCTCCGACTCGGATGAATAGTGAAAATTAACAAATTATAATAATTTACAAATAAATTTAATTACATTTTTTGTTACAATTTCGTTTTACAGTCAAAGCTTATTAAAATGAATACAAAATTTTAAATAAAAAATAATTTTTCTTTTTCAAAAGTTAACTGGGACTTTGATTATCAAATTTGAATGAATAAAAAATATTTAGGAGATTTTTTGATATTAAATGACACAGGTAAAGAATAGAACAATTTTATCTGAAAAAAACTGCACCCAAAAAGCACTTAGAATCGACAATAAATAAATACTTTATAAAATAAATATCACAGATCATTATACTTATATATATATATATATATATATATATATATATAGCCTATAAACAGCAGTGGTTCCAAATCTTTATGGTGCTGTGAGCCATTGATGACATTTTTAAAGTTGTAGTGACCCCAACGATAACATTAAAACTTAGGTATTTGACTTCTATAATATCTGATAATTTATAACACACTGATTTTTAGTGATAAATTGTTATAATTGAATCATAATAAATTATCAACACAACAATTTGTAATACTTCTTGGTCAATATTTTTAAAAATGAACTTGTGTATATTGTACAACATGTTTTTTGCGGCCCAGTCAACAAATGTAATGATTATTAAAAGATTGAGTAAAAACTAAAATTCAAAAGAAATGTACAATATAATTATAGAAAAAATTTTTTCTATATACATACGTAAACACATACATTTATTTATGTCGATGATTATTGAAAAATCTATAACACTCATTTATAAGAACAACAATAAGCAATGATTGATTACTTTGCAACAAAATACAAGCATATATATTTCTATTAATTTGTTAATGCAAATATGTATTTTTATTAATTATAACTTTATAAAATTTTTTTTAATTTGTAATGTTTTGTGTGGCCTTTCACAACTCTAAAATTGTTAATGCGGCCCAAGACATGGATTTAGTTTGACAAGCCTGTTGTACAATGTCCATTGTACAATTTAAAGTCGCACACTATCAGAGTTTCTAAATTTATTGTAGAAAGGTTATAAAAAATATTCAGAGTATATCATTTTTTCGATCACATGTTAAAGAACCACTGCTTTGCAATATAAGACCTAAAAACAAAAACACTTTTCATTGTCTATATTATAGGTAAGTGTAGGTAGATATTAGACCCCGGGATCCCTAAATTATTTATTACATAATATTGATTTTCTTACACACAAGCGCAGTGGGTTTATGTCAATGTGAAGTTTGCGTTATATAGAAGTGGTATTTTGGATTCTCAATATAAATACTATAGCCTCACACTTTAGTCAAAAGGTAATTTTGTCAAAGGTTAATTTATTATCTCATTTGGTTACAGGGGATTTTAGCTCATTTTATAGTCAGGAAGTATTTTCGACACTCGTTTAAAAACAAGTGACAATATTGTTTAAATTTGGTTTCAGTATTTTGTATAGCTAAATATGGTTACAGGATTTTTGAGTCGAATAAGATTTTATGGACTAGTTTAAAATCGAGTGTAATTAATAAATTAAAATAAATAAGAGAAATAAGTGAAGTAAAGTATTTTAAGTAAATTAAATTCTTTACCGTGGTATCTGGTTATATCTGGAATAAACATAAAAGTAACTTGATGTAGTTGTGGATGATTTGAAAATGTCCAAAATTGTGATGACATTGGAAAAGGAAGTTTGAATGAAATCGTAAGCTTATTTTTCGACGAGTCTAAGCAGTATTTGGTCGCACCACGTTCAACGTGTATAAATTTTATGAATTTTTAATTTATTTTTATAACTATTAAATACGAAAACTGTTTTATTATTATTTTATTGATATTATTTTTATTAACTTTATTATTACTGTTTTTCTTTTATAGTTTATAAATATTAACTTTTATAAAATTACATTTTGAGCTTAATAAAAATAAAATTTCCAATAAAATTTGGTAATTTTTCATGAACAATATGAAGTAACAAGGCAACATAATCACGCCAAAAATCATCATAACATTTATCGTAAGAATAAAATATTTCCTAAATCAAATTAAATTTGATTTATTTTTGTCGCAGTTTCTAGTTGTTAATTTGTTGCCTTAACAAAAAATTTTAAAAATTCATAACATTATTTTAAAAATTTAAATTACGAATTCCATTTTTGATGTTAGGTATGGAATAAATGCATATACTAATTTTCAGATACAATCGGTTTTAAGCAGCTAATTTTCAATTATTATTACTTGTTGGTTTCGATTATATGATTATTGATTGAATAATATTATTTATATTTTCCGATTATAAACCAAATATTAAAATAATTAAAATTAAAATTTAACTTAACACCCAAAAAAGGCTGTGCCAAAAATTCGTGAATACCTTAAATAAATCTGATTCATAGTCAAATTTTGTAGAAAATATTATGTCACTTATAAAAAAATCAGAGGTGAAAAACACAAAAAGTCCTTATAATAATATTTTTTAGACTTTAAAGTTTATAACCGCAATTCGTCCGAATTTCTCTTAACTTAACAATATAGAATAGAATTATCTGTTTGGTTGATAATTAGTTAACTGAAATAAAAATTAAGTCTGACTCCTCGAGTTCATGTCAAATATTATAATCTCATTCTAAACTTATAAAGCGATTGAAACATAAAAAATAATTGTGAAATATTTTGTTTGAATTTATGGTTTTTCTATCCTTCAGTTTGGTTAGAAAAGTTTGGTAAAATATATTACATTATATTGGTGGTTTTGCAAAATCTTTTACTAGATTAATGAATATTTTTAAAACATTTCTAGTTTTCAAACTGCATAAGAAAAAAGATTTTCTAAAATTACTGAAATAAATGGTGCAATTTTTAAACTTTTACATATCAACTATATTATCATTAGTCAGCTAACATTAACAAAACAAAACCATTTAAGTTATTAAATGCCTCATACATTCCAATTTAATACATATATTAATTTAATAATTAAATTACAAATGCTTTATTAAATTATATTACAATTAGAATTTTATTTAAATAGCCAAGGATATTTTTTACATTATTCATTTCTGACAATTATTCAAAATTCCGAAACATCAAACACAAATTTCTATGGTTATCAAAAATTCAATCTCCCAAAACTTCAATCATGGTTTTTCGTGCACAAAAAAGATTACACCTCCATGTTATCAAATCAACCTCAAGACATGTCCATATTCAACTAAAACGTGTTTGGGAATTTTTATATTCATCAAAGTATTTACAGAAAATAATCAATTTAATGTTTAATCAAGTATCAGTTCATTCAAGTACACCGAAGTCAAAACTTGGTAAAAGTTTTACAAGTATGCTACTGATCATCAAAATATTGTCTGTACAAATAAATTTTGGAGATTTCAATTACTTATTAATCGTTTGGATTGCATTATTTTATTGTGGGATTTTTATCTTAATCGGAAGTTCTTACAGGTTTATTTATCATTATCAGTCAGCATCAGTTTTATGAAAAATAACGAATTGTTGTAGGTTATCTAGCTTAAAGTTTCAGTTCCTTGTAAGAATTATTTCAACCATTTAACATTTCTTACAGATTCAGTTGTAGAGTGCTAATGATGTTGAAGCATGGTGTAAAGAGCAGCTAAAATTACGTGATGAATTAGATACATAATTATTAAGTCACCAAAGTAATCCACAATAAAATTAAAATGTGTTACATCTTACTACAGTTTCCATGATCCATAAGATGCACTATTTCACATTTTTCAAAAGCAGCCCATTCACAAAAACTTCAATGTGTAGGGACTGCTTCAAAGTGAGTATTACTTAATTATAAAATATCCTTCGATGAGCTACTCTGCAACAAAATATGATGCACTCTTTGAGTTCTTTGGGCCATTAGAAGCTCTTACACCAGCTAACCACTATGATCTACTGTCTCAACATTCTAAGCAGAAAAACATAGCATATATTGCAAAGAATAAATTAAAGGATACACAAACAAAAACCGAGTAGATGCCGTTATGCTTCACTAACCCCATTTACACAATAACGCATAACTTATGTCAGACAAGGACAAATATTTTGTTATATTTTTCATTACATTTAATTTTTTGATGTTAATAACATTTTTAAAAATATAAAATTTATTGAAATTATATTTAGATATAAATTTTTAAGTTCTTCTAAAACATTTTCATTCACAATTAATTTCGGGAAATTATTTTTTATGTGATTACATTAATTTCATTCTGTTTCCGTGACTTCGATCAAAGTTTTTTTATCAATTTCTATATACCTAAAAATAATTAACTTTAAACTAAATATTTCATTTATAAATTAGGTTTTACAAAGCTTTTCTTTTACATTTTCAATAAATTTCCGGTAATCTATCATCGCTTTCCAAATTTCTCAAAAATTTATAATTTCGAATTTATACATTTTGCAGTAAAAAATTACCGACCACTCACCCATTTCTCATATCTCAAAGCTTTTTTATGTGATGTCACGTCCATTAATTTGGTAGTGTATTCTCCAGTGAGTCATTCCAATAAACACATGTCGTTTTTTTAAGATTACGACTTCTCTTCAATCATCTCACCTTGTGCAACTAATGCAAACTATCAAGTCATGCTTAGTATCTGTCACTATAATTAAGCCTTAATTAATGTTGAAGTTAGCTGATGATCTTTTACAGTTAATTTACATGTGCTTGAAAATCATTAAATGTTCAGGTTTAGGTTTGGTTCTCTTTACGAAGCTCCTTTTCTTTTTCAGCGGATAAACTAGCTGAATTAACAAGGCTAAAACGGTCGAACTAATCGTTTAACGCAATTGCCAGTCTTATTTTCTTATGTCAATTTTGAGATACTGATAGCCATTTAATATTTGTCACCACAACTGAACTATAGGGAAAAGTTTTAATGCTCTCTATTTTACATTTCGAAAATAAATCTTTGATTGTATAACTCTTATTTTTAATTAGGGATTGAATATTATTTGTTAAAATATTCTCAGATTCTCTGTTAAGCGATTACAGCCTTATATGCACCGTATTTTTGTATGCATTAAAATCTTAGTCCTTGGTGATGTTATTGCAATGTCATTCGTCCTTCAATAAATAAAGTTTCTAAATGAAATCTGTTAATGTTTGTTAATATAATTTTTGTTCTCTCCTGAGATGCTTTTAATTTTGTTGATAATATGCAGCTGATACAAGTTGTTGGAGTTGAAAATTTTAAATTATTTTTAAAGATTGTAATTTCTAGCCAAAAAGAAATATCTTGAAAATAACAAAAAGTGATTCGATTAAAATGAAACGGAGTAGAATTCAAAATTACAAAAATCAATAAACTATCAAATTTGAATATGAAAAACAGATCATAGACTAGACAATGGCGAAGGTCATGGTGGTAATTAATTTATCAGAATACTTTTAGAAATGGTCGAAAACCAAGAAATTGTATAAGAAAATAGAAAATCGTTAATTAATTAATTAATTTAAGAAGACTTAAGTTGGAAAAGCTAACAAAAGAGAGATCGAAGACCATTATCGGGACAGCATTACTAATATGAACAAAGGAGAAAAACATTAATAGAGATAAAGTATGTAGAGTAATTAACTATTTTCTAAATTATAAAATAATAACAAATGTCAATTAAAAGATAACGCCAATAAAAAACTTTTCGTACGATATATTTCGATAGCATAGCTATCATCTTCAGGTACTCAAAATCAACTAAAAATATTATGAATTAACATTTAATTTAAACAAATTATTTTTTATTAATTTAATTTTGTAATAAATAAATATTTATAAAATATATTCAATTCACTTTTAATTAATTTAAAATTTTAAAATTTTCACTTATATAATAATTTTTAAAAAATTAATGTAATTTAAAATTTTCAATTATTTTAATAATATTAAAAAAACAAACATGATTTAACATACGTAAACTATTTAAAAACATTCAAAACATTCGTAGTCACAGCACTTTGCACATTAATCTTTGGATCCAATGACCTTATCAGCAATGCTTCACATATCACCCGTTCCCAATAACCATTAAAACTTCTCAACAAAATTCTAAAATCAGACATTCCTATATCACTTTTACAGCCTCTATTGTGTTCACTAATTTAATTATTTATTTATAAATGTCAATTAGTTTGAAGATTATTAATCAAAGTGATTATTTCTACTAAATAAGTAAAATCAAAATCATGTAGATAAGAAGAACTTGAGAATAGGATTTGAGAATAGATAACATTTATTAGAAGAAGGGCAACAGAAAAGTTAAGAAAAATTAACAGCTCCCTTTGAATTGAAACAGGATAAGATTATAGAAGGTGATTTTTTTTATCAAAGTACATGGAGTCAAACAGTCGCAGCGAGACTCACTGGGTTATCATAACACATATGGTTTCTTGTTGTGATGATTTGGGTGTGTAATTTGTGATTTATAATTGTAAGTACAAATATAAGTTTGGAGTTTTGTGTCTTGAATTATAAAGTACGTGAAGTATGAAGTATTGATTATTTAATTTATAACCCTACAAAACTCTTGCTTCATTGTATTTTTTGTATAAAGCCAAATGATACTAGTTATTTCTATTCGTTTATTTCTATCTTTAAAGTTTTTTAATCATCTTAATATAGATAAAACATTAAATTTGCATAGTCGATAATAATCAACATGTATAATTACCATGTATGATTATGTTCGTAATCAAAATATACTACACAAAGGTCCTGCTAGGCATTTACTCAATGTACGTCTATTTGACCTTACGTCGGTTTTAAAAAATCAAACACCAAACAAAACTTCACATACTTAACTGATTTTATCATGGACATAAAGCAGTATACATTGGAAAGACTCTAACATAAATAGTCACAACAGTTAACCCATTCCACCACTAATAATGTGACTTAATTTTTTTATAAAAAACACATTTTAATTATTACTTTTATTTCAAAGAAACCTTAACACTAAACTTCACAAAAAATTAAAACGGTACAACATAAAATTATAATTTCTTTTTGTTATTTGGATATTTGTTTAATCTTCGTCTTCAGTCAGTTTTGGAAGGATATGGTATTTTTTGAAACATTCTGACATGTGGAGAGACACCAAGCATTTCTCACATTCTTATCGTGACTCACTTTTCTTTTTCAGTAATGCACACATTTAACAAAGCCTTGACGGATTTTGTTTGAAAGGATTTGGAGGAATTTGTCCAGGGAAATGTGCACATTTTACAGCCTGTAATTGTAAAGGACATGCTCCTCAGATGCATTTCCTCGCTTCTTGTATGGTGGTAGCGTAATATTCTCTAATACGCTTTCAGCAATACATACTCTATAGTCGCTATATGTCAGCCTTTGCACATATGACATATTTCAATATAATGTAAAGGTATTATATAAGGTCATGTCAGTCAAATAAAAAAAAATTTTGTATCCTTCGAGTATTTCCGCATTAGTGGAAAGGAAGCCAAGTACTGATCATTTTTGTCGACTTCACCCATCCACGATTATAATCGATGACTGCCTTGAGTTTAAGAATAGGATTCCAAGTTTTGTAGTCATTTTTACCAGTTTTCATCATAGAAATATTTGAATGCATGGTTGACAGCATATGAATGGGTTTTTTATCAATCCATCTTATTGGACCTATGTCATGACTAAACAAAATTTGGGTATACCTCGTTTCAATTTTTGTTTTTTAACATTTATTCTGTACGTTGGTGGCAGTTTTTCATCGTGCAACGATATTTTATCAACGATATTTTATCAACGATATTTTATCAAAGATATTTTATCAACAATATTTTCATAAATAAAGTTGTTGTCAATAATTTTTTATGCATAAAATGATTACGCAAAGACAAACCGACGTTTCGTCGGCTTAGTGCTTTAATACCATAATATAAATGACCGTAGATTCGCCGGCTTCATGTGTCAATGAGTTAAAAGTATTTGGGAACAGATACGTCAAAAAAAAATTGCAAAATATGCTACGCAATTGTTATCCCAACAATTTACACGCAATAGACCCATAATGATGGTTAAAATGAAATCACATCTAACAATATGGATACAAAAACAAAATTAAAATAGGGTGTCGTTAAGTGAGAGGCGCGACAAAACGAAAACAGAAATAATAGAACCACTATTACAGTGAAAAGCCAGCAGAAGTTAAAGGAACCAGTCAAATGATACAAGTATAAAGAGGTTTTATGCAGTTTTGTGATTGTTAATTTATACACCGTATCAATAGTTTCGACTCTTGATTGATGATTCTTTTGTATAACTGTTAGCAAAAATCAAATAGATTGAATTGTAATAGACAATAAATATCCAGAATTTGTAATTCATATTAATATTTCAAGACACGCTTGGAGTCAGATAATTTATTGCACATTAATTGGCAGCGTTCCTCCAATTTTCTGGATATTTGATTGGATAGTGCAAAGCTTCAATGGATATACAAAAAACAAATTTTATTACTTATTTAATTATTGATTTTTATCAAATTTTATTATGATGTTAGCAATCTTGCGCATCACATTCTGATTGACTGAATAAAAACATAATTTATTCCAGTGAATCATAATTTGCTATATAAATATGATTTATGCTATGAGTCATCTCGAAATATAACAAATAGTGTCAATAAAATTTATTTTTCTATGGAGTTTATTATTTTCACAATTTATTTCAAAAAAATAATGCATTTAAAATATATCGTTGCTTTACTTTTCTAGAATTTTCAACTATCTCGTTCTGTCGAGCACCTTAGAGGAGACATTGATTGCTAATATTATTGTTTATACTCCTAAAGCTAAATATATCAAAAATAATAAAATATAATATTGAACTAAAAATATTGGAAAATAACGGAAAAATCAATAAAGAGAGAAATCTTATTTTATTTCCATAGAATTAGATATTTAGTAGAATAATATTTGACAAAGAATTAAATATGCAAACATCCTCATTAAATGCAGATTCCAGTATTGATCTCAACAATTCTACGAATTATTGATTATACATTTATGTACACAAATAATCAAGATCTAAATTGTGCCGAAGCCGCCGCTCTCGGCAAAAATGGAGACGAAATCTCCTCATCAAAATGGAATTGATCGTATGGATATGGTTCACAGTTGACAATACACAAATGTCTGATGGCATCCTTGTACGCTTGGTGTACCTAGATTTGATGAGACATTTGCAATCAATTTGTATTAAATTCACTTACCGATTTACTTTTTCGCGATTTATTGATCAATTGCAACATATTTCTGTCAATATCCTCTTTCACCGCAAATGGCTCCAATTTCTCTCTCTCCAGCCATTGCCATGTGCGTTTCTTATCGAAAAACAAAACCAGGAATTTATGCTGATTGCTGTGTAGTCTACCTAACTCACGGACATTTTCCGGAGGATCCGGAATAGGAACTTTGTTGTCACAAATTCCATTGGAACTCATAAACGGATCGACTATCTAAAGTAGATCTATATGCATTGCTGTGGAATTGTAAACTGTTATAAAGCAAGAATTGGATCCAAAAAAACTATAAGTTTAAGATTGTTATGAAATTAAACTTTAGGAGGCCATTTTAAAGATACCATAACAAGTTCCGGTCGAGTGATGGTGAATCACTAATAATATTCTGCGTGACGCCCGTAACAAGCATTTTGTATCAGTTGCTCGTTCATTTGGAATTTAATCCATTAGCGTCATTGCACTCGTTAGAGTACAGGAAAATAAGGTTATATTTGCCTGCTTCTAGTTCAGGGGTCTCAAACACGCGGTCCGCGACGTTGCCTTTTGCGGTCCAAAACGAAGCACATGGATTTTGTAATTTACCAAACTTATATGATGAACATCTGCAAAAATCACTGAGACCAGTTTCATCGCAGGACATTAAACCTAGTATCGAATCTGTTGAATCTTGATTAATATGGTATTTAGGGTTTTTGACCTTTTAAGGTTTTCTTTTAAAAAATTGATTAAGATAACTTTTTAATTTGATTAGTCCGATGTATATTTGTTTATTTTATGAATTTCTTTGGTTTAAAATGTAATTACAGTGTAAATTTAGGAGACCCGAAAAAGAGTGCCGACAAAACAGTACCGACATAAGAGCGCAGTCAATTAACAAGATCACATCGAAATGAAACTGGAACGTCATCGAGCTGGAGTTAATCAACCAGATTGCTTCATCCTATGCTCATGATTCAATGATGGAATACCTACGAGTTTGTACTTCCTTCATTTTGTTAAATTGCATTTCAGTTTATATTCTCACTTTAGACCTAAACATTTAAAATCTTTGTGTGTGTTATTAGATTGCGTTTTGAATAATTGGACTTCAGTTGATAGTCTATTATAATTAAGATACCCGCAAACGTTCAGTTGAATATACCAGTTTTTTAAAGAAAAAATAAAGAACTAACATTAACGATGCCTTCTGATCTGATTTAATTTTCGTGTTCCTATTTATTAAATATTCTTTTTCAATCTCTAGTTTGCGCTGTTTTGTCGGGGTGCCGTAAATTTAATAAAGATTTGGAGTTTTTGTTTTTTTTAAGTTGGTAATGAATGTTAGAATAAGTTTAAAATAATTATTTGTATAAAATGATGGATTCAACTTTAATTTATTTGGAAAATAGATTAGAAGAAATCGAAAGAATATAATGATAGGAAGTTCTGTAATTCCTGAAAGTTTCGAGCCATGTATTAAAAAGCTTGATGTTGTGGTGGAACAAGTAAAGAGAGTGTCAGAGAATCGTCCCAGGGTTGGAGATATTGTTAGTGGAGTTAGTTGGAGAAATTGGAAAGTGTATGGATCCGGCGCTTTTTGATGACAATGGTTTTTGGAATAATGATAAATTGGAAATGATTTAGAATACCCATTAATTATCAACAACTCAACCAATTTATCAACACTTTTTACCGAATTAGCAAAAGTAGAAGATAGAGACTGTTGATAAATTGATTAAAAATCCTAAGGATCCATGTTTTGGAAAGTCTGAGTGTACTTTGTCAAATGAGTGTGAATTGAGTGTTGATCTGAATAATAGTAAAAATGGATATAAAAAATTGAGTCTAAATATGTGTTAGTATTGCCGTACTCTGAAGGCTTTACAAATTATAAAAGGAAGTTAAGTAAACAGATGGGAAATTTAGAGTACAAGATCGTTTCTAATTCGTGTAAGGTATGCAATATGTTTATTAGTATATCAAAAACTCCGGTTGGATTGTGTTCTGATCTCGTTTATCAATTTACATGTAATGGACGTCATCTCTGTACTCAAGTTCTAGAGCATTGTCGATTGAAGGGTTTGAGCAATATTAGTGAACACAATAGAGGCTGTAAAAGTGAAATAAGAAAGTCTGATTTTAGAATTTTGTTGAAAAGTTTTAATAATTATTGACACGTGATAGGTGAAGCATTGCTGATAAGGTCATTGGATCCAAAGATTAATGTGCAAAGTGCTGTGACTACGAATGTTTTGAACATTTTTGAATAGTTTAAGTATGTTAAATCATGTTTATATATTGTTTTTTAAAAAAAACTTTTTTAATATTATTAAAATAATTTAATATATAAATTACATTATTTTTTAAAATTATAATAAAGATAAAAAATTATAATATTTATATAAATAACATTTTAAAATTATTTAAAAGTATTTGAATATTTTTTAAGTGTTTATTTAATTAGAAAATTAAATTAATATAAAAAAATAATTTGTTTAAATTATAAGTTAATTCATAATATTTTTAGTTGATCTTGAGTACCTGAAGGTGACAGCTATGCTGTCGAAATATATTGTACAAAGATTTTTTTATTGACGTTATCTTTTAATTATTAAAATAATTTAATTTATAAAATATTACATTTTTTAAAAAATTATAATATAAATAGAAATTATAATATTTATATAAATAACATTTTAAAATTATTTAAAAGTATTTGAATATTTTTTAAGTGTTTATTTATTAGAAAATTAAATTAATATAAAAAAATAATTTGTTTAAATTAAATGTTATTTCATAATATTTTTAGTTGGTTTTGTGTACCTGGAGATGAAAGTTATGCTGTCAAAATTTATCGTACGAAGAGTTTTTTATAGGCGTTATCTTTTAATTAAATCGACTGATGGAATTGATTGATATTAGTAAGTATAATTTTTTGATGCAGGATGAAACTAAGTGTAAAATAGTTTTGGTACAAATTTTTAAATATTTTGTTGAAAATTTTATTTAAATTTTGTTAAGGTCTCAGTTTTGTAAGATTTTAAAAATTAATTTTTTAAACATTTTGTAGAATTTGTGATTTTAAAAAGAAGCAAAATTTTTAATTTTTGATAAAATGTTTTGAGAATTTAAAAGCAGAAATTTGTTTAAATAATAATGGTTTATATATATTTAATATATATTTTGGATTGGTGTTCTCTTTAATACATATTTGCATTTATAATATTTATCTTGCATCGATACTTCGAGGTCATTTCAAACATCAAATAATAACTTTTCATAATTCCTTTTCAAATTATTGAAGCAGATTTTGAAATCATATAAAAAAAGTACAGATTTTGGCTTTGATCAATGACAATATTGATTTATTTGATTCAGCTGATTGATTATAGGTTATTTTAAAGAGTCAACATCAATGAAATATCAGTTAACATTCCATAATCGGTTCATGCATGAAGAAAGGAGGATAAAATGAAAAGAATGCTTATCAAATATTAAGAAAGATCGAATAGTGAAGTAACTGACATTTCTGGGCTTGAGGTGCAGATCTATAAAATCAATAGATATTTTCTTACCAGTCCAGGAAACCAAGGATAGCCTCGACATTTAGCCCAAACTAAATCCAAAGGCTCTAATCTGATATTAGACTGGGATTTAATTCCTTCGGTTTCATCTTCTTCTGATGCATCGAAAGAATCGAATATATTATTAGAATTGTCCTGAGTTGAGTCCTCATCGTCGACATCTTGAGATTCATGTGCTATTTCCGGATTCTTCGTATAATCATTAAACGAGATTGATGAATTTAGCTGTTTAAGTGTAAATCTATGTTGAAATTTCTGTCGAAAATACTTTAGTTTCTTCACTCTTGTATGCGTCGAAAGTGGAATCGGGATCGGTATGGGTACTACTGACTCGAAAATAGTTATTTGATGATTCTTCGTTATTATCTGTTTTATTATTTCTCCTTCTTAAGCTACTGCTAATGGAGTTTATTGTTGTTGAACTGGTAGCGGGCATTTTTCGTAAGCTATAATTTTGTTGTGAATCAGCCATTTCTTCAATCGATTCCAAATGTTCTTCGGTTTTAGATTGTTGTTCTGATAAGACATTTGAACTGTTGGATTCTTTACCTGTTTTCCTATTTTTAATAAATTAAATTTAAACATTTCAATAATTAAAAAATATAAAGATTGAAATGACTGTTTAATTTTATTAACAATATTTCTATGAATTGCAAATAAAAACAAAAAATTTTTTTTGATATATTAAAATTCTGCGATAAGAAAAACAATTTGGCAATCACGTTACAATTACTTTAATGATACATTGTTCAGCTCTTGCTGGTTGAACCTTATAGTAAAAATACATTGTCACCAAAAATGATTTGGTTAGGCAATTGGCTCCAAGTCTTTTTTTGATCCCTTTTTACAAGAAATATAAATTATAAAACCCCTCCCTAGTAGAAGCTATTCCAAAAAATAAAAAATTGTTAAACATTATTTATATTTTACCTTTTCACATATAATGAAACTTAAAGTTTAGTTTTAGTTCAATTAAATGTTTATTAGTTTATGAATCATTTTGAAATGTTTTATTATTATTAATTTTTTTAATATCGTCACCCTTCCTAGTTGTCTCTAAGCTTGCTAACGCCCCCGCCAAAGCCCGTAGCACTAACTAGGGAAGTACCTTCTCAATATGGAGAAACTAGGAACAAATATGCATCCAATATCTTGACATGCATATTCGTTTAGGATTTGGATTTTAATGAGTTTATTGTCAAAAAAATTATTTTTATAATAAATTTAAAATAAATAAGTTATTTGGGAAAATTAATACAAACCGTAAAATTTCTAAAAAATAATGTGTTTAAATATTTATTCACTAAAAATTCTTCTATACTTTATTTCAGTGTATTTCAACTTTGTCGTGATTACTCATTTGCAAATCATTTCTCTAGATCATTGGTTCTTAACCATGAGTGCGATCTAGCATATTTGAGGGTGCGAGCTAACAATTTTACAAATTCACTGTAATTAGTAAGTACTTATGCACTTACGTACCTCCGAGTTCGAATCCAAAAAAATACAAAATACTAACCCTAACTGAATTTTTTTTGGTTCAGAACTGATCTAATCCTATACCTAACCCTGTTTTATTTTATTTAATTGATTATTTTAGAATCTAAATTTTAGATAATAGATAAGATTTCTAAAAAATTGTTATGCACATAATATTAATGTTTTTTTTCAATTTATATAATTCCTTATTTTTGGTAAGGGGTGCGAGAATTTTGTTTGAACACTTTAGAGGTGCTAGTAGCTAAAAAGGCTAAGAACCACTGCTCTAGATTGTACTTCTCCTATCAGACAAATGCTTATCATTTATTTAATAGCTGATATTTCAAACGTATGTGTTATCAGTGTGAATAAGCAAGAAAATTATAACTTTAAAACTAAAAAACAAGAAACAGGGAATATATATATATTTAAAACTCAATCAATTGACACATTAAAGTTAATATAACAAATTACTGAAATAAATAGTTATCGGCATCAATCAAACGAATAGATTAAGTGTAAGTTAGTTTGTTATTAATGTTTTTTCGACCATTATCTTGTACAATTAAAAGACTAAGAAAGTAACTCGGTTTGAGAAGCATTTATTTATTATTTGTCAGTATTATATTCAAATACATTTAATTTTGAATAAAATGTTAGAATCTATAATTGTTTCAGGAATGAAACACTGTCATAATCAACTTTTAAATATGAACAGGGGTTTCCAAACTTCGCCAGCAGGTCGATGAAGGGTTTTGAAAAATACTGATTTTTTGCTAGAACTCATTTGATATTTAAAAAAAGTATATCGAAAATGGAAAAAAATACAAAAAAACATTTGATAAAAGGCATTTTAAATAATAGAGAACTCGGTAGCACAGTATTTAAATCAGATTACAACTTCGTTGTAATTTCCAGCTATGTATAATTTTCAACAATTACTTATACAGAGTTTAATAAGGATCGATTACCTGCATTCCAGTTTAGTATCCAAAATTACTCCTGTAAGGCTGTCAACGGATAATCCATATAAACGCAGGAATAAAACACTCAGAAGTATAGGAAATAGGGATGGGTCCCTGGGGAGCCGAATTTACTAAGAATTTTAAATAAAATTGTATTTTTGTATTATTGTATTTTTTAACAATAACTTTACGTTTTAATTAAAAATGACTTATTTTAGTGTTTTGTTCATTTTTAGATTCGCGAATAACCAAATTTTCTATAACATAATTTTCTATTCCGCATTTAAGATAATTTTTTATTAAGATTTAAGTATGGAAAGAAAAAGGTTAGGTGACGAATGTCGCCTTTTTATGAAGAATGGAGAGTAAAATACTTTGTATAAACACGGGCAAATAATGGTAAAGCTGTATGTGTAATTTGCAATGACACTGTTTCTGTAATGAAGAATATAATTTACGTCGACATTATAAAACAAAACATTCTTCAACATACTCACAACTTAACGACAACCAACGTACTAAAAAATGTGTAGATTGTGTTCTCAGCAAAAATTTTTTAGGAAGGCAAACTTGGAAAATGAAGCATTTACTTCAGATAGCATGAAAATTGCTTATTTGTTGACGAAAGAAAACCTTTTATGATTGGAAAAATCGTTAAAAAGCGTATTATGGAACCTGTTGGTGAATTGTGCCTAAAAAGTTAAATCTTTTCAGGGTGATCGATCAGTCTTTCACGAAATACTATTGCTTGTCGAATTGACAATTCTGATCTGAAAATTAATTCAAAAGAAATTCGGCTGTTTTCAAAATCCATTTGGCTGCAACGTTATTGAAGTTACAATTCAATTTTAAATAGAAATTATTCATCTTCAAGCTAACAATAAAATCAAGGATAAATACAAAGGAAAGAAACTAAGTTGATGCAAGAGTTTCCAAACTTAGATGGCACGGATGAGATTTCCCTTTTTAACAGTTTACCAATTGTTTTCCTGGTAACATTATAGACCATTTCACCAGGGAAATAGCCAAAAAAATTTAATAATTTATTATCGCGCAGAATTATTTTTAAAAGAAATTAGACAAAATTTTAAATGTCATAACTATATATCTTCGAGGTGTTATGAAATGAAGAATCGCTATTTCAACCATCAAAGTTTTCTAGTAATGAACATCTTCTACACATTCAAAATTAGAGAATTCGAGTTTAAAATGATTACAGCACTAAGAAATAATTAAAGAAGCATAATGTAAGTTTTAAATCTGCATGTCAAATTACGCACGCATTTGGAGTATGGAATAACACAGATTGCAATTAAAATGAAGCACATGAAGCACAATTAAAATGCATCTAAAAATTCTACGTCTCATAAAACGGCACAATTAATCTTTTAATTTGAAAGTTACGTGTATATTATTTTCAAAATTCGCAAACTATAAATTGATTAAAATTTTAAAATATGTATATAATTCAAAAAACTTAAATTATAAGTCAAGAAATATATATATAAATAATATATATATATATATATATAATTATTCGAGAAAGCTCGTTTCTAAAGAAAATTACTGTTTAAATCGAAATATATTCAAAACAAAAACAGATATTTATTATTCATCGATAGTATGAAAATGTTTCAAATTGTCCTTACGGTAAAATTTTACGTCTTTTTCATAGACAATTTCTCAGTACCAAAATTTTTATATTTATGAATACCAGTTATTTAAAGAAAGTTAAGAATATATTCTTTGGGAAAATTCATGCAAAATGTTTTACTAACTATAATGACTTAATAAGGTGTTTGTGGATTTAAATGATGATTTCTTTACCTTATTATAAAAACCTTGTTCTTAGAAGTCAAGGCTTCTCAGAGTGTAGATCATGGTCCACTAAGATCATTTAGAGCTCTTCCACATCACCATCGAATAGTTCAATATTTATAGAATTTAATTTTTTTTAAATGCATTTCTCAACTCGAATACCAATAAGACTAAACCAACAATAAAAAAACGTACTTAAACCGATATTATCTTGCGATTTCTGTCAGTAGAAATTGAGCTGGACAACTAACACTATTGTAATATCATTTATTACAATAATAATAATAATAATAATAATAATAATAATAATAATAATTATAATAATAATAATAATAAATAATCATAATCATAATCATAATAATAATAATAATAATTATTATTATTATAATAGTAATAATAATAATAATAATAATAATAATTATAATAATAATAATAAATAATCATAATCATAATCATAATAATAATAATAATAATTATTATTATTATAATAGTAATAATAATAATAATAATAATAATAAATAATAATTATAATAATAATAAATAATCATAATCATAATAATAATAATAATAATAATAATAATAA
Organism: Schmidtea mediterranea; assembly: GCA_022537955.1. Classification (NCBI taxonomy): domain Eukaryota; kingdom Metazoa; phylum Platyhelminthes; order Tricladida; family Dugesiidae; genus Schmidtea; species Schmidtea mediterranea. Next base: position 91,549,079 of record CM039679.1, read on the forward strand.
TAATAATAATAATAATTATAATAATTATAATAATTATAATAATAATAATAATAATATAATTATTTTATATAAATGAGGAAGATAAATTTAATAGATAAATAAATAAATTTAGGTAGAATAATATGTGAATACAACCTATCTAAAATCGTAACATTTTCTTAGCTATGTATTAAAACTACTTACATTAATATCAAGTAACCCCCTAGAAACACAGCGTAATGGAATAAAATCTAAAAGGTTAGCAAAATGGGTGACTTAAGAAAAGTTATTAGCGAAAATAGAGTAAAACACTGATTATTGAAACAAAAATTAAAATTCCGAAGTTTAATTAATATTTTCAATTAAAAGTATCAATGAAAAATGAGATGTAATATAAAACGAAAAAAACTAGCTACATAACCTAATAATTATTTTGCATAAAATTGAACCTATACTTTGTCATTAATGTTTCATTTTAAATAAAAATTCAGTGGTATACAAATAATGATAAACCATTTTTATATTGCTTAAATAGACATAATAAAATAACTCTGATTATCAAATAATAAATAAATTCTAAGGATGATATGGGAAAACAATTTTTTGAAAATTTTTATTGATTTTTAGAATTTTATGTTCTTAAAATTAGTTTTAATATAGAAATATTTTTTATATAGCCAAACCCGCTTTCTCTCAAACTTCATTTAATCAAATTCTTACTGTATTTAATGGTATATAATCACATTTTTAGCCCTAGGACATAACGCCACATAAAATATTTCGATAGTTTCATTTTAATTTCTTTTGAAAGCGAAGTGAATAATGTCGCTATCATTAAAGTAAGGAAATCAAACATACGCATTTCTATTCTTGATTCCTTTATGATTTAAAACTGAATGAAAATTGCTAATGTCATATATTTGGAGTATTTCAGTATACTGAGTTGGGATTATTAATATTTCTATTTAAAAAAACACTAATTCGACTCCTAATATTCAATAATCAAGCACGCAGAGGTTCTAATGATACGTGGTATTGTTATAAAGTCGTTAAGCTCGCATAGAAATGATAAAGTTAAAACAAAGTTCTGTTATATTTGAAATAAACTACATATAAAAGTTTTAATTTTATAGTTTGTTTTAATCTATTAACATTTAATTTCAGTTATTCGGCGATTTTTTAAAAAACGTTTAATTGCAGCGGAATTTAAAAGCGTAATTTGATTTTTAAAGAATGTGAAAAGAAATTATTCAACAAATTTAAGAAACACATGGATGAGAGGCTCTTTCAAAATCAACAATATATAACTGAATTCGAAGTTTGTCGTGCAGAACATATTTTAACTGTCAAAAAGCTGAAAGGCTTGTAGAGATTGATGGAGAAAACATTGCAAAACAGAAGGAAATAGTGGTTAAGAATAGTAAAACTACACAAATGGAGTTATCATTAAAACTAGATGTTTGCGAGAATAGTTCAGGTTATGTAAGATCGATTGGGAATCAAGAAATAGTCGCTCGCTCGTTCTATAGTTTTTAGCAGTAGAGATGATGCATAGCTGAAAGGTTTCTTCTAAAAACAAATTTATTCAATTGGATCAAGGTTTCTGGTAAATATCGTGACAGAGATGAAACACCTTTAGCCTCTACATACTCCACTTTAGATGAGAACCTAAATAGTGGTTATTACCTGGAGTAAAGCCAAAAAACGGGTTTCGCGTCACAAATGCATGATTTCCAAATGCAACATCAACTCAGAAACATTGATCAATGAAATCAAGGAAAATTTAATTATTTATTAATATGGTTACATCTAACTCAATTTAAAGATAAATTTAAGGTCATTTAAGCTTCAATTTGGTTTTAAAAAATTGTGTAAAATCAAAGGATGTTGGAAATAATTCCTTTGACAAATTAAATATTAATATTATCTTGATTATCTAGATCAGTGTTTCTCAAACTTTCTGGTACTTCAGAACCCTATCAAATTTTTTTCGTTTTCGCGAAACCCTTTCGGAAATTTTTATAGTCAGATGAATATTATCCACTTATATTATAATCCTCCTTTTTGACATATTTGTCAATCAAAAAGGGGTGAATTTATTTTAAGCAATTTAAAAGAAAATTTCATAATAATGAACTTTCATAGAAATTTTTTGAAAAAACTGCCACAATGAAAATAAAAATAAAGTTTTACACTAAATTGTTTTTATATAAGTAAAAATAGCAAAGAAATTCTTTATTAAAATTAAATATATATATAAAAGTTTAATAAAAAAATATTAATTCAAAAAAACCTTTAATTCAAAGAAAACATTAATTTATGTATCAATGGGGAAAATGAGCTTGCATTGACTTGCATAAATATTCAATATTTAATGGAAGATTTGTTAACGATAATCTTACAATCGATGTCAAATTTAATCTATTCCGTAGTTTGGTCTTGGTTCAAGTGACTGTTGAAAATCTGCTCTCACATAAATAAGTGGAAGGAAATGGGAGAATAGTTTCAATTGCTTGGTCCTTAAAACTTCAGTTTAAAAATGTAGAAAAAATATTTGTAAACTTTTAATGGTTTACTTTACATATATTTATATTTAAAACATAAAATATTCATATATATATATAATACATATAAACAGTAATATCTTATTTTAGTTTAGAACTAAAAATATATACTTTTATTTTATTAAATTACTTTGTGAGAAATAAAAAATAAATATATATGTATTATATTTGTATTAAATATAAATATATGTAAAGTATGCCATGAAAAGTTTGCAAATATTTTTTCTACATTTTTAAACTGAAATTTTAAAAAAATCCACCGAATTGTTCTTATGTTTAAAAATGTATTAAAATTCTAACTGAAACTCTCATTAAAAAATCTATGGTTTCTTCAATGTTTTTTACATTAAAATTCAAATGGAATTTCTCGCGGAACCCCAAAAATTTGTTCACGGAACCCTAGGGTTCCGCGGAACACAGTTTGAGAAACACTGATCTAGATCAGTGGTATTCGTCCTTTTACAACCTTCGGAACCCTTCCTGCTGATAATATTTTTCAAGGAACCCTATTTTTGGAGACCCTTCATTAAGTTAAAAATGTTTGATTAAAAATTAAAATTCATTTATTAAAAATTAAAATTCATTTATTAAAAATTAAAATTCATTTATTAAAAATTAAAATTCATTTATTAAAAATTAAAATTCATTTATTAAAAATTAAAATTCATTTATTAAAAATTAAAATACATTTATTAAATTATAATTCATTTATAGTTCATTTTCTATTATTAAAAAATTCACTAGTGACTAGGTTGTGCCTGTTTTTCGTTGCAAATATCATCGAAATTTATAATTATTATAGTTTTGTTCCTATTGGCCATTTTCTCTCCCTTTATAAATATATAAAGGAACGAACTTTAAATATGAGTATCTTTCACCTAATTCGTCTGCTGATAGATCCTGGAATAACATATGAAATTTATATTTTTCTTAATTTTCAAGTGGAACCCTTAAAAAATTGCGCGGAACCCAAAGGTTCCGCGGAACACAGGTTGAAGAACTCTGATAAATGAAATGAATTATTTACACCTCGAAGCATCATAAAAATGTTTTAAATTATTTATTTAAAATCGATAAATTTCATAGATAAATTAATTCAATACAATTAAAATTATTGTCGATCAATTTAGAATATTGTTTTGAATCTAATATTGAATCTAAAATTTCAAAAAAATTATTTTTTCCAAAAATGACTTACTGGTCGATGAAGTTCGTTGAAAAAAATTGTATTTGGATATAAATGGCAAAAAGTGTAATTTTAAACGCAAGTAGATTTGTGTCTTTCTTATAATATAAAAAAGATTTATTATAGCTGATTTATGAAACGTACAAAGTTCGTTTTATCTTGATATTGTATATGAAATACAAATCCAAAAGACAGCATCATTATCATTTTATCCTCAAAAAGCGACAATATATACCGGTTTCAACTCTAAGCATCTGCTGCCTTCCTACTACCTTCCAAAATACTGTCAATGGAAATGAATACCTTCAGATGATAAAATATTATATTATTCCTAATCGATATTAAATTTCAATATCCTGCGTGATGACTTAATAAACACACGGTAGACTGGAAGAAAATAATTTGAAGGAAAAGGAAGTAACTGGAAAAAATATATAATAATATATATATATTATTTATATACACACATTGAGTAGGACTCATCTTGACTAGATGAATAGGATTCTAGAGATCGCGGAGGATAAATCTGGTTATGGGTTTCAATCAATAGTTTTCCAAATGAAGATTGTGGCACTTTATTGAGTTCTGAATTCGTTAATAATTACTATATGAAACTTCATCGAATATTATTTAAACCTTTTTCCAACTGATAAATATGGGCATCTTCAAAAGTAGAATTTATCACCAAATCATAAATAGATTTATTGGCAAATAAACCAGTTTCTTTATCAAAACCGATTTCATCATATTGTCTCTCATATCTCTCAAAAACCGGAACGGACTGAATTAGAATTACGATGAACTTTTATATGCACATTATGACAAAGTAAAAATAAGTGTAAAAATCATGAAACATCTAGTGATTTCAATACTGGTATTATATATGGTATGAAATAAACTGATTTTAGTCCATTGTCCAGCACCACTACTATGTTTTAAAACTTTTGATTTACTAAAGTTCAGTAATGTAATATATTTATTAAAATAAAAATTGTAAAAAAATAAAATTTAGATTATGTCCAACTTATTTACAATATATTAAAAAATGCTATTGTGGGTGTAAATTTTCCTTTATAATTCTGATAAATATTACGTCATAATATTCATAAAATAAAAAACGGTGTATTTAATTATTATTAATAATAATAATATATATTAATATATAAAAATAATATAATAATAATTAATAACCTAGCATTAATTTCCTATAATTAATTACCTATTATAAATATATTATTGGTAATAATAATAATATATAATATATAATAATAACATAATATGAATTTCCTTTAATTAATTACCTATTATTATTATTATTATTATTATTATTATTATTATTAAAAATAATATAATAATAATTAATAACCTAGTATTAATTTCCTATAATTAATTACCTATTATTAATATATTATTGATAATATTATTAATAATAACAAAAAAAGTTTGGTTTAAAATTTTAAAATATTTTGTTGGATATTATAATTAAATTTTGTTAAAGTGCTGGTTTTATAAAATTTTTAAAAAACTAGTTTTTTAAAATTTGACATTTATAAAAGCAAAAAATCTTTAATTTTTAAAAGAAATTTGTTTAAATAAAAGTAATTTATTCTCTATAGTTCTATATAGTTCATATCTACCTGACAATGACAGTGAGTCTGTCAAAATATATTGTAGTATAATATATATGTTGGATTGGAGCTTTATTTTATTTATAATTATTTTTATTATTATGAAAACGATGATTTATGAGCAGCATAAATTAAAATCCCAATCAATAACAGATTAGAACTTCTTTTTATTTTCACCAGTGACTTCTTTTCATTTTCAAATGACATTATAATTCTATTTATTGAAAAATATATTTGACTATAAATCTGTAAAGATATCGATGATTTTTTGGCTATGCTAAGCTTTGAATCGTTCATGGAAAGCAAAATCTGGTTTAAAAAATAAAGAAACGAAGCGAATCAAAATGGCGTTGTCTGACTGAAAATGCAGTGGAAGCAGATAAGAGTTTCACGGATGGCTAAGTTATTTCAATTTTAAAATCTCTTTCTGTATGCACAGTGAGCAAGATATCTTCAACAGTGATGCTCACATATGATAGGAATAGACAATATCAAATCAGTGGTGATTGGAAAAGCTTCAAATACGTCTGTTTCATTCGGAGAATCGCTCAGAGTTTGCAAAAGCTGGTTTAAATGAATAAAGAAACAAAGTGGATTAAAATAGCGTTATCAAACTTGAGATGTGGCGTAATCAGATAACGATTTTGAGATTAAAACCTTTACTGGATAAACACGGTGAATATTTTATAAATGTGTGTTTAGTAATTCACGTATTCTGCTACTTTCTTCATCGACATGTGAGCCGAGTGATCTATCGCTTAAAGTGGTACATTATACAGATGCACGTAATGGCGATAAATATAAGTATCGGTTGTAAAGCTCATAAATTCGAATTTATTCATTTTTTCTTGTAACTCTAGTTTGGTATTGTTGTACATGTATGGTAGTATGACATCAGTGAAATGTCTTCTTGATCGTATTGCAAACGACGGTTCTAACTTTGCTACAAATTCTTTGAAATTTTTTGATTCAAGAAAAGATGTTGAAAGATCATCTTCAACGATCATCTTTTTGTTATTTCATCGAGCAGAATCTTATGTTTCGATACGGTATGATATCTCAATCTACTTGTTTGATTGTTGATTGGAAAATGTCCTTCTGACATTGATTGAAATTTGCAGTATTTGTACCTGTTACAATAAAATGCTTCCACACTCCACTCCTTTTTCTTCTTTGTTTAACTTGATCTTCCTCTTGATTTTCATCATTAATAGACGTATAATGGTTAGAACTGAATGTATCATTGGATGGCTTTAACGGATCATTGGTACTTGATGTAGTTTCCTTCGTTTTTTTATCAATTAAACACTATCCGTTGAATATATTTTTTCGTTTCATGTTAAGGAATAAATTATAGGTTTTATTAATAATAAATTCAATAATTATATAATCATTAATGTTAAGAATATATATGAATCAATAATATTTTTTAATTTTTCTCAGTGGATATCAGTGGATATATCTATAGCAATTAGCAAACCGTTAGGAAATATTAAATTATTCGGAAATTTAATTAAAAATTTCGAAATTAGAATTGTTTAGAAAAAAAGAAAATTACTTCTGTTCTTAGTTTAGATGCCATGTTGTAGTATATAGTGTTCCTAGCGTTATATCTCTGGCAATTGCTCATCATCAAATCGAAATCAACTCGCAATCTTTCTATGTTGATATATTCATTAGATTTATGTTTTTTGCGAATTAATGTGAAATCCATTGGACATTGGATAATTTTGGAATAATTAGGTGCCATGGCATCGGTCACTGGTTCCGCAAATATTTTCCCAGTATCTAATGTCTACAAAAATATCACATATATCAAGCATTGAATTTGTCAATTTCCATCAATACGTCACCTGTAATTCATCGATGAGATTCTTCATAAGATTCATTGTCGGATATAAAAGCGTGTCATTAATTGAAATAAAATTTCTAAATAATTCTCGTTTTATTTTTTCCCTTTTTCGACTGAGTTCTGAAAGTAGTCGAGCTTTCTCTAGATCTTGGCGTATTTGTTGCCAAAATTTAAGATTGGAAATCATTTCACTGCTGTCTTTATCGATAGATAACTGACGTTTAAATTAAAATAATAAACGGAAATATTATAGACTATTATTTTTTTACCAAAGCTAGATTCGATTTGGAAGATGAAGCAACGAGTCGTCGTAGTAAAGGAACTCCACTTCTATATTCTCTTTTCATCTTCCAATAGGCATGAATTCGATTCATGAATTCTTCTTTATTTCGAACATCAATATTATCAGTGATTTCCTAAAAATTGCAAAAAACAATTCGGAATCTAATTGAATATCGAAAGGAATACTTTTAACTTTTCCGGCGGAATGACGGGAAATGAAATTGGTGCTGTGTAATTGCGACGCTTATTTAGCAACTTTCGAACGTCTTTAAGTTTCTTTTGTCGCTTTCCTGGTTTTTCTGATGTCAGCTCTTCGTCAGAATTTGCGTACATGCCTCGACTTACCCCCTGTAAAAATTACGGTTATTCTAAACAGAAAATTAATTGACATTTCTCCCGAGCCATTGATTATTTTTCCATTACAGCAAATACAGTATTAGCATAATATGGTCACTGGGGTTTCTCTTTCAACAAAACCATTTTGCTTAGTGAAAATCTCGGTATATTTCAATGGTATTTTCGATAATGTTTTAAAATCCAACTTTTATTATTTAAATTTGAGTTTTACTGATTTTACTTAAATTTAAACATTAAAATTTTTAATTTAAAATGTGTTTAATTCTGTTTAAAAGTGGTTTATTTGAATTTATTTATATTTGTATGTATGCAAACTAAATTTTAAAAGGTTTTAAAAATTTGTTTTAATCTTGTCATTTATTGAAACAATTCGTAAGAAGTAAAGATCAGCGAAGAATCAGAAAGAGAAAGACTTGTTGAATTTTTTTTTGGGAGTGATCAGGACGTTATTTTAAGTCAAAATATTTCATTTTATGAATGAACTGTTTATTATATAAATTAAATATTTTTTGTTGGTAGTGGAATACTTTTTTTAAAAAAGTTAATGTTATTATTATTATAATTTATTATTATTATTATTATTATTATTATTATTATTATTATTATCATTATTATTTATTATTATTTATAATTATTATTTTTATTAATAGCTGTAACCCGTCAAAAATGACGGTTTTTCTCTTTTTGAAGTTTAGATTTATATTAATTAGCTTTATTTTATTTTCTAGCGGTCTTGAGATATTTTTTTATATTTATGCCTTTGGATTTTACAAAAACTTTGTTTAGAATATAAATCAATAATTATTATTGTTACTGACAATTATCAGTAGATCTTTAATTTATAAAATTTTGGTTGTAATGAGCGTTACATTCATACATTATTACAACCAAAATTATATAAATTTATTTTTATTATTATTATTATCATGTTATACGTTAAAATAATCAAAATAATAACGGGGTAAATAAAAAAATAATAATTTTGTTAATGGTTATGAATATTGGACATACTAAAATGTGTAACAACTTGTTAAGACAAATTAATTAATTATTAATTTAATTTAATCAAATAATTAACTAATTAAATCCGAAGATTAATACAATTTTAGATTTATCCCAATTAAAATAATTCCAAATATATCTATGAAATGTTTAAAAATTATTTATTCACGAATTTAATTAATTAGATAATTTTAATTATTTATTTATTAAAAATACAAATTGATTGTAATTATTTTATATATTTAAATTTAATGTAAAAATTTATGAATAATTCACAAAAATTTTATTATATATATTTTATACATGAAATGTTAAAATTATTAGAAATATTTCACATACAGTGTTTATTTGGATATCTTCAAAAAATAATAATTAATATGAATAATTACTTCTTAACATTTTAATATATTATATTATTTACATTATATAATTTCTAATTAAATTTTTTACTTTAGAATGTTAGATTTGAACTAATAAACTATAATAAATTTAACTTAATATTTTACTTATAATTTGTCAGTAATATATATATATATATATATATATATATAATATATATATATATTTGAAGTTAAATTTCTTTTTATTATTATATATTTTTATATTTATTTAATTATCAATTTGAATTTCAAGACAATTTAATTTTTCACATGTAATGATTTTTCACTTAAACGATTTTCTGAAATCAAGCGCATCCATAATTGATTCTTTTCGATGTTTCCAAGTCGAGTAATGGTAAGCAAAACTAGTTAAGAATTTACAATAGAATCATCTTATTATATCAAATCTCACAAATGTTTAGGTAAAACTTATTTCAAGAAGATTCAGTGTTTCTTGAACAAAAAATGTGAAATGTATTCATGCTTAGAATCATTTATCTTCGCTTTGTGCTTAAAAGGACAAATTCTTTATATTTTATGAGATTTGTCGTTTAAGAAAGAATGTCCGACAGAAATTTGTATGATAGAGCCCTGAAACAATTTGTCATGTTATTGATTATTAAAAATTGATTATTCATGCAATTAAATTAGAACCGAGAATAAAATATTATTGAAGTTAATATTACAATCAAACTCGTTTACATTGAATATCCTTTCCCAAATGTGATGAGCATATATTTCAATTACTTTGAGAGGCTGTCATTCGTATTAAAGTGGAATAGCCATTCAATTATAGCGAATTTAAGATTTATATTAATATTTTATCTTATAAACACAATTCTTTTAATAATTAATTATACAAATAGTTAAATAGCTTTGATGATTTATTAAATGTTTAGTAATTAAATAAATGAAATAAATTACCGCTTTATATCCCGATGGCGAATGGACATCACAGAAAGCACTTTTTCTAATTCCTGCTGGTCCACTGATTTTTTCGCTTTGCTCAATTTTCATGTACAAGCCAGCTTGTTGTGCACAAGTGACATGGAATGCTGTATAACAATTACTTTTGTGGCATTGAATGCATGCGCCAACATTTTTCTGCTTACATAGATAACATGCAAGCCGCCATCTATAAAATCGAAAAATTGAATGACAATGTGAAGTAGAGTTATAGTAGTGACCTAGCTGCTTCAATCTTTTCAACATTTTCAATAGGCTCCAAAAATATGAGATTTGCGAACATAATTTCCGGAATCCATAGACCACAAACTACATGAGCCCATCGATTGTCGTTTGTTTGTTTAAAAGCACCACCTTTATTCGGACACAAACAACAATCCACGGGATGGCTGGGTGAATGTAAACATTTTCTACACAGCCACTGACCTTCAGGCACATACGGTACCCCATAACATTCCTGTTTGAAATAAATATGTAACTAAAAGTTTGTTAAAGTGTCACATAAGATATTTTGGCTTTTAAGAACTTAACTATAAATCCATAGTTAAAGAAAATATAATGAATATATATGTGTGTGCGCTTATAGAATAGTTCATTTATCACTTCCATGTTTATCTTCCCTAAAGTTATTATTTCTAGGAGAATAGTGCAAGAACATTATGGAGCTTCAATAACATAATTTTTTTTGGCTTTATGTATTAGGACTATTCGCTTGATCTTCAAGCTGTAAAAAATAGGTAAAATAGAAATTTATTTTCATAAATGAAAACACTTATATATATATTGTAATGCCTGTAATTCCAAAATTATTTATGTAGAGATAACAAAAAACAGAGTATACTTTTTATTCGTTGCAAAATCCGGTAGAATAACTACAATTATAAAGTCAAAATAATCAAATTATAAGTTGATAAAAGGAAAATTAGTGAAATAACTTAGAAATTCGAAATGTCATAGACATTTTCTTATCAGTCTCAATCTAATTGGTTGGCAGAAAGGACAATATGGCAGCTTCCTGTGAGGTAGCAATTAAATAGAATCATAAGCTAAAAAAGAAGTTAAGATGCATTAATATTTATTTTGGAATTTTTCATGGAAATTACACAAAAAATAAGCAAAATCGTGCATTAATTACAAAAGTTAACTAAATGAAAGTTTAGTCTATTTTGAAACATTTTGTAAAAATAATATTTTGGATTTAAGCAAAGTATTGATACAACTGCTAGAATAGTTTATAGTCGTTAAGTATTTAGAAATGAGATGAAATTTATTGAAATTAAGGACGTATATTTAAAAAAAAAATTATATTGAAGTCAATTCTAAAAAAAGCTCCCATTAAAAGTGTTGTCTTGGTGTAACTTTTGAACTCCAAACAAAATATGGGAAAGGTATCGTCAACCAAAAATCACTATGAATCTAAGACTTTTACAGTATAACCCGCGTACTTAAATTTTGCAAATTTTCACAATTTAACACCAGACGAATGATTTCTAATTTTATCATATTTGACACAGTAGAAGTGAAATAAATGATAATTTTTTAACTTTCACGAATTTCTATAAAGAATATCCTAATTTCACTGTGTAGAACACGGCTTAAACCTAAAAACATGTTTGAACTGTTATTCTTTTTGTTAAATCATTGTCTTAATTTATTTCGTGACTATATAGTTTTCGGAAATTTTAAAGTGAAACCTAAAAATTTTTAAGATACGTGGTTATATTGGATAAATTATGCTTCAGTCAATAGGAAATGTAAAGAAATAAAAGTTATTAGGCAAAAGTCCAAATAAATAAGTTAAATTTATGGTAGAGACTTAAATAAAGTATAAAACAATCCATATAGATATCAGTTTTAAAATAAATACTTGATGAGATTGAAAAAATTATGCATCTTTAATAGGGAAAATCGATTTTTCGTTAAAATTGAAATAAAATGTCATATTGTCAATTAAAATTAAAGTTATCGTAAATTGTAAAATTTATGATGTTGAATAATGACGAAATGTGATAGAAATATGGGTTCAAATTGAGTTAAATTTAATTTAAAGTTGTCTGAGCAGAGAAATTTAATATTTTTAAAATGAATTCACCATAATTCGAGTAGTGAAAACAAAATCTCATACCTCCCCCAACACATTAGTATACCTCCCCAAGGGAGGTATACCTCACCGGTTAAGAAACCCTGTATTAGACGAAAGGAAAATGAGATTATCAGTTATGGTAAAATACAAGGCCAACCAAGTGTGACTATTGGAATACAAGATCAAAAGATGGAATGTTTTCTAGATACAAGAGCTACTGTAAATATCTTGAGTTAGAGTAAATTCGAAAAATAACTACCATGGATACATTGAGATGTGCAAATAATAGTGTTTTAGAAACAAAAAAGAAAGAAATAGTAGAAAAAGAAATAAATGACAGGATAAGGGCAAAGTTTATTATAGTAAGATATATGACTCCAGAAGTAATTGATAGTAGTTACAAAAACAATTTTGTATACAACTGAAATGGTCAGTAGACGATGATGAGATAATAAAGTACAATCATGTGTGCAGTATCGATGCAAAATTCGGAAAGACAATAACTGGGAAAGAACGATTTAAAGAGCAAATAATACGTTAAAGATAGATAGTCCAGTATTAATAGGTTTTATAAAAAGAATCAAAATGTTTTATAGCTATTAAATGCAGCATCGGTTGCACAAAGCTGTTGAAGCATTGAATAGAAAATTATGGAAAACCAATAAATATTAAACTATGAAAACAACCAGTGAACTTGGAAGGCAAAATAGATGACACAAGAAGAATTTATAGGAAAACAATATCACCAAAGTTTAATTCAGCATGGAGCACTAGATTAATATGCGTTTGGAAAAAAGAAAAACAAGTAATCAGATTATGCCTTGATTTCAGGCAGGTAAACCTTATAACAAAGAGGCAGGAGTTTACTATGTCGAATATAGCAGAGATGTTAGATAAACTGGGAGGAGCAATGGAAATACATTTTATCGGGTAGAACTAGAGGATGAATCAAAACTAAAAACGGTGTTTTCAACCAAGTCAGGACAATACTGTTTCAATAGAATACCATTTAGAATAGCGGCAACTCCAATGACGTCCCGAGAACTATTTGGGAAAATATTAATGGGTGTGAGATGTGTAGTAGTAAACCTAGACGATATTTTGGTATTTACAGTAACTTTCAATCATCACTGAGGTTCTAGACAAGATCGGAAAAGCAGATCTTAGGATAAACCGTGAAAGGTTTCATATTCTGAAAGAGGAAGTCAAATTTCTAGGTTACATCATCAATGAAAATGCCATATAGACAATTCATCAAAACTAGAGGCTATTAAATCAATTGAAAAGCTAAAATTTGCCAAAAATCCGAGAACCTTCTTAGGAATATGAAATTACAAAAGATTTAACAAGGAATATACAAATAGACAAAAGTTTTATAAGAATTTGGACGTCCCATTCAAAAATATGAAAATCGTTTTAATGTCGTCATTCCGGAGTAATAATTAATAATTAATAAAAATAATAATAATAATAATTAATAATGATAATAATAATAATAATTAATAATAATAATGATAATGATAATTAATATTAATAATAATAATAATTAATAATAATAAATAATAAAAATAATATTTAATAATAATAATAATAAATAATAATAATGATAATGATAATAATAATAATAATAATAATTAATAATAATAATAATAATTAATAATAATAATAATAATAATTAATAATAAAAGTTAATAATAATAAATAAATAAATAATAATAATAATAAATAATAATAATAATAATAATAATAATAATAATAATTATGTATTCGAAATTCATATAGATTCATTTATTAATTAATATAAATTAGTAAACTAAAAAATAAATGATAATGAAAATAACCTGATGAACGGCCAGGTTACAAACGTCACAAAACAAAATAACATTGCTATTATCACATGTTCCATCGAGGCAAACGTCACAAACTGCATCTTCATCAATATCATTGTGCAAATTGCTGCCTGTAATCGATTCAAAATGGCATTCCTTTTCGAACCTATCAATAACATATTCCATGGTTGCTTGGTCAACAATTGATGGACAAGTTTTTGATGATGCTCTGCGATTCTTTTTTTTCTCTGGTTTCGGTGGTTCCAAAGTTGTCAAATATTCATTGCATTTTGGAAGCCATATTAAATCCTGGGAAATTAAATTCAATTGACAAATTTGTTCATATTAATTGATGGAAACATGCAAATGGTTATCTACATACTTATTTTCAAAAAATTGTATCCGTATGTTTTACTAAGGTAGATAATAATTTAATTCCAATACATGATATATTAGTAGGGTAAATTTGTTAGAACTAATAACCAAAGCTTGGGAATAGGAATAGCAAAATATTTAATCGTGACTACTTACGTTAATATAATGCATTATAAATGTTATTATATAATATATATATGTGCATGTATATTTCACTCTTTGATGTTTTTGTATTGTCACTTTATTACTTTCTTTATCTTCATTTTTCATATTGCATTTGATAAATCTTATTTATACAAGGGAACTCGGTTTGAATGCTTGTTATGCTTATAAGTTATATGTGCACTGTGAATTGTATTTTTTAATTGTTTTCCTTTTATTGATCTGAAGAGCATTTTAATTAAATTTGAAAATTTGTTTTTGATTCAAAAAATACTTTAAATTTTAGTTAAATCAAATAAAATTAGATTTGTAATTTTCAATTAATTTTAAAAAATACGAAATAATGTGTAGGAATAGGAGTAACGTTAAAGAATATAGTTTACTCCAGAGTATGACCAACACTAAAATTACCATTAATTCCAATCGTACTAAGAATTTTAAGGATCCAGGAACTGACGCTAGCACAAATTTTATTAAAAGTGTATAAAAACGAAGTACAAAACGAATTTAATTAGAAAATGACACACGTTGAGAATTCATGTGGTAAATAAAATGTAATTTGTAATAAAATTAATTTATTAATCATTATAATTTATCATTATTTAGTACAATAGTCCGTGTTAGGTGTAAAAATAATAGATTGCATTAGGAAATTTAGGTATAGTTCAGGAATGGTAATCCGTACTTGTTTGGTTTAAATGGCATTCTTATATGTCCTTTATCGATATTAGAAATCATATTTTTAAAATTAATAGATATTTTAAGAATTTGTCATTAGTTCACCATCTGGTAAACTAGATCGTAAATAGATAAATTCTGACAAGAGCATGATTTACAAGCTGTATATACTCGTAGATGCTTCTACTGCCGACTTACCAAGCAACAAAATCTAAATCCACCATTGATATCACAGAATGTATTTGATATGATCAAACCAGTATATTATATTCCGAGAATATAAAATTACTTCACGTTCCAAAATATAGGTAGGAAAAGAGTTGATTTTATTTATAAAAAATTACTATTGATTTATTACCTGTTAATAAATAAAAAATTTGTTAATATTATAATTACACGTGAAAATATATATTCGCTTTAAGAATTAAATAAACTTACTTCTTCATCGAGATCATATTCAACGATTTCATCTAATTCTTCGGCAGTTTTCTCAACATATTTTACGTATCCTTCAACATCATGAGGTGTTTCTTTTTCAAAATACTCCAGATTAATATCTTCAATGAATATTGGTATAGGAGTTTGTAAAACTTTCTCTTGTTCTTTATTTTTCATTTCCTTTGTTTTATCTTCCGGATTTGATAAGATTTCTTTTGATTCTTCATTTAATTTTCTGATCTTTTTATAATTTTTTAAAGAAAACGAACGTTTGCGCTTAATACCGATTCGTTTGAAATTACTTGATAATTCCGATTGAGACGTATCGTTAGAATTTTCGTCATGCACAGTATTAGTGTTTAATTCCGTAATTGCAGTGTTATTGAGATCTTCATCAATTGAAATATAAATAGGTACGTTAACATTACATCTAAAACTGCGTTTATCATTTTGAAGTATAACGAATTTTTTGGAATCTGCATAAGACAGCTGAATAGTGTCGATTACAAATTTGGAAGTATGTTTCATATTTGGGGTTTTTAAATATGCACTTTCATTGTCCTTATTGGATTGAACGTTGTTACAATCAATATCTTTATTTTCATCGTTAATCACATCTATTTCACATATTTCAATTTCTTTCGATTTTTTGTGAATAGTAATAAGATGCTTGGAAATCGCAGAAAAGCTTCGAAACAATTTGGAACAATCATCAAACGGACATGTAAATGGTGGTTTATTACCTCGAATACGAGCCAAAAATTCATCAACGTCGATATCTATATCATCCATTATACAATTTAAATTTTTATTTTATTATATTCGTGTGTTGGAAAGTTCAATAGAATTACTGGAAAAATAGTTTGTAGAAAATAATTATGAATATAAAAATCCTTTTTTTTAAAAATATATAAATTTTAAATTTTTTCTATACATATAAGAAATTAAAACAACAGATTTGTATATATATATATTTTATTTAATAAATTACATATTTCGTAAATGACAATTTAAATTTGATTTAAAATTTATAAAGCTAAAAATTAGAAAATTTTTGCATCATTTAAAATATGAATAAAAAGTTAAAGAACTCAATTTCAAATAATCTAATAAAATATATGGTTTGTGTTAAACTAATTAACAGAAAGGCCGATTGATTAAAGGCATTGAAAATACGCACTCACTGCAATAAGTTTACCTAAAATAACTATAAACCCGAGTTAATAAGTGTAAACTATTAAAGAACAAGAAATAATTATTAATCAAATAGAATATATCTGAAAAGAAATGGTTTGTGTTAAACTAATTAACAGAAAGGCCGATTGATTAAAGGCATTGAAAATACGCACTCACTGCAATAAGTTTACCTAAAATAACTATAAACCCGAGTTAATAAGTGTAAACTATTAAAGGACAAGAAATAATTATTAATCAAACAGAATATATCTGAAAAGAAATAAATTACATATGGTGGGTTACTGGGTTTTGCTAATTGTTTGAAACGCCCTCGTGTTTACCCCAGCAACGCCATATAAATATTTTCTAGCTACCACTCGGCACCCGTTGCTAGGCAACGTTGGAAATGTGTTCGAGTGGGTGGATTGTCCGCAAAAAGTGAGCGTTATTACTAATGCTGTAATTGCTCGGACAACCCCTGGGTTCAACGAGCTGTCGATGGAAGACCTGTGCTCGCTTTGTAAGTCCCTTGTGTGTGAGAAGTTTTGAGATCAGAATCATATTAGTGAGATTTAGCGGCGGTGATGGTGTGCCTAGAGATAGAACGACGACTACTTGAAGAAGAGTGAATACTCATGAAATAACTGCAGGGTTTTGTCATTATTCAAGTCATAAAATATCACGTTTAATAGTTGGACATTCTTTGTAACCTAATAAATTCACGGATAAAACAAGTTAAATTCAATTAAGTTTATTTGATAGGCGAGCGGCTCTTCGTCTGGCACGCTCTTTCCGCCCCGGCCTATAACTACTGGAGGGGGTTGTGGCAGGAGTTACAGCGGGTACTGGATTGTGTATTGAGTCCCGATAAGCCAATTGGGATGGGGCGAAGACAAGAGGGTAGGTTACTGCCTCTCCCTCCCGACTGGTGGACAAGGCAACTTCCAGCCCCCTTATCTGCGTCCGGAGGTTTTGATTTAATTGCCGTTCATTGGCCCAGCCCTTTTGAGCGGCAGTGAGCCGGTGATGGAGGGGCTTGAGCTTCGTTGGATCCACCAGTGTGGCTTTCACTTGTTGAATTTCTTTGGTGAGCTGTATGATTTGTTCGTACAGCGTTTTGTTAGCTTGCTGGGCACGAGTCAGCTCCTTCTGCAGTAGTTGGATAAGTTCCATTACTAATAATATAGATATTTAACGATTTGATATTTTTAAAGAAACTTTATTCGTATAAGTTATATTTAAACAAATAAGGAATTTTTACATTAAGATTAATATAAAACAGTTAACAATATGACAAATGGTTTATTTACTGTAAACATTGGTTAAACACTCAAATCCTTGAATAGTTTATCATGAAGAGGTAGTTTAGGAGGAGGGAAAACCCTTTTCCACCCACTCTTCCGGCGAATAACCCGATACGGTCATTACTGGCCGCTTGATATCACGGATCCGTGTAGTTTTGGGTCGGGCGACTCGTGCGACCCGGCCTCGCTACGGGTGTTGGTAATTACTGGCAATCCGACCAGGCAGTATGTCTTCCTCGACATTTGCCAGGTATTGGCGTGCTCGGACCACTTGCACATCCACCTGTCGTTGTTGGGCCTCCAGTTGTTTGAGGAGATGATGAGCTCGCGCGTGGATTTCCCAGGCCGGGCTCCATTCCTCCCATGGTTTATCGGCTAGCCACAAGCCATGGTCACTTTCCAATTGCCGGTCGATTTGTTGAGGCTCCGGCTGAGGAAACTCGGGGCATTTCTCCTGCCGGAATTGTTCCCATGCCCATCTCCATCGATCCGCAATGTGGGTCGAAACACAGGCCATTGAGCTGGATCTCTCTGTATTATGAAGAGTCATTAATGTTATTATACATTTATGTTTAATTTAATAGCTTTCACAGTAAAAATAAATGTGGATAAAAATAAATCTAAGGCGTACCCCACAACAAGACTTCACGATGAAAGATGTACGCAGAAAAGTCAACATTATGAGTAGCCATCATTTGTCAGTGATTCCAGTAAAGATGTCAATTCCCTGGCGATAAGATAGTTAGTTTAGGGTCCTAAAGATTTCGTAACTAAAAATATCCGAATTTCTTGTAAATCGTTCAGTCAACAATAAAAAATTTCATACTCCAGCTAGTAATCTTGTTCTAAATTAAAATTATTAACATCCAGATTTGTAAACTAAATTATTTGGCTAAAACTCTAAAATTTGTCGCTTTCGCAGGATTCCTGATTTTGAAAATTAGATTCTGTAAGGGTTATCGGAGAAAAGCTTCTATGACCTGTTATTTTCTAATAATTCGAGCTAAAATATGACTATACTATCAATAAATTCATTTACTTCGTTGACCAAATTCTACAATCAGAATTAAGATTAAACTTGTATAAATTGTTTAAAAAAACCCTATAATAAATATTAATAAAATATGATCAAATTGTCAGTTAAATAGACGTTTCAAAAATCAATAGCTAAAGTTATATAATTTATTCAATAAAACTCATAAGGGATTTATAAATCAAAATTATTCAAATACGATTTAATTTATCATGTTTTCTATAAAATTTATTTAATTGTAAATCAAATTCCATTTAAATCGAAGACATTAACAAGTTTAAGATTAATTATTTAAAGATTGCAAATTATTACTGTTTGAAAAAGGAAAAGGGGACTTTACCTGCGATACCTAAATTAAATTCCAGAAGTTCGACGGGAATGGATGATCGATTCGCCGGCACTTCTTCGTCGAGATTAAATTGACAAGCCATTAGTAGAGTTTTTTCGAAAATGGCCTTTCCATATTTACACTTATTTATGAAGAAAAACGTGCAGGATATATTCTCTGCCCCTCAGGTGTGTGGCGATATCCGATCGGCATTTACAGTATCTATTGTTAGGTATATGATGATTGTGGGTGTCTCGCACACTGCCTAGTGGTGTGTCGGAAGTTGGGTGTTGATCGTCAGTCCGATGTCATAAAATCGACATTCTGATAGAATAATTTCATCCACGATTTTATATTTATGTAAACATCCGTTTGGAATTTGCAACTCCATTCATGCTGGCGTGATAGAGATTCATATTCATTTTCAAATGATGATCTGGATTGTAAAATGGGTGAGTTTTTCTTTGGAACGTTAACATCGGAAAACCCGCATGGTGTTATTGTCAGCTTCACAATTTCACTGCGAGTGTTCCCATGTTACTTCCAGCTTCCGACATTCATTTTATTTTATTAATATTTAATCAATGTATTCCTTTGGAATTAGACATTTCGTGAGGTTATAATTCTGGAAAGATCATGAGCATCTTCTCGTCCGCAAGTACTGGATTTTATTTTATGTGTTATACTCCTTTCGAATGAGACCTTATGGCGTTGTGAGTTTACTTCATTCAATTATTTTATCTATCGTTCGCTTTTCGGTAATATTGCACAGTTATATTTTATACAACTACTGGTTTATTATTCAGAGATAGAGCAACGTTGGGGATTTAAGTTTCTGGCAATTCGTGGGTTTGTTTGTGATGGTGATCGGGATTGGGGCATCATTTATGGTCCAAGGCTTGTTGGATACTTTCGATCAAAATTAAATGATTTTAACAACTATGAATGGGCCTGTGCTGTAGAGTTATCCGTTAATACTGTAGTGATACAAAGGGCAGAAAGCAGATGGGTTATTACATCGGTTCAGTTGGCTGCTCAAGAGGGGTTATAATAATAAAACTTTCTTGACTTTATCAGTATTTGTATTTTAAATTTAATTGTTATCAGTATTTGTATTTTAAATTTAATTGTTATTTAGGTCATTTTTAGGTGGAAACCACTTTCGATCAATAGTTGGGCCTAGTAATGACTAACTTTTGTTTATAAAGGAGGATTATAAAGGGTGTTTCCATTAGTTATACTGATAAGATATACTCTGGGTTAGATGTTGATTTAATTTATTACTTTACTGGGAATTCAGGTTAATTCGTTTAATGTTGATTTAAACTATTATTTCTCGTTTAAAGTTACCTTTAATTTAGATTCATAAAATTAATTGATTTAATTTCATAGCATTGATTTCATACTTATTTTAATCACCGTCACCTTTCCCTTTAATAAGCCTTAAACGCATTTTATGTTTACATTATATTTAATGAGTGCCCACTGGACTACTCGGTGTGATGATTTTGAGCCGTGTGTAGAATAATTTAGGTCGAATTTAAAGAAAACTAGAAACGAGGAAGTAGCCAAAAGACTCCTTCCTTATTTCTCCTTTCTTCTATACTGAATAGTATTGACGTTCCAATCCCTGCGTTCCGCATGCCGGGTCTTCACGGGCACAGATCATCGGCGATATTCCACGCACTTACACGAATCTGAATAATATGTGGATTTTACTAACTTGTGATGTGTATTGGCTGTGGGCCGGA
This sequence comes from Schmidtea mediterranea, assembly GCA_022537955.1. NCBI lineage: Eukaryota > Metazoa > Platyhelminthes > Tricladida > Dugesiidae > Schmidtea > Schmidtea mediterranea. The sequence continues at coordinate 91,570,432 of CM039679.1, forward strand.
AAAATTTCGACAAAAAAATAATCAAGTTATGAAAAACAAACTGATTTTATGTTTTATAAATATTTATTAATATATTAAAAGGCAATATAACAAATTACTTGCTAAAGCATACATTATACCGAAAAATAAAAATACTACTCTCCCCACACCGACATCCAAGCAGAGCTCTACCGAGGTTGCGAGGACGAGGCGTGGAGAGAGAGTTTCCACATAAATCTCACTCACTTAAAATAGATTTAAAATATCGAGTGCTTCAAAATATAATTTTAAAAAACTGATTCAAAATAGTTTGAAAATGGTTCAATTTTATGTGAAAATGCATTGGTATATATACCTATTTTCTGTCCTTAACTTCGCGTGTTCTTTTTGATTTAGTAAAACAAAATTCGACCTTGATATTTTCTAGTGTATTCTAATCTTAATTTTTATTATTTTTTTAATTTATTTTGATAATTTTTATTTGAAATTTTTATTGAATCATTTTTAATTCAAATTCTTTGATTTATAATTTCATTTTCATGAAATTTTCATTTTTGTTAAATTATCAATTTTTGGTCGAATTTGTTGGGTTTTCGTGTTGTGTTTGTATTTATATCGTGCGGATCTTGTTGCATTTTGTTATTATTTTAATTTATTTTTATGTTTATTATTTTATATGTAATTGCTTGCATTGGTATATATACCTATTTTCTGTCCTTAACTTCGCGTGTTCTTTTTGATTTAGTAAAACAAAATTCGACCTTGATATTTTCTAGTGTATTCTAATCTTAATTTTTATTATTTTTTTAATTTATTTTGATAATTTTTATTTGAAATTTTTATTGAATCATTTTTAATTCAAATTCTTTGATTTATAATTTCATTTTCATGAAATTTTCATTTTTGTTAAATTATCAATTTTTGGTCGAATTTGTTGGGTTTTCGTGTTGTGTTTGTATTTATATCGTGCGGATCTTGTTGCATTTTGTTATTATTTTAATTTATTTTTATGTTTATTATTTTATATGTAATTGCTTTTTCTCTCATATTTTGCTAGGTTTAATTGATGTTTACATAGGTTTGAATTTAAAACTGCATGCTATATTTGCATGTGTGTTACCGATTCATTTAAACATTTTTCAAGGCCGTTTGTGTTCTGGCCCAACATAAAACACTCGGGGGTCCATAAAATTGCGACCCGCAATTTAAATTGTCTTTTCAAAATGATATTTTCATACACAGTTTTATTTTCAACATTCACATTCATAAAAAGTGTTTACGGAGTAACTAAATATCAAGATAAAGATGGACTTAAGGTCCGACTACTGTATGCATGATCGAATAATTAAATGAAGTCGAATAGTTTAGTTTTGGATCAGTTTAGATCAATAAAAATCAATGTAAATCAGTTATACTTGGCCTCGAACGAATCACTGACGGCTTGGGTTTCGCTTTCAAGCTGGATCTCTCTTTGGGTTGATCTTGATTGGTGGTTGATAGAGATATGCGAGAGTTTCGATGTTTCGTTGGGTTTTCTGATATTCCGGATTTGGTTGAATATTCCTTTAAACTTTTGAATTGGGGTATTTCGCCTTTGTTGGTTTTTCGTTAGGCCGAGAATAAGACAGCATATTAGGAGTATAACATTTGATGTTACACTGAGTGGTAGAATAAGTTCCATTGACAAGATTGTTGTATTAGGTTCAATTCTCTGCTTGACTTGCTTTTCTTGTTGCTTCCTGATTGACAGAACGATTTTTTGAATTTCTCGGATAGGTTTGTTATTGGGGTTTATTTTAGCTTTCTCTTGGATTTGTCTGATGATTGTTTCCAAGATTCTTTTTATCTCCAGATTCTCATGTTTTATTCTGGATATTTCGTCGTTGTTCTTTAATAGGATTCGTATCATCGCTTGGGTTTTTTCGATATTTTGTTTTAGTTCGTCATTGTTTTGTTTTGTGGGGCATTGAGTACATTGAAGGTTTATTTGTTGACATTCTTCATTTTCGGGATTTCTGCAGATTTCTTTGAAATCTGCGCAGGTGCTGTCTTCTCTTCTGAAGGGTTGGGTTTTTTCGCATCTCTCTAAAGGGTTCTCGGTACTGCATTCTCTCGCTATTATTATTATCATTATCCATAGTTTTTGGCTCATGACTTCTATTTTTAATACATATTAGTCAATTTTATATTTATTTACAATATTATTCAACTATATACAGTGGAGTTTTAGCCCTTTTTATTCTTTTTCCTTTTCCGGGGTTGAGTATATCTCGCACTCCTCTTTAGTTCTGCTCTCTGAAAACCTCATTATCAGGACTTGGGCTTTTATTAATCGCTCGGTTAGTTTTGGGAGTTCTTTTAATCGCTCCTTATTTTCTTTAATTATCCTTTGCTGGTTGTGGATTTTCATTTGAAGGTTCCTTTCTTTTGCTTGTTTTCTTTTGAGTTGACGTTTGTAATTGATTCGTTTAGTTGTCTGTTTTTCTAGCTTTCGTTTGGATTCCTGGAGTTGTTCTGTTAACGATTTGATTTCATCTTGAGTCTGTTGGTGATTTTGTTTTATTTCTCTAGCTTCCTTACAACTCTCTTCCGACTGTATTACATATCTTTGTTCGCTCTTTCTGCTGTCGCTCATTCTCTCTGCTTATGTTTTCCAGTAATCTTCCAGGACTACACGGGTTTTTATTTCGGCTAGTTCCCGTCTCAACTGCTCGTTTTCTTTCTTTTGCTCTCTGTTGTCTCCCATGCTGGATGTTAGTTTTCGCTTCACTGCATTAACTAACTGTTTTGATTGTATTAGCGTTGATTTATCCGGGCGATTTCTGATTCTTGCTCCTCCACTATCTCTTGCCACTCTTTTCTTTCGGTTCTCCATTTTTTGCTATAATACTTTAATGAATCTTGTTCGATTGGTTGCACGAGTTGAATTGGACTTGGTATACATTCTCCGTCTTCTAGATTCGTTTGGGTTTCTGTTTCGTTCGAGTTCATACTAAATACACATTGATTACAAATTTTTGTTTTTATCATTTTAATTATTTTTATTATCTTTTTACACTTTTTACAAATTTTTTACTCTTAATTCATACCACCGTTTCGTCCGTCTCCCCGAATCCTTCATCGGGTTCAGCGGGTACTTGGGTTGGTATTTCCGTTGGGTATAACGGCACGAGCAGGATTGGCGGTCGGTTCTGCAGAGTGTTTACTTCTTCACGTAAGGTATTTGATACCTGTATTTCCTCATCTAATAGGTAGGTGAGATATTCCACAATTTCCGTCAGCTCTTCTACTTGCGTTTCCAATTGATGCGTATTTTCTAACGCTTTCAACCTTTCAATCTCTTTTCTCAGGTTCTGCTCATTTTCCTCGTATCCTTGCTTTATCATTTTTATTTCTGCTTCGACTTGTCCTTTTAATTGTTCATTAACTTCGAGTTGATGTCTTAGCTGGATTTCTTTATATACCACTACTCCTCGATGTCCATTCACATCCTGTTGGAGTTCCGTTATTCTCTCGTTTAATTGTTGGTTTTGTCGTTTTTCGTCTGTAAGTTGGTTTCTCATTTCCGCTGCTCTCTTGTCCATTTATTTGAATTGTTGTTCGTATTCCTTTTCGTGTTTCCTGAGTCTTTTTATTGTACCTTGTCTGGCTCGTTCATGATACTCCATTGTTCGGATTTGTTCGTTATAGTCTTTAATCGTTCGTTTTTGTTCCTCGATCTGTTCCCATAGCTCCCAGTCTTCTGTATTTAAGAACTTCTTGGGTAATATTCTTATTTCCTTCTTTGCTTCCTGGTACTGGTCCTTTCACTTTCTCGCTTCTAGTTTGATCCACCTTTCTTTGTCTTCCGTTTTTATTTGTTGAATTTGTCTTTTCTAAGAGTTTTTTCTTGTTCTATTAGCATCTCCTTTATTCTAGTTTGTTGCCATACTATTTCGTGATCTTGTTTTTGTATATGTTCCTATTGTATCGCATTCTCGATTCTCGTCAACCTGTACTTGTCTTTCCACTTTATTGCTTCTCCTGTTGCTTGGATTACCATTCTTTCTTGTCTGTCGTCTTTAGGCTCTCTTATTTTCCTTGATGGTTTTAGTCATTGATTCCTTAGTTGGTTGACTTCTATTTTCGCCTCTTCCCATTTGGCTTTATAGGCTCTTGTTCTATCTTCTTCTTCGGCTATTTGTTGTATATAATGTCTGGTGCGTGCTTCCCAATTATTCCTTGCACGTTACTTCTCTCCGTACCACTTTGTTTTCCAGTGAAGTGCTTGACGTTTTGCCCATTCTTTGGCTTGTTCCATACTGGTCCTCTTGGTCTTCTCTATTCGGTATTGGGTTCTTATTTGTTCTATTTCCTCTTGCATTTGATTTATAATTTTTATGGTCTCCTCTCCTTCTTCTTGTATCTCTGTTTCTTTATCTTTTATTATTTCTCGTAGTTTCTCGATTTCATTTTGTTGGTCTTGTTTGTCTTGTTCTAACATTCGGATCTCTTTTCTTTGATTTATGATTCTGGTTTGATTTTGAATGGATTCCTTCATTAGTTCTTCTTCCCGTTCTTTGTAAGGTTTGTCATTTCCTTTGGGATCTAATATTCGTTGTTCTGCCTGTTGCTCCCATTCCTCTCTTATCATTTTTATTTTTGTCATATCTTCCAGGAGTTCTCCTTTTACGGCTATTAACATTTCTTTTAATCGTATTGACTTTTGTTGCCACTGCTCTGCTTTCTCTTTCATCTCTTTTAGTTGTTCTGGTCGATTTTCGATTGTTAGTTTTGACTCTTCATTCTCTGCTACGACTTCTTTTATTAATTGATTTTCTGTCTTGCTCAGGTTCATAATTGTTTTCTGAATATTAATATTGATTATTTTCTCTTCTCAATCATGTCAAATTTTATATCATTATTTATACCATAATTTATATTCGCATGTCAGGTTTTTCGAAATTTTCGGTTTTTTATAATTTTTTGTTTTTACGTTTTATTTTTATATAAATTTTTACAACTTGTTTTTATCTTTTATTTACTGATCCGCGAAACGGAATCCTTTGATCCGTCCGTTGATCGGCTTTCTACATACTGGACATATATTAACTTTTAGCCCACATGCTTCACATGTGACCATATGTCCTCAGGGTGTATAAATTACTTCAACATGTTTTTGCCAACATGTTACACATTGATGCTGCTCTAAAATAGCTTCTTTTATTATTGATTTTTCGTGATTCTCTTTTGGTTTCTCTTGGTATTGTTTGATTGCTCTAATTACTGCTTGTGTCGAGTCGTACCATTCTAGGTTGTTGGCCAACCTTTCGTAAATTATTTTTCTCATCTTTTGAGTACTTACTCCTGATAATCGCATTAGAGTCCTCGTTTTTGGTCGATCTAGAATATCCTCTACTTGTTGAGTTGTGATTACTACTTCTACATTTTTTGACTCTTTTTCTTGTTTGTACATACATTTTCCTTTATGTTTTAATATTTTAACGTTCCGATCCGGTATTGGCTGTTCGTTTTTACATCCCTCGCACATTATTCCTCTCGCTGTCTGGCAATATTCTTGACTTGCAAATTCTGCTGCTCTTGGATTTCCTTTGAAAGTTTTGATCCATTCCTCGAAGGTTCTCTTTATGGTCTCTCTTTCCCATACTAGCTCCGTTGGATCTTCGAAACTCTTTATTATCGTTATCTTTTTCTCTCCGCCCTTTTCATCCTTGTCTACTTCCAATTGTTGGAATCCTTCTAATCTGTTTATTGTTTGGTTTCCGACGTCGATATTAATTATGAATGGGCAGGTGGAAAATTTCCTCAGATGTTCCGGTTTTGCCGTTTCTCCTTTCTCCCAATGCGAGAGTTTACATTGACAATAAATGCAGGTAACTTCATCTGGTAGTTCGGGGGTTCCTGAGAAGAAGAATCCTTGTGCGGCCATCTCCTTACTTTGTCGGTCGGTAAATACTTTATTGTCTTTGAATGTTAGATATCTTTGGTCTTCTTTTTTCAGCTGTTCGTATTTTACTCTTCTCTGAGAGTAAATCACTTTCCTCATTTTCCAGGGCCGTCCGGCTGTATTAAAGCTGGAATAATGCTGAATTGCGATTGCTAATGTTTTGATTTTTTCCTCTTCATCTGTTTTTTTCCATACTTTCGTCCATATTGAACCTGATCCTTTTCTCATCTGTACTGTAATTTCTTCGCTGATTCCGCTTGCCATCTAATAGTAAATGTCGTCATTATTTTGAATTTTAGTTTTTCTGATTTTTCTGATTATCTGTATTTCTTGATTTATATATGGGTTTTATTAATTTTATTTACATTCTATTTACACTTTCCTTTCCTCTTTACGTCTTATCCGGCTTTTCCACTTCTAACTTTATATACAAATTATCCTCTCGCAAGAATCCTTCTCCTCTTAATCGTTGTTGTGAATAAAAGAATGGTGTACCTATTGCCGTATTCCAGTCAGTTGTTGGTCTTCCCATCTGTGGTTCATTTCCTGTTCTGATTGGGTTACAATATTCCTCTTGTCCTTTCATTGTTAGTATCATATTTTGTTTGAAAGGCCATCTTAATAGCTCGTCATATTCTCCTTTTCCTACTCTGACGAAGACACTGATATGGGTACCTGTTGCATTTCCATCTCCATTTGGATATAATCTAATGCCCAATTTGTATCCATTTTCCCAGCTATATATCGGTGGGCTATCTAGGATTCTCTGTGTTCCATCTTTTGCTTTTTGTAGTTTCTCTGCGAATCCAGTTATTTTCCATATAAACGGTGTTGTAGGAAGCTTTCTGTCTACCGGGCTGGTTGTTTCTAAATCTCGTATGTTGTTGGTTATCTGTTGCATTTTCTCTTCCATTTCGGCCATTTTCCTGAGTGTATTTCCTTGGCTTTTCTCGAAATTCTTTCTGGATTCCAATATTTCTCTCATTAGTGCCTTTTGTGCATCTATTTCTGTTCGTAGGCTTTTCACTTCCCATGCCAACATTCTTATTGTTTTCATCATGATTTCCGTGTGCTCGATGCTGTTTTCTATCATATGGTTTTGAATTTCCGCGATTGGTAGTCGTGCTTGGCAATTGAACAATTCTAACGGGCATTTTATTGGTTTGCCGATACATTCATTCCAATGTTCTTTTAGTTTGACTTTATCTTTCTGGTTGCAGTTGTTTGCACATATTCCTTCGTACAGATCGCATATTTGTTCCTCATTTGGATTCCGATGTTCCTTTTCTATTCTTATCCATTCGTCGATGGCTCCACAGAATTCGCATTTTTCCTCTCTCCTGATGCACACTTTATGGTGTTCCTCCATAGTCTTTTTCGTTGTGATAGCTTGACATTTTCCGCATGGTATTTTGTTATATTCACATTCATTCGCGTGACTTTCGGCTTCCTTCACAAATCCTTTCCATTCGCATTCCTTTACTCGGCATTGGACCATTAGATTATTGATTTCTTTGTTGGTGGCTTTATCTATTGTTGTAGGGTCTTCGTCTCCTTCGATCGTTTCGTCACATCCAGGGCATTTTATTGTTTTTGTTTCTATCACTTCTATTGTACACTCTGTACATATTCTGCATCCGTATTTCGTCTGTCTCGCTCCAATCAGTAATTCTTTACATTTACAACATTTTAATCTTTCTTCCGTATCGTTCACCATTCTAATTTCTTCTTTCATTATTCGTCTCGTAGCTTCGGATGGATTCTCGCTTCTTCTTATTCTCTTGATAATTGTCTGCATATCTACAAAAATTTTCTGATTATTCGTTGTTTTGCTTCTGTTGTTTTATTTACACATATTTACAAGGTACGCTTTATTTTTACTCTACTGTCGAATCCGGTTCTGGGGTGAATTCTGGCATCGATGATATCCATTCCACCCAACTTGCTGAATCTACGTGTTGTTGGCTGTTACGTAATCTTCTAATTTCGTCAGCTTGCCATCTGATTTGATCGGCTAATTGTTCGTTTATTCTCTGTAATTGTAATATGGTTCGTTGTTGATCTTCTATTCTTGCTGCTTGTTGTAAGCCTCGGTTCACGCTTTCCGTTAATACTAAATGAGTATTTGTCCACTGAGTTTGCGCATTGTTGGTTATTTGCGTCATTAATTCACATTGTCGTCTCCATATTACCTCGATTCCTTGATCTTGATATATCCCGAGATCTAATTCTACCATTTCTATGGGTATATTGGCATCTGTAGGTTGTTGTATCACTTCCATGAATGGTGGTATTCTGGCTTGATTTTGATGATTTACATTATTCGGATCCATCTGTTGATTATAACACATAGTTAATTCATCTGCATTATCTTCTCTGGCGCATTTTTACAATATTTATATATAAATATACATACTATTACTACTATTATACTACATAATATTTTACACTATATACAACGTCTTTCCCATCTTATATCATTGTCCCCGGGGCTCTATACGCAATGTCCGTATATCCCCGTATCTCTCGTTCGTTATCTGGTATACATCAATTTCATTTGACAATTGCTGCGTTTCAATGATGGGCGATTCTTTTAACCAGAGTCCGCTTGTACTGGAATTTCCTATAATTTCGTATTCCTCGGTTCTTTTCGCATCGTATTGTCCCAATTCGATATCGTAGTTGAATTTTTCTACTGCTGGCCATAATCTTTTCTTTTTTGGTTTCTGTTTGCATTTGCTGGTGGTTCTCACCAGTTGAATTATTATCAGCATTATCACGATACTTGCTACCACCGTTGTTATCCAGATCATTTTTATCTTGTAATTTGTTTCGTCGGGTTGCACTGTTGTGGTTTCCCTTGAGTTGGTTGTTTCCATCATTTTCTCTTTTGGTTGTACATTTTTGAGTGCTTTCTGGAGTTGTAGAGCTTCGTGAATTGAAAGGTGGCTGTCGTCCATGAGCATTCCCTTTTGCCATGTCTCGTTCCTTGGTTTTTTCTCAGATGGTTTCTTTATGGGTTGGTCTGTTGCGATTGACTTGGATGGTTTTTTTTCTTGTTATCGTTCTCCAATGTTCATGAGTTCCTTTTTGAATGTTTATTACATATTTCCCGAGCTTTCTTTTCGTTGGGACGCGATACTTTTGCTTCTTTATAGGTTTGTTTGTTTCACATTGGATTCTTTTGTTCACTGTTCCGTTTCCTTCGGTTTCATATACGCAGACTTTTGTGATGGGTTTTTCACATGTATTCTCGACTAATATTTCCTCTTCATTTGCCGCATTCGACTCTATCTTTATTATTACCGCTTTGCTTTCTCTAATCTGGCGTTGGTACGGCTCCTCTCTTGTTTCTTTTTCTGGATGTTTTGTCGTAATTGACTCTGGTAGTTTTCTTGTTATCGACCTCCAATAATCATCTCTTCCTTTCTGGACGTGTACTATGTATTTTCCGCGTTTCCTTTTGGTTGGGATGTGGTATTTCTGATTTTTGATATCCTTATTTGACTGACATTTGATTCTTTCATTTATCGTTCCGTTCTTTTTGGTTTCGAATACACACACTTTTGTACTGGGTTCTTTGCCCATATTTTCGACTATTATCTCCTCTCCACTCTTTGAGTTTGATTCCACTTTTATTATCATTGCTTTATTCTTTCGTGCTCGACGTTGATGTGGCTCTTCTTTTGGTGTCAAGAGTTTTTCTCCCAGGGTTTTGGCTAGTACACAGGTTATTATTATGTCGTTGTTGGCACATATTATATATTCCGCATTACCTTCTATACTATCCCATTCGCATTTCTTTCCTGCTTTCATATCATTTTCCAACAATCGGTGATTTTGTTTTGTACGCATACCTGTTCAATTGCTTCTATTCCTTTGTTCGTTATTCGTAATTTGCCTATCCCTGGTTCTACTTGGATTCTTACGTTTCCATCTCCTTTTCCTACAGCTCTACATACGTCTTCGGTGGTCTGACATGATGATGAGTTTTCGGATCGTATTTCCATCTTTCCTGGTTTTCCTATTGTGTCGAATTGACAACTTATGCTTGTGTTCATTGTCAGTTGTAAGCATATTCCTTTAATTGGGATTCCTTTATCGTCTATTGTTCGTATTCTGAACGATTTTATTTCCTTCATGGTATTTTTATCAGCTTCCCTTAACTTGATTGACGTGATTAGTATCATTATTTTCTGTAGCAGGGACGGTCGGTTTCGATTTCCTCTTGGCTGTTGTATGCTTCTATTGTGTAGCCGTATCCCTCGGTTTTGTTTTTTCTCATTGTTGTTGTTGCTGTTGCTTGTTCCTTTTCTCTTTTCTGATTCTTGCTGTTCTCGTTGGGTGGTTCCTTTTTCTCTTGTTGTGCGGGTTTATTCTCGTCTCTCGCATTTGGTCTAGTATCTTGATCATCTCGGTTTTCGTTGTTGTTATTACTTCCTTCTCCGTTATTATCTCCATCCGGGTTTTTCTTTGAAATGTGTCCTCGACATTTATTACTGCAATTATTTCCTCATAGACCTTTATTATTCTTGCTTTTAGATCATCTATTTCCTTTATCTCTTGCTTGCTCTTTTGAAATCTTATTTGTTTTCGATGCCATCTATGTATTATCGTTAATAACTGTTCCTTCCTGTCTCCGATTCGTATTGCTTCCATTAGATGGTTGGTGAATTTCAGTCTTTCCCATTTCAACATTGCTTTTATCGTCTTTGGGAATGGATAGTAAGCGTATATTGTTTCTTTTAATAGGACGTTTCTGTTTCTTACCATATAGTTTAGATCGAATACTTTAAGTGATGAACCCTCATAGGTCCATTTCATCAGATTGGCTGTTGCTTCGTCTTGTTTGGCCTTGATAGCTTCCCATAATGTTTGGATTAATTGCCCATCATTTCTCTTTCTCTTATTGTCGCATTGCTGGTTATAAATTTTATTGCGCTTGCCTGTCTTGATTTTAGTGCTTAATGTAGCACATTATTTTCTCCATTATCTTTTTCCTTGAAAGATGATCCCGTTCTTAGTAGTTCTCTCAGAACTGTTGTAGAAGCATCTGCTGCGACTGCGAACATTAGTGGTGTTTGTCCCTCTTCGTTTGACATGCTCGAGGTGTGTCCGCATTTCTGCATGAGTTGGATTATATCTATTATTCTTTGAATGTTTCTGTGTTGTACTGCAAAATGTAGGGGTACGTTCCCTTCTACATCTGCCATGGTGAAGATCATGGGTATCCTTTCTTTAATGAGATCCATTTCCTTTAGCGTAATCCATCGCGATTTTTCCTGCTTTGTTTACTATCCTCATCCATCCTTTCCCTTCGACCCATTCTGGTATGATTTCTCCGATGGCTTTCACTATTGTACCCATCTTGTCTACATTATCTTGGGTCATATTTAGAGTTATTTTGGATTCATCTGGTTTAGGTTCCTCTGTAGTGTTATTTGATGTCGCTTCTATTTTACGACTTATCGTTAGTCCGTTTAGACTCAGTTGTTGAGTTTGTGATCTGGTTTGCATACCTCGATTTTCTGGTTCCTTTGTTATTGTTTTAGGTATCGCTTTACATCTGCTCACGTTTACGTATTTAGGCCTGGTAAGTGGTTTGTTGACCAATTTAACTCGAGCGTTATTCTCGTTTACATACATTATCTCATAAGGTCCTTTACCACTCCTTTGTAATTTTCTGGCTACTCCTGGGATGATTTCTGGTGTTGCGATTATTACCCAATCTCCGACCTGAAAGTTATGTTTGCGTACGTTTCGCTTTTTATCATGATATTCTTTATAGCTTTCTTGGTTAAATCTAATATTCATACCTGCCGTTTTCCAGATTTCTTGCATTCGTTCTTTGAATCCTGTTACGTAATCGTCAATTTCCATATATTGTGATATAGGCGGTTGATATTCCAAGTCTATCGGCATGTTGCATTCTCTGCCGTACATCAATTTGAATGGGCTCATTTTAGTTGCCGAGTGTATCGACATTCGATATGCCATAAGGCATAAATTTATATATCTATCCCAATCTTTTTGGTGTCTGCTTACATAATTTGACATCATCTCTATTAGTATGCCGTTGAATCGTTCGGTTTGTCCGTTTGTTTGTGGATGGTATGGCGATGTTCTCAACTTCGCAATTCTGAAGTATTTGGTTACCTCCTCTATGAATTTCGCTCATGAAAGTGGTTCCTTGATCGGTTAGGATCTGTTTAGGTGTTCCATATCTGCAACATATTTCTTCTACTAAGATTCTCGCTATTGTTCTGGCTTTTTGTTTGGTATTGCGAATGCTTCCGGAAATTTTGACAAATAATCTGTCACTACTAATATATAGATATTTCCATCGTTGGTTTCTGCAGCATGGTCCTTCATACATCATTGCAATCATCCTTCATAGGTTCTGATGGAATGGCGATTGGCTTTAGCGGTGCCTTTAATTTACTGCCAGTGCTTGTTTCTGTTGCGCATGTCAACGTTCTTTATCCATCCTTTACATTTCTCGATTTTGGCCAGATAGATTTTTGAGCTATACTTGCTTCGTCTTTTTGCTGACATGTGTCCTCCAAGTTTTCCGTCGTGATATGGCATTAATACTTCTTTCGTTCTGCTTTCTGGTAAACACATGAGTGTTTCTCACCTCCATTTAATACCTCCCTTTCCTGGTGTATCGACGTCTATGTTTCTCCATATGTTCTTCTTAATTTACTGTTGTTATCGAAAAGTTTTCATATCGTTGGTTTTCATAAATTCAATTATTGTTTTCATCTTCTCTTCCATCTCTATTTTAGTTCGTAAAGTCAATTCCTCCGCGATATCATGCAGATCCGTCTCCATCGTGGTCCATAGTTCCTCCAAATAAAATCTTGCATGCAGTTCTGCGTTGGGTGGAGTTGGCTTTCCTACTTGAATTTGATATATGGTGGAGTATTCTGCAACTGCATTGCCATTCTCATTATCTACTAGAAGCTTCTTTGTGTTGACTAACACACCAATAGTTGATTGATCTGGTTGGAATATTTCGTGACCCATAACAATATTGAATGTTTAATGGCTTGGATATGCTAATGCCTCTCTTTCAGTCCACAGAAGTAATTCTTTTCATGTTTCCTTGAACGTTCGACTATAATATCCAATAACTCGTTTCTTTTCTCGTCATCCCCATTGTCCTAGGACTGCTCCAGATGCATATCCACTTGCGTCTGTTGCTAACAAAACGTTTCTTAAATCTGGGTGTACGAGTAATTGGTGCTGATATCAGTTTATCTCTGAGTGTTTTCAAAGGCTGTTTGTTGTTCCTCTTCCCATATAAACGGGGTATCTTTTTTGGTTAATTCTTGTATTGGTTTCGCAATGTTTGCATAATTCTTGATGAACTTTCGGTAATATCCACATAAGCCTTAAGGAATTCTTAGCCACCTGTGTGACGTTTTGGTACTGGGCAATCTTTTTCTTTTCGATGTTTCTTGGATCTGGTTCTTTACCTTTTGCCGACACAATATATACTAAGAAGGTGACTTTTTCTTTTGCCCAATCGCATTTGGATGGTTTCAATTTTAACTTCCATTGTCTTAGTCGACAAATACGTTTCGATATCTTTTATGATGTTGTCGAATGTACTAGTAATTAATAAATCATCATATATTCCCATAAATTTGTTTGATGGCCGTGGTACAAGTTCATACATCTCTGGAATGAAGCTGGTGCGTTAGTTAACCCGAAAGGCATTTTCTTGAATTGATACAGATCTTTACAGATCTCTGCCCTCTTCCTTGACCTTTATTTGCCAATAGCCACTTTTTAAATCTAGCGATGTAAAATAAGTTGCTCCGTGTAGCGTTTGTAACATCTCATTTATATCTGGTAACGGGTATGTGTCCCGTTTTGTTACTGCATTGAGTCGTCGATAATCTATACAGAACCGTTGTGTTCCTCCTTTTCCTTTACCATGACCACTGGGGAATTGCCATGGCGGCAATCTTGGTTCTATTACCTGGCGTCTTAACATCGTTTGAACTCGCTTTTCCTGCAACGGATTTTGAGCTTCTGCAATCGATATGGCCGTAGTGTTATTTGGTATCATTGTCAACGTATGTGTGCTGTTTAGTCACTTGTGGGCGAGATTAGTCAGATCTGCAAATATATCTTTAAATTCCATTGGCAGTTTTTGTAATTGTTCTTTCTCGGTTTCGTTTAGTAGCTGACTGTCGATTGTCCATAATTCTTCCTCCGTTCTTCGGTTTTCGTTGTGGGAGTTATGTCCCTCATTGGTGTTAGTTCCCCAATCTTTCGTTCGTATATACTTTTCTCCTCATCGGAAATAGTAATGTTGATTGATTTCACTGTTTTCGTTTACATCACTATCTCTCTGGCTAGTCGGCAGTTCTTTCTTTTTTCTAAATTTGTGGTTAGGTTCGAAAATCTTTCCCCTCTGGTTCCTCGTTCACTTTCAGTAAACAAATCATTTGTGTGCGCACTGCACACTATTTTCTCTGAGAATCTCACTTCTGATTTCAACATACATATTCGTCCGGTTTTATCTCTCAACTCCATCGATCCTAGATCTATTATTATTTCTTTTAATAATTCTGGCACTGAGATCTGGTCCAATTATGCAACTGCGCTTAATCTCCTGGGATGATGCTAGATACGTATTGAATTTTCACATTTTTATATTCAATTTTATCGACCAGTTTTTCCGTATGACCGCTACTATCTTTACTGCCGGTATTACATCAGTTTTGCTTCTTCTATACCATAGCATAATCCTGGCATTTTATCATTATTGCTGAGATTTCGCTCCGGTATCAATATGCTTTTTATCCCCACTCCATTATTTCTGATGGGATACGTTATGTTGGTCGCTAACGTTGCACATGGCTAGGTTCGAGTTTTCTGGATCCTGATCCCCATTTCATCTTTGGACTGGTTCTTGGCCATCAGATCTGCCCAATTCGTTCGTCATGGTGCGGATAAAGTTTTAGTGTTTTGGTCTTGTATCGGCACGTGTCTTTCACGGCTATTTATCTTTTACTGATTGTTGTGGCGTTCTTAAGATTCATATACTGGTGGTGGATGATTATAATGTTCGCTATGTCTTGTTTCGGTTTTCCCACTGTTTAAGCTGTTCTTGAGTTTAATATCTGTTTCCTCCTGATTTTCGTCGTTGTCGCTGTTTCACTGTTTATCTCTTTGATGTTCATCCCGGCTTCAGATTGCTCGTTTTCGTTCTTTTATTCTGGTTCCCCGGCTTCTAGTCTCAATTTATGCTTTGAATTCGTCCAATTCTTCGTCTGTGCCATTCGATTTTAGTTAGAATTCGCTATTAGTCTTTAGTATCTTGTGGATGTCCTTGAGGTCCATGCAACCCATTGTTTTTGCTAAGAACGGTAAGAATCCAATTGCCATTTCCAATGATTTTCCTTTCTCTTTATTATCGGAAACATTGCTAACAATCTGTGTTAAAGAATTACTCTTACGATTTGGATGATGAGTATAATTCCTAAATTCTGACATCATTTTGTCCTGAATATTAAGAATCTTCCCACATGGCTTCATCATGTTTGCTGTAAGCATGCTGAAAATGGTCTGAGTGATAAAAATATTCATGTTGGTTTTCGTCCATAGTTGTTACCTCCCGTTATCGTGCCCTATATTGGATAATTATGCTTGCTTTGTGCCGGGAAAAAAATAATTTCTCTGGCTCGTTCCAGTCTTTTCTGTCTGGTTATCCTTTGGTGATATATCTACTAGTTTGAATTCTGCTTCACCTGGCAATTCTGGTGAGCCCAATATTTTTAGGTTACTACTTACCGAGTTGGAAATTGTAACCACACTTCAATCTCTTATTATCGAAATTTTGTCCCATATACGTTACTGCAACCTGAACATGTTGGTCAACTTTTCTGGGTTTCATCCTTGTTATTGTTGAGCGATCTGTTTCCTTTATGATTATTTTAATTCATTTATGCATTTAATCTCTTGGGATGTTGGAGTTCTCGGCAGTTTTGAATTGTTTTTTCGCATTTGTAGTATACATAACTCTCCGATCGATTCTCCCGAAATATCCTTCTTGGAGTGGTAGTATGGAATAGGTTGTCCGGTTTGTGATGCATTGCTAATTAGTTTCTTAGTATTTCTCTGTTCAAGTACAATCATTTTGTATCTTTTTCTCTGTTGATCCATCCTTGTGATATTAGGATCCATCATTTATTATATAGATACAAGTATTTACTCTTTGGTCTATTTGCGCTTTTGCTTTGGTCATGTTGTCTGACAGAAATTTCCTTTATAATTCGTACCGGATCCATTCGTCCACGTTGCTCACCATTCGTCCTTTTATGAATCTCATTCATTTGTAGTATCGGTTGATAGTTTACTACCGTTGGCGGCACTTACTGATCCGATATCGTCGGTGATCGTTGAGTTTTCCGTTCTTCGGTTCTCCGTTAATCATCCATTGCGCCTTTTGTGTGTTTGGTTTCTGTTTCGCTGTTAACTGTCCTTGCAACTTCAGTCGAATATTGCGCATTTTGTAGGGTGAGTCAGACAAATTCTGGTATCGGTGGTATACAATCGTTGACATCCCCGTTGCATGATCTGTCTGTGCGCATTGAGGTACTTTTCATTGCTTGCTGTCTGGTTCAAGTATCTTGACTATTTCTCCAATCTATACTTGATGCTTTCTATCACATCATCCTATTGACTAGTTGATTTAGTAGGAGGTATTCCCCTCCTTCGCATGTTTCATCTCAGCCGTTATCCTCCGCAGGGTATACTCTGTTGGATTTATTTCTTTCCTTCTTCGGCTTGCATATGAATTGGTCCGGCTATTGAATGCGATCCTGAACGTACATCTTCTTACATTCGCTCCGCGTTACTGAACCCAGTTGTTTCCGTTCCGCTTCGTATAATTGTTTGGGAAAAATGTGAGTGTGTCCGCCAGTGAAATGGCTTTAAACCAATTCCTTGTTACTGGCATTCTTTGATTTCCTTTTGATGAAGTCTACTTCTTAGATATACATTAACATACTGGTAGCTGTTGTCTGCTTAATCTTCCGGATTTGCGTTTTGCACTCCTCCGTTTCTTTTAGTGAATTTATCACCAATCTTTATGTTATCGCAGTCATTACCACAACGGTTATCTTTTATGACATCATCCATATGAGTATTGTAAGGTGGATGACTTGCATTCATTCCTTTTCTGGCTGTTTTTGGATCCTTGCATAATTTTGTTCGATTCCGTATAATAACTCTTTCAATTTGTTTGACATCATCTCAGTTTGATCATTTTATCTTACAAATTATTTCTCCTT